>CAXKVX010000125.1:0-188936 GCA_964058865.1 Eleocharis quinqueflora | reverse complement strand
GCAATAGTTGGAACAATTACTTCCGGAACAACAGACAAAGGAACAACAACTCGCTCCATAATTTCCTGAAGATCAGAATTACACTGATCAGAATTTCTTGTATTGACTTCAGCATTCTCGATAAAACGTGCATTTCCGGATTCAACAATCCTCGTACTATGATTTGGACAATAAAATCTGAAACCTTTGGATTTCTCTGGATATCCAATAAAGAATCTACTAACTGTTCTGAAATCCAATTTCTTTTCATGTGGGTTATACAAACGTATCTCCGCAGGGCAACCCCATACATGTATATGACATAAACTAGGTTTCCTTCCCGTCCACAGTTCGAAAGGAGTTCTTTCTACTGCCTTACTTGGAACCCGATTTAGTAAATACATGGCGGTCTTAAGTGCATACATCCACAAAGATTTAGGTACAGTTGAGTTACTGAGCATACTCCTAACCATGTCCATAAGTGTTCTGTTACGACGTTCAACAACACCATTTTGTTGTGGTGTGCCAGGCATAGTGTATTGCGCACATATACCACGCTTTTCTAGGAATTTAGCAAAGGGTCCAGGATTTTGTCCTGATTCGTCATATCTACCATAAAATTCTCCACCATGATCAGATCGAATGATTTTCACTTGTTTTTCTAATTGTTGTTCAACCTCATTAATAAACACCTCAAGTGCATCAACAGATTGTGACTTCTCATTCAATAGATAAACAAACCCATAACGTGAAAAATCATCGATGAAGATGATGAAATACTTTTCTTTATTGAAGGAAGGAACATCAAATGGTCCACAAATATCCGTGTGAATTATTTCTAGAAGTTGAGAGCTACGAGTGGCACCTTTCTTAGTATGCTTTGTCTGTTTTCCTTTTATACAATCAATACATACATCTAAGTCAGTAAAATCCAAGTTTGGAAGAACTTCAGACTTTACTAAACGTTGCATTCTTTCTTTGGATATATGATCCAATCTTTTGTGCCACAAGTATGCCGACTTTTCATCATTCATATTTCTTTTCATCCCAATTGTATTGTTTAAGGTAATCAGAGATTCCACATAAGAATTATCTAACTCTAATTTATAAAATCCATCAATCAAATTGCCACAACCAATCATGCAATTATTTTTATATAAACTAAAGTATTTAGATCCAAACTTAAATGCATAGCCACAACAATCCAACTTAGATACAGATAGTAAGTTGCGAGAAAACAAAGGTACATATAATGTATCATACAAATTGACAACATTGCCAGATCCTAATACAAGTCGATATGTACCGACTCCTTCCACTGACACCTTGTCTTTATTGCCCATAATTACATATCTTTCACTTTGTCGACTTTGGCTTGTGGTTTGGATCGTAAGAAATCCTTGTAAGTTGTTCGAAATATGAGTGGTAGAGCCCGAGTCAATCCACCAAATATTATTAGGAACATCAATAAAATTTGACTCAAAAGTAACAAAAGTATGATTCAAAAGAGCCCGACTCAAAAGTAACAAAAGTATGACTCAAAAGAGCCCGACTTATCGGCTGTTTGTGAGCGTTCCTTGATGTTTGCTAGAAACTCTTGAGCGTTTTCCGTATCCGGAAGAGCAACCTTAATGTTTCCATCAATCGTCATTCGCAAAAACATAAGGCATAATCTGTTATAACGTTCCCAGTCTGCCATAAGTGTCTTATCTTCCTCGTTGCTTTTATCAGTTAGAGGATTTGGCTTGTCAAGTAACAATGCCATGTCCAAATTATGTGCACCTAAGTGAAATTGGACTTGCTCATTCCATTCAGCAAAATTAAGACCATTAAAGACTGTCACAGATGATGCATGTGATTGCAACATAGGTACATCAACTCTTGCTTTTAAAAGAAAAGGAAAATAAGAAAATAAAATTTAGAAGATCAGATGAGAAGAGACATAATGCAATAATATCAGATTTTCGAGCAATAACTTAAATAATATATCCTAATTATCCTTTGGGACTTATTAAGATATATTAAACATAATATTTTACTAGAAAATAAATACTTTAATATGATAATTTTATTGTTTCAATACATGTTGTTACCTTTGGATATCCAACAATTGAGGAATAACGTAAATTATCAACTTAATTGTGTAAACTATGATATCATAATTAACCTTTGGGCAATTCATAAAATCTCATAGTCTACTAATTAATTAATCATTAAATTTAGTATATGACAAATCTTAATATCATATAATCTTAATAAATTATCAATTAATTTTTTTTATGTACGGTTATTGTACTTTGATTTCTTTAGGGTAAGGACACTTTGGTGTCTAGCAATACCGTCATAATTCAAAGTTACTGCAAATTTCAATCACAAACTCTTTAACATAAAAAAATAATAATAATAAAAAAAAAATTTGTGAATTTAAACATACACAGTCACGCTCTTGCATAATCATAAAAATAGTAATGTACATAAAAATTTGAATCAGTGACAAGTTGACCCTTAAGCTTTTAATTTTTTTTAAAAAATACATACTGGTTTTGATCATTTGCAAATCGTAAAAAATAGTAAATGAACATAAAGGTATGAAGAATATGTTTTTTATCATTTGCAAAAACATAAATGACGAAACATTCTTATATGGTCAAAAACTAAATTATGTACGATACAGATATGTATCTTTGGTTAAAAACATAAATGTTTGCGGAGATATGGTCAAAAACATAAATTATGTATGATACAGATATGTATCTTTGGTTAAAATCATAAATGTTTTGCGGAGATATGGTCAAAAACGTAAATTAATCAAGTTCTCTTAAACCAGATATGATACAGACATAAATTAACCAAGTTCTCTTAACGTCATTTAAAAGTTCTGTCATAATTTAAAATTCCATAATTTCATCATTTATGATCCAAAAATTCATTTCTATCATAACCGTAAATAATAAAAATAAAAATAATTCATAAAGAATATAACTTAATTGGGAGAAAATGAATTTCAAAACCGTGCTATGATACCACATGTAAGTAGACGTTATCGTGCTCAACTACTTACATACAGTCATTATCATAAGTACTACTAATCATCTTTCAATTTTCGATAGCGGAATTAAAATTACTAAAAGACATTAAAGATCTTGGAAATCAAAATCTCCACACGTAAATCAATCAAGAGATTTTGTACCTCTTGCCATGTCTAGCGATAGAAGAATACTTGAGTTGTTCTCCGCAAACCGTCAGAAGAACCGCAAAGCGATTTCTCTCCTCTTTCTCTTTCTAAATAATGACAACTTATTCTTTATGAAAATGGATGAAGAGATGATCAACCTTATATTAGAATTCACTTATTTATAATTAGCAATACTTACAGAGGAGATGCATCAGAGGGATAACGCACCATTTGGCATATGCATATGAGATTTGGATAAGCAGGAGTTTCATGTGCCTTTTTAATTAACGCACCAACAAAGATGCCTTGATGCATTGAATACACTTGAATTATTTTATTAAAATAATGGTATGCACCTCTCTCTCTGCTTAATCAACAAAATGCATGAATGTGCTAATTCATTGAATGTATCATTCAATCAAAGCATCGTTTAATTAATTCCCATGTGTACTTATCTGTTAAGTATTGTTATGCGCCAACTACTCATTTAATCCGGTCCATTAGAGCAGCTCATTTAAAAGCCCATTAATTTTATATTGGTCCACATAATTTTCTTACACAATCTACTCTATCATATGCATTCTCAAGATTTATCTTGAGAACCATACCATCTTTTTTATCTATCTTAGTTGAGTGTATAATCTCAACAGTTGTAATCACATTATCTATATAAACTTGTTTTTAAGAAAAGCCGATTGGGATGGATCTAACAAATCATTTAATATAGGTTCTAACATGTTGGTGAGAACTTTGGTAATGAGCATATACAATTAAGCAAATAAATGGGTCTATACTGCTTAATTTCAGTTGCATTAGACTTTTTGGTATCAAACACACCACAGTCTTATTTAGTTTTGTCGCATCTAGATCATGATAATAGAATCTTTGAAAATATCTAAAATATCACTTTTACTCCTCTTAATATTGTTGATAAAATGTAAAAGAAATGTCATATGGGTCTGGGGCTTTCTTACCATGAGATAGGGTTGTTATTCGAGCGAGTTCGAGCAAGTCGTTGCTAGCTTGAACTCGGCTCGTGAATTATACGAGCCAGCTCGGCTTGAATCACCAGTGTTGTTTCGAGCTGAAAATCCAACTCGTATTCGACTCGCAAAAACTCGAGTTGACTTGTAACTCGTTAGTTAGCTCGAATTTACAATTTAGTTTACTAAAATCTTATAAAATTCTATCGTTTATGCATTGAAATATTGACTAGAGCTAATTATGCAAGAATAAAATCGATTATAGTTTATATCAATATAAAACAGAAGAAAATTATATAAAAAAAGTTAAAATGAGGTATCAATATATTACATGTCATGTTAGGGAAAAAATATGTGCAATACAATAATCCGAGCGAGTTAATGAGCAAGCTAGCAGTAGCTCGAACTCAGCTCGTAAATTATACGAGCTACACATCTTGAGTCAGATTAGCTCGAGTTAAATATGAGCGAGTTGATACGAGCTAAAGTTCGAGCGAGTTACAAGCGAGTCACGAGTCGTGAGCTTTTAGCCCAACCCTACCATCAGATGAGAATAAAGCAGATTTTATTTCATCTTTTGTGAATGGACTAGTTAGGAAATCTTCCTTAGCAGGCTTCACTTTATTTGTTGATAGCCAAAAATCATCTCCAAGGATAGCGAGAGGAATTTTCTTTATTCCAAATAAGTTTTTATCAAATTGCAAAATGTGGTTTTCTATTTGTGTGAATTTTCAACTTCTACCCCTTCAATATTGAGAGAAGCAATCATTTTTCTCTTCTTTGATTATATAGCAATTTTATGAAAATATTGAGTATTATTATCTCACAATTGAGCCATCACTTTTGACTCTTGTGGCCCAATGCTCTTGTTCTTCTCATGTATTCTATCTAAAGAAGAGTTGATACTAAGAAATTTCTCATATTCCTCACTATTCCAGTCTCTCTCTTCCTGTAAACAATTAAAATAGTCCAATTTTTCTTTGTATGTGTTTTTGAGTTTTTTAGATTCCTCATAATGATTTTTTGCCCATTCTTGCATCTTTGTTTTCATTAATTTGATTTTCTTGCAACAATTATCTGCACAATTATTGCTAAAAGTCTGACACTCATGCCACCATATGCATATCAACTCATTGAAGCCTAGTGTATCTATCCATGTGGCTAGTATTAAGTAATAGAGTGGTGTGGTCAGACTTATATCTGGTGAGACCCACCACCTCTACTTGTTTATATTGAGTATCCCAGCCTTTGTATACAAGAATCTATCTAGTAATGCTAGACAATGACCGGTCTTCATGTTAGACCAAGTATATTTTTTGTCACTCAATTCATACTCATTGAGATCATTATCTCATGTGAATTAGTTGAATAAAAGACCCCAAAAATATTAAAAGATTGTTTGTTCTTTTCATGCCTATATCTAATGGCATTAAAGCCACTAAACAATAATCGAAGACCACCCCATATGTCGCTCAGATCTTGCAGTGACTTGAAAAATTGATGTTTCATGGCATAATCTATTAGCCTATAAATAATAGTCACTCCAAATATAAAAGCATCTATTTCATGTTTTAGTATTAATGAAAAAAAAACATCCAATGTATTTAAACATCAATTGAAACATGTTAATATTAAAGCCTACTAAAACCCCTCCAATTGTCCCTTGAGCTGGTAAGTATACCCATCTAAAGAATTTGGTGAGAAGGTTCTCACAAATCTTTTAGAGAAGGATTGTCTTTTAGATTCTTGTATCTCCATCAGATCAATTTTATTATCAAGCATGAGTTTATTTAAGTATCTCATTCCCTATCTTATTTAGGCCTCTAATATTCCAACATAAGATTTTCATTTTATATCTAGTGGACCCCACCTCAGCAATAATTTTATCTAGTTGTATCTTTTGTACTGATCTTTTTTCATGAATTTTGCACCATGTTTTAGTTTGAATTCCATTTATTCCACAACAGAAGTAAATTGCTTTCTAGTTAGAGTTCTAAGAAATTGGATATTTTAAATATTGTCTTTATAGTTATCTGCAAGTACCAATCCAAAACATCTAAGAAGATCAAGAACTTCTATATCTGAGAGTTCTATAAAAGAAAATTTAGAAATTAAAGAGGGATCACCTTTTTCTGATGAGGTCATGTTGATTGTTGTATTCTTGTGATTGATAACCTTATCCAAAACTGATTATTCTGGATTCAGCAATTTCAGCCTCATACTTTGTTTGATGATTGGAGACAGGTGTGCTAGAGGCTGAGGAGCATGTACCACCATTGTACCAATCAACTGCATTGGGCTCTCAATATCTTCATTTTGAGTTTCTTCTCCCTTCTTCACCTATCTAACTTACTTGTCATTCCTCACTAGCATTTCCATCAGTGTCATCTTATTTCTGCAGGTCTTCATTAGTAGTTAGCATCATGGTATTCCTCTCTTGCCCTTCTGCAATTGTTTGGTTAGACACTAGTACCGTAGTCTCCACTATTTGTCTCCTAGCATTTGTTTCTTCTTTTGAATTTACATTCTCAGTTACATGTATCTCCCTATCTTTCTCTATGTCATTTTTATCCCCTAAGGTATCAGATGTGTCAGCTATGTCAGACTGAGCCAACCATGGTTGAGTCCCAACCTCAAGGACGATAATGTCCTCAATGAGTATATGATTTCCCTTACCATTATCTATTATCTCACAATTAGTATTTCTAATTAGATCTATTGTCATCTCAATTGGAACCGAATTGATGATTTCCTCACTCTCATTCACATCCTTCCCATTGGTGAGAAAATCTTTCCCATATTCCTCTTCTAGATAACATTCACATTCATCATCTTTATCTCCATCATTATGTGAACCCTTATTATTGTTTCTGTCTTGATTAGAGCTAGATGGATCTCTAAATATCCATATTCTCTTCCTCTTTATTCTTTCTCATTTCTGTGTTAATGGTTTATCAAAGACAAATCTTACTATTGTCCAACAAAATTCATTTCTGTCGTTTCTAAAGATAACATGCTTGACTCAAGTATATATTGCATCTTGCAAACTTTTATCATGAGTTTAGCTTCTTTTAGATCGGATCTAGACAATGTATTTCTATCTATTTCTAGAATAACTACAAACAACTCAACTAATTTCTCAAACTCTTTTTTACTCCATAATTTTCGAGAAATACCGATCACACTAACCTAGTGACTTCTTAACATGTCTCCATTTTCAAACAAGGGATCCCATGAGCATGTGTGAACGATTACAGATTCAACCCTCACAGATCCACTTCTGATCACCTGATCCCTCCACCATCCTGATCCTTCAACAAGCATTCTATAATCTTCAACCTCTGAGACCTTCTAGGGAAAGTTTGGAGCAGATTGTCTGAGAGATCTCTCCACTCGATCACGATTGCGTTCTTGAGTTGTGGGAATCATCACACACTTCTTGAAACCTTCCTCAATATGACGAGTTTCGTTTGTGTTTTCAAAGAGCATGATACTCTTCTCGGCCATCTCAGTATGAACAATAGGAACTTCAGATATCATTATTCCCAAATCTCGTGCTATCTCCCTCTCTGGAACCTTCACTTGAGCTTTGTCCTTCTCACAATCTAGTATCGTTTTTGTACTTTGATTAGATCCCCTCTGATTCTTCCTGCACTGTCATGATCGTGACCTACGCCACCACAATCGAAGCATACAACTCCATTTCTGTAATTTTTAGCTAGATGACCCTTCTCTTTGCATCGGTAACATTGATCTGGTGATATTTGAAAACGAGAGGGATTTTTTGTTGTTGTTAATGGCGTTAGCGGTTTTACCCCCAATTGCCTTGACCTGAGATACTACTGGAGTTGTTTCGAGAGCGTGAACCACCTTATTAGCACACAACACTTCTTTATACGATCCTCGCATTGATTGCTGGACTGAGGCTACAAAGGAACGGATGGTAGTTATCAGCTCCCCCAAAACGTGGTATAGCATAGAGATTGTTGCATCTCCATGATCAATGGCTGGCGGTTTCGAGGAGATTTGCATTGTATCGTCATTGTTGACCTCAGATTTAAGTCTAGATCTAGGTCCATTGTTAGGCCCAAGTCCACCTTCAATTAAACTCGCAAAATCGCCTCTATCTTTCGCTCTTTCACTCATCAGCCCGGCTTCTCTTTTAAGAAATGATGCAAATTTTAGTTATAGATATTTTGGATTACATTTTGCGATAATAACTTTTTCTGTAAAAATGTTGAATATCATTTCTTTACTTTATTAAAACTATAATTCCTTTGAACAAATGGTTTCTTTCTTTTGTTGCAAAAAAAGTCATTATCTTGCTCTATCAACATGATTTCAAGTCAGATTTTCGCCACCACAAGAGTAACATTTTTTATTGTTGAAGTATTTGATACTTTAAAAAAAATTCAGATAAAATTGTTGACTTTTTTTTATTTTCACTTACGGGTTGACACCTTTTTCTGGCAACTTGGCGCTTTTCATAAGTGGGAGAAAATCTGATTATTTTGCCTAGGCGATTTTTGCAAACTTTTATCTTTTTAAATTGAATACTGACAACAAAATTGTTGGATAATTGACTAAATATTCAGCATTTTTGAAAAATTAGATTTCCAGTAATGTTATTATGAGATATAGATAGACACTGTATAAATTCATTTGACTCATGTCCAATTGATTTTCAAATATCACAAAATTTAGATGCACAATTTAACTATACCATGAGAACACGTGTACAATATTTTTTCTCTATTTGGACAAATTTTGAAGTCAGGTGTGATTGTTATTAAAAAAAATGGTTTTGAACAGAACCCTTCTTTTTTTCTTTTAACTAGCTAGCAACATAGTTTTGGTCGATGAACTCTGCTTTTACTGAGAGAAAACATGCCTTAAATCTTACAAAAATATATATTTACAATTTTCTGTAACATTCTGCTTGATTCCAGTTTTTCATCAGTTCAACTAGAAGTTTAGAACAAAAAACAATTATTTCATTTGTTCAAAAAGTATTTCTGATTCTAACATACATTCGACTTTTACTGTGCATTCAACTCTTATGGTACATCTTTTAAAGAAACATTATTCAAATCGAAAAAAACCGAAAAAAATGTAGATGTGTTTTTATGTATTTAGATTAATTAATGTATCAAATTTGAATCTATTCTGAAGTTTTTAATCTTTTGTCAGACAATTTAAAATTTTAACGGTTAAATTTTAGTAGTTCAAATTTTCTCGAGTTTGATACAAATTCTATCTAAAATTAAAAATACATCTATAATTTTTTTTAATTTGAGTAATGTCTCAAAAACTGTACCGTAAGCGTTGTATGGCGGTACAAATATTTTATTTTAAAAGTAGAATGCGACGCAGTGACACATTTGTTTGGGTATGACGTGTGCCTACTAAATTTAGTTAAAATAATAAAATAGTACAAAATAGATAGAGGAAAAAACAAATGCAAGCGTATATGTCCCACTAAATCTAATATTAGTAACAATAAAAGAAAAGAAAAAAAAAAAGGTAAAAGTAGCCAGCCCCTTTTTCTCCGTTGGAAAATCTAAATTTAGTAACAATAGCTTGTTTTATCAAGGTTTCGTTGAAAGTTTTTGAGTTAATTATCAGCTTACAGCTCAACAAAGATCGCTAATAATCTAGACACACATAAATAAATAAATAAAAGAAACTAATTAATCATGATCTTCTTCTTGCACTTCTCCGTATATTAATTCAACTCAAGGTACTCCCACGTCATTAATTAATTTGTATATATAATGGTATATTTACCAACAAAAACCAACATTACAAAACTCAATCCCCATTAACAAAAGAAATCCTTCTCAGGTTCACTTGTGTGGTGCTGGGGCCGGAGCGGTTGCGTGAACAGGAGGAGGAGATGAATGTTTGGTATCAACACCGTCAACGACGGTTTTGAGATCAGGAAACATTTTGTCAGCAATGACCTGATTGGCTGCGTCAGATGTGTGATATGCGTCCCAAAACACGAAATCCTTTCGGTTGGCACAGACGTGCGCATTGGGAAGGCAGAGGCCGCCGACGGTCGTGTCCACATTGCAACATGATGTGTGCGAATTCTTGAACCCTGGTTTAATTATCAAAAAATTAATGGTGCAAGCAGCAAGTATAATTACTAAATTAGGAGATTATTGCACTTGTGGAAATCATCATAGATGTTTTGTGTTTGTGTTCACTTGGCAGTAATTAAATTTATTCTTAAAAACTTTATTTGTTGAAAATATGTGTTTTCATTTGTCTTTATTACCATATTTTTCAGGGTGATCAATGAGTTCCATGACAACAGAGTAACTATCAGCAAACACAAGGTGTGCACCAGGGAGCTTTGCATTCAATTCCTTGAGCATTTTCTTTGCTGCCGCATTGAACACCACGACATACTCGTTCAACTCGGTAAGGCACTCGCCTGTTCCTGTCAAAACCCTCTGTGACGGGATGCACCCCATTGGAGCGAGACCGTCGAACACGATTTTTCTAGCTCCGAGACTGTATAATCTCTGATAAGAAGAAATTACGCAAAAATTTAGATGGTGGCCTTAAGTTAATTTGTTTTGAAAGAAATTATGAATATGATACAGAAAGTGCCTTGAGTTGGTTTTTCAATGTGGTGGTAAGGAGAACTACAAATTGATCATGAGTGTAAACGATGCCATCTGCCATGAAAGGCCTCATGAAATTGTTTACATAGTCGTTGCTTCCTATATAATGAGACAAGGAAAAAAGTTAATTAAACTCAGATGTGAAATCGTTTCATATGTTGGCGGTTACACTTATTTTGTTAATATATTTCGATTAAAAAAAACGACAAGCATAAGAGAGCTATCATAAGTTCTATTTCAGATGACAATTTTTTCTGACAAACAAATTTTTGGTACCAACTGCAACTAAGTAGAGTGCTTCATTGGCTAATTTCTCAGCAGCAGCATCTCCGATCTTGGCTTTGATCCCCTCCTTTACATTCTGAAATGCATTTATTTGGGCATCAAAGGAGAGATACTGAACCTGCAATGCATGTGGAAAAGAAAAGATGGAAATCAGTGACAGTAAGACTTGGTCATTTTTGTAAAGAATAAAAATTCTTCTGTTAAATTCTTGAAAACCAACTGCAACAAAATACAGATATAAAAACAATTCTTACAAAGTAAATTCCGGTCTCATTTAGAATGCCAGCTCCACCAGATGCGAAATTGACACCTTGAAGTATCGCATCATCGGTCATGTATAGAGAGAGGTAAGGTGGCTGAGAAGGAACTCCAAATTTAGCAGCTACATTAAACAATACAATAACCAATGTCAATCTGTCGCCTTCTAGACATGAATTATAAGAAAATTGTTACAATCACTATACATATTGTTAATCAACTTACACATGATATCGCCAATAGTTCTTCCGTTCGAGAATCTCCCAGTAGGCCAGCCGGTGTAATAATCGATCCCGTACCATGGATAGTCTGATTTGGCAACAGACAAAGGAAGATAGTTATTGTTCCCCACATCTGACATAGAGTCGCCAAACACGTACACTATTGGCCCTTTCGCTTTTCCTGCTGCTCCAGCTGCCGCTGCCATGTCAGATATCAACATGGAAAAAGCAAAAGCTACGCCGAGGATCGCCGCAAGTGTTGCCATTCTGGGTGCTATTACTCGGTTCTTAGTTCTTAGTTCTTACTTAGTGTATCTTATTAGTGTTTGTAGTTGTGATTTGTGAAATGTGATTTAAATGCATTTACATACAAGGTGTTATATAGTGTTTAGTCTAGGTTTAGTCATGAAGGGTTTTTTCCCAAGTTTCAGCTCTTTCTTGATATTGGTTATTTTATTTAACCACCACTCTCTTTTCTTTCCAAAATGAAGAATCATTATCTTTTCTTTTTTTTGAGGAAAGTAGGTCGAGCCTACTTAAATTTTCATTGAAAAAAGAAAAAGGTTACATTATTTAGAAGAATCATTATCAGAACAAAGGAAACCAAGTGAGCGTCAATTGACAAAGTTAATAAGCTAGAATGGAGTGTCTTAAGGAATATACTCTTTCCAATTTCTTTATTTGCTTGTCTCTAAGTTTGCGCAATGTGCCTTGTGTGTAATGATTTGGGTGTAACTTTGCACTTTTGAGACCCAATCAGCTATTTACATTTGTCGTATTTTTACCCACTTTTTTTTTCCATGAAATTGATGTGTGACAATTTTCTAAAACCAGAAGTTAATGCACAGAATTTAGATTCTTATAGTCCATATATTTGATCTTTTTGGTGGTTCTAGAAATTGTAAGTAGGTAAACACCTGCAAATTTAAATTGTTTTAAACCAGTTTATAAATTGATGTGACAAAAATTTATGTATTTATCTTTCAGCTCTTCGGATATTTGAACAAATTTTTAATATGACTTGATAACATCATGTCATCATATGATTATAAAGCATAAATTGACGTGACAAAAATTTATGTATCAGTTTATAAATTTTAATATGACTTCATACATCACATGATTATAAAGCATACTTATTGTTTAACATGCTTAGCTAAAAAGTTAGTCTTCGTTCTTTTTTCCTTTCACGCTTTTGTGAAACATGTCGGTTAGCTTGTACACAAGTGTAAAAAATACAATTGGTATGATTTAGGCCCATAAAATAAACCCAAATTTCTCTGGTATCAGTTTGGGCCCAATCAGACATACACAGCCCAAAATAATATATATCAATATATCATATATGAAATCTTATGCTACAGTTATAACGGATAGTTCTTTCCGCACACGCACAGCTTCAAATTGCAACTCGGTGTAAGTCATTAATGATTTAATGGCAGCGGAGGTTTTACTGGTGATGAGTAGTTCTTCATGCTCTCTTCTTCCTTCGTCTTCTTCATGCTCTCTTTTTACCCCCTCCATTTCTAACCGTTATTTTCTTCAACGTGCCGCTCTAATGAGCGGATTCTTTGGCTGTCGACTCTCCAATGGGAGCTCCGCCATCCATTTATTCTCTACAAAGGTTCTATTCCATGAATATGCTGTTGATTAATTCTTATTTTGAATGGATTTGGTACAATTAATTGTACTTCCGTAATGACATCAATTAAACTAAATTATGTGGACGGTGGATAGTGAATTATATCCTTTTACTCAATCTTTATCTCTTTTTTGCTACATTTTCAAGGAAGAATTAAATTTGTGCGCCCCAACCGTAAGCTGGAGGCACAAAAGAGTTCGGCGCATCAGGTATATTATTTAGCAATTTCTCCTCCTAACACTTTCAATTTCTACAAATTGGGTATTTTACTAATCCCAATTATCTATACTGTATGTTCTCAAGTAATTGACCTAACAGGTATATTATCAACATTGTACCTGTAGCATAAGATCAATTTAATTGATTGCATTGCCAGAACTTGTGTGTTATCCACAAAGTAAGGACCGACAGTTGTGTGAAACTCAAGCACCAACTATATGACAAATAAAAAAAGGGCAGCCCGGTGCACGTAACTCCCGCTTGCGCGGGGTCCGGGGAAGGGTCGGACCACTTTCGGTCTTTGTACGTGTCTTTCCCTGCATTTCTGCAAGAGGTTGTTTCCACGACTCGAACCCGTGACCTCTTGGTTACCACTGCGCCAAGGCTCCCCTTCAAACTATATGACAAATGTATATCAAAATTTCCAGTATTGGTTCAGTTTTAGGTTTTAGATGGTCTGGTTGATACTAGGAATGATTGGACAATCCAGAAAAAAAAATGTAATGGGGATCAACTATATATTGGGGCCAAATTCGAATACCTGAATAAACACCCCACCTGCTGGTACATACTGAAACCTACATCCGACTTTAAATTAGGTTTTCTCGCTTTTGAAGTTCGACAGTCAAGCATGGATATATAACTTATTTGTTCTCTCTCCTTATGGCAAGTGGTATGGTTGTCAAATGTAACTATCCTCAAAATGCTGATTTGCCACGACACTACTCAAAGAAACAAAAGAAGCCATTTCCACTACCAATAGTGGAGCTGAGACGTGCTGCAAGAGAAAGGCCGAAGATTGCAAGGGAAAAGCGGATCCCTACTTTGCCCCCGAGAAATGGGATGCTTGTCAAGAGCCTGATACCAGTTGCATACCAAGTAATGAATGCCAGGGTGACACTATCCAATAACTTGAAGCAGCTTCTAAACGTGGTGCCAGTACAAGCATGCAGGTAAGCTCTCTGTCTCACTTGTTGTTACTCTTATGATGTTGGATATGTTATTTACCTTGTCGTGTCAGCTGTCAGCATCATTACTCTTGCACCAGCAAATAGTATTTATGGTAACTTGCTTTAAAACTTTTTTCCTTTCTTTTTCTAGGGGCTTAATTAATTTGACCTATCATATGGAGCAAGGCTATGGTGCTTGCACCTTCTGTGCTTGGGCGTCAAATCTCACAAATGAACGGCTAAAATTTTGATTAATCATGCTCAATAATTTCTTTATATCAAAATCACCTCGGATACAAAAATTTCTATCTTTAGAGTTTTTTAATTATGGTGTTTCTGATTTTTTAAGATGGTCCCTAAATAGTAATAAAATAATTAGTTTATGTATAAAATTAGAACACTTTAAAGTTCGAAACCCTACCTTAAAAAACTAAAAATAGAATTTTTTTGTATCCGATGAGATTTGATATAAAGAAATTATTGAGCATGATAAATCAAAATTGTAGCCGTCCATTTGTGAGATTTGACGCCCAAACATGGGAGGCACTGTGCTTGGCCAAGCATCATAGCCTTACTCTATCATATGTGAAGTCAACCTCTGTACTGAGTTTCATTTTAAGAACCTGGTAAAATTGAGCCATACCTCCTTTTTAAAAGATGAATAATAACTCTTGAGACTTGTTGCTGTCAGAAACATACCAGTAGGCTAGTACAATTTCAGTAGCTTATTCCCTGACCTTGGCAGTATATCCTAGCAGTAGTATGCCTTGTATGCAATAGTTACCTATTTCTTCTTGTTTCAGCATGGAAAGATAACATAGCTGGTCGTAACTTTTTGCATAATCAATTTCTAAACTATAAACACTATTACTAAAGAATTCATATAACTTTTTCTTACTATAATATGATAGCTTACTGAAAAGAAAGGCATATATTCATGAATAATCAGTTTATTTTCACATAAAAAATTTACAGAGCGTGAACTTAGATTTTCATTGTTGCAATTTGTCTCCAACCAATCCACTACTCATTTCATAGTAGCCAGAAATATGTGATACCATGTAAAAACATTCTCTCTCCCTCTTTATAAGCCCCTCTATCTTTTACCATATTTTGGGGTCATTTTAATTATTTATCGAGTCTTTTGGTATTTATTAGTGGTATAATACTGTTCAATGGGCAATTTGTCTCTGACCAATCCACTATTCATTTCATAGCATGTAAAGCTTATCTCCCTGTTGCAATTTATAGCATCCATCTATTCTTTGACCATATATGTATGAATTTATATTGCTTATTAAGACTTCTGGTAGTAATTAACATTATAAATACCGTTCAATGTAAAATGATATGTGGCCTAGTAGCCTGTAGCTAGCATGGCCGTTGTACCTGGTGCCATTATTGTGATGGCAGTGGGGTGCCATACTCGATCTGCATGCTTGGATTAAGTTTGGGGGCTATGATTTGATACAGGGTGTGTATATTGTAATGTTGGTTTTGTGGGGGCTATATGTCAGTGACTCAATAACACCTCGCTGCCAACACAATAATGGCAGCGATATAAATCCCAGAAATTAATACGATGGAGCTCTAATGCTACATAAAACTGTGTAAAACCCATGTAGGTATTGCAATGAGATTCATGTAGGATCCAAGGGCCACCCATTCAAATCATGCAGGGCCTTTACTCAAACCGGCGAGGTGGAACACACGACTGGACCCGCACTTTTTCAGCAGAAGACATTTTTGTGACTATGGAGTGCTTCCACCTCGTTGACCGCCTTGCCCCCGCATACTGCACCACGAGCGCTTCTCCGTCACGCTACCGGCATTAGTTGAGCTCTGCATCCAGGCTGGTGTCGACTTGCCTGACGTCCCAACCAAGCGGCGACGTAAACCCGTAATCCGCATCGGCAGGAAAGAAACGATAGATGCAAATGAGGATGACTTGCCAGACCCAAAGCCCTGTAAGCATAAAGTACCGATACTGGAGATATTGCCTGATGAGGATATTGTGGCCCCAGCTAGCTTAAAGGAGGTTGAGATGGTTGTATAGTTGGACATAAAAGATGGACATATAAATTTGAACGTTGTTTTTATCACGCTTCCTGTGTATTTTTTCCCTTTTTTCTTGTCCTCATAAGTCCACTGTCAGCATATTGGTTTGCTTCATACTTGGCGAACATTGTGTTTACATTTGCAGACATGGAAGCAAAAAGAAGCTTGATCAAGTCTAGGATTAAAAAAAAGTTACGGAGATCGTAGAGTTAAGGACACAACCTCCACTCACAAAAATCAGTATGCATCTTTTTTTTACTGATTTAACAAGTTTGATGGAGCTAATCAAACTATCAAAGTAAAAAAAGCACAAAAATGGGTTCACAATTGCTACATACAGACATGGTTGGTATGGCAAAATGTATTTCCCTCCTAGTAACAAAAGCTTACGAGTTTACAGGAAGCATTTGCAAAGGCAAGTTAAACAACTAACAAAAGTCAGGATTGTAAATCCATAACCTCTTTCTGTTAACCAATGATTGGTACAAAAGAAAGGAAATCAATTCTCAAGATATGCCACAAAAAGGAGAAAACAAATGTTCCATCACACTGATAAGGATTAAATCAATTTACAAATTACAGTAATAGCCTCTTGAGCTATCACCGAATGTGTCAAATAAAAAAGCTACAGCTAATTTTTTTTCAGCACGTGGTTTTCATTTTTAACAAAATGGTCATCCAAGCATTGTTGCGGTGGGTTTTGTCAATGTGCCAGTGGCTCAACTGCTGTCCTGAAGAGGAGTACATAGACCTTGTCTATCGAGAAATACAAGAAGCCCCCCAAAGAATGAGTTACGTATGAGCCGAAACTGGTCCCCACTATGCAGTGCCATGCAGGCCCATATGTTGTGTCAAACTCCTGTTAACAAAAGAACCAGTACAGTTCCCTCAGTTGCAAAAATATAAAACGAAAAATATAAGGTAGAGATATGAACCAGATGGAGTAAGGAGACAAAGCTAGATATATGCATACAGCAGCCAGAAATATATAAAAGATGGCGCTAAATTACCAATGTGTAGATAAATTAACTCCAGTGTGCTTAATTTAATGGCCACAAAATTTTCACATTCATCCATATGTAAACTTCAGCACAATTAAGTAAACGGTTATTAGTTATTGCTAGAGATCTAGCCTATTAGCAAAAGAGCAGGCTACAATTAGGGTTGGCTTCTATGGACATATTCCCCAGATAATATGTACCAAACTTTCTCCACACAGTCCAATTTTTTTTTTTTTAGTTTAGAATGCATTTGTCAGAAGTCATCCATTGCATTCTCAACAAAGAAGTTCCTTTTGTAGTTCTTTCTGGGTTAAATGGAGCATAAAATAGTCAATTAAATCCAAGGTGCAATAATGAGGCTCTGAACAACTCTGAAACTTTTGATGAAGCTGATCACAGAACTATACCAATTTACAAGAAATGAAATTAAACCTTCCTTCAGACTTTCAGAACAGCAGATGAGAATCATTGAACACATCAAACAACTACAAGTTTATAGCTTGGAGAACAAATCATCTACAAGTTGAAGCTCACAACAAAGCAATGCAAGTAGACTACACCATATCCAATAATACAAAATCCCAATAGATCAGGAAGAATCCAAATTAAACATCACAATAACATATTGGCAATCTTGAATTGGAACAAGTAACATCATCTATACTTTTGTTGAAAACTTTCCCAAAATAAACCCTTTGAAACCAATTACATATCAGACATCATCACTAATTTGATACATTATGTTTGTGATTTTAAAGAATTAAGGGTAAAGGTTCCCTCATTGTAATCATATTTCCTAAAAAGGATGAAACAAATTAGAGTATCAGACATCATAAGATTCACAACTAATGCCCTCTCAACTTGCATAATTCAGAAAATTTGACAGCTAAAAAATTTATCATCATTTGTGCAACAAATTAGAGTTCAAGACTCAACCGGAACAATCCATCGAGCTAATACCAAGGTATTTAAAGCATACTAATCAAACAATAATCTCTTATTAAATAACGAACTAAAAAACAGCAAAATGAAATACCTTCTTCAAGGCAAGAGCAAGACGCTTGCTCTCTAGCTTAGGCATTGTATGAAACACCTCCCTTGCACACCGAAAAGCTCGCCTCTGTAAAGCTGGGGCCATGTCAGCAGCTCTAACCCTGATCTTCTTCATAAACTCTCTGTCGAGCTCTTCCCCTTCCCTTCTGACCGCCTCTCCTCTCCTATCCTCCTCCTTCACCTTCTCCTTGTTCTTCTTCCTCTCCTTCGTCGCCTCTTCCTTGTCGCTCTCTTCTTTAACTTTCGTGCGCTCGATTAGAGAGCTGAGGTACTTGCTCCGCCGCTCGAGCTCCTCCGACGCCGCATCAACTCGCTTCTTCTCCTCCGTCTCTCTCATTGTAGTCTCTTGTTACTTCTGGTCAGAAGAGAAGAAACATCCGATGAGGTAGCAACTCGGGAGAAGTTTTCTATTGTGTTCTTTAATCCAATTTCTTTGTCTTGATGGAGTTCGGAGATAGAAGTTGGATTTGATTTGAGCTTTTGTTTTGTTTGAGCAAACAGTTTGGTTTTGGTTTTTCTCCTTTTGGCGTTTGGGTTCGAATTTTAGGCTCGTCGGATGCGGAAAAATAAGGAAACCGGGACCGCCGGAGCTTGAATCCGTATCCCCCGAAATAATGCGGGGTCATGAAATGGTCAGCAGACAGTACTGTTACGTTGTAAATCTGCTGTTACTGTAGCAAAAACACCGTGCGGACAGCACTCGACGCTGTAGCAGCGGTGAGAATGCAGGAGGGTCCCACTACTGCTGACCATTTCAGGAGATGTGAATTCCCGAAGCTTAGTGTGCTATTTACCTATTTCTTTGTTTATTTTACTCGAGACTGGCAACAAATTTTTTCATAAAAAATGAAAGTAATTTATTTAAGAGGTAGGACCAATAACATCTTAATAATATTAGAGGATTAAGAACACAATTAATATTTGTATTTTTTCATTTTTTTTTTACAACGTGTTTTTTGAAAATTTCAAAATAAATTTTACGCTTTAGAAAAAAGCAAAAATTAGTTGTGACATTAATCTTTTGTGATATTTTTAAGAGATAATTAGTCCTATCTTAAAAAAAAGTTACTCTTTGATGCTTTATGAAAAAATTCCGACTGACAAAGACGATCTTTCTTTTCCTCATCTCCAGTATTAGAAACAGCTGATCTCTGTTTTCTTGGTATGTTATTGGTGGCACTTGGCAGTAGTGCAAATGTGCAATACATACATCATCAAAACATATTTTGTTGATGATGCTGCAATAATTTAGATGTAATATTCATTTCAAAATGATTACAAAATAATTGTTCATGTTAAATTCTATCATTATATTCGGATGTTCAATTTTAAAATTTTAACATTATGATTGTAATAATATGCTTTGTTGTTAATTATTGTATGTTTCCATTGATTGATTACAACAATGTATGTTGAATAAATGTGTTAAAGTTGATTTCTGAACTATTATAACTAAAATATTTGGTTAAAGATTTTGCTGTAATATTCTTTTAGTTTTTGTGTTCGATCTTAATCAGGGGCTGATTCAGGATTTTCGTCAGGGAGACAAGATCTATAATTTTTTTCAGAGAAAGCAAAATTAGACACATTTTTAAATATATATGGTTGTTTTACAATAAAAAATTTCAAATCATATAAATATACAGAATTTTTTCGCAATTTTTTTTCCGAAAGCGGCCACCCCTGGTCTTAACTCTTAAACCAATTACACGATTATATGATTATACATTTATTAAACTATTCATGTCTCGTATTGATTAATTTGTTACAAATTTAAGAACTATGAAATTTTCAGTTTTAATGGAACAAATAGCAATGTCAGGTGATAGTCTTAGATATATTAGGTAATATTCATATTTCCCGGTATTATACAATTATATTTAATTTTTTTAAATCTAATCAGATAAAAGACGGCAATATATAAAAAAAATTGGTCATAGCATAAAATGATGTCCAATCGTCCAGAGCAATATATTCGTGACCATTGGTTTCATATACAATATATAATTTTATTGTTCCTTTTTTGACACTGGTTTCATATATAAAACAAAAAGAATTTATAATTATTGATTATTTTATTCAAACTGTGTCAGAGCTCAGAGGCTCGGAGCGGTAGATTTGTGAAGCAGGGAGGTGTCGGCCGACGATTCCAGTTTATATTTTAATGGAGAAAGTTTTAACCCTCCCTTTTGGGAAAATTTTTATATAGGGTCAAGGTTTTCTATAAATAGATCAAAGTTATCATAAAAATTTAACAGACGATCAAAGAAATATAGAGACGTTTTGGTTAATAGCACTCCAGTCATTTGTGAAATTCTTTATAAGTTTTAGACTATTGCTCCTAATCCGACTCATAATTAGACCCTTATGAAAAATTTCCTTTTGCTTTTGATTGCTTCAAATATTTAATTTCACTTTTACCTTTGCCTCCGAGTGTGTCGAAAGACGGGTCCAAATCTGCTATTATTTTGGAGTAAAAAGAGGGTTTTATGGCTCGTAGGATTAAAAATGAAGGATCGAATCATCACAAATAATCTGCAAGAAGATCTTTTGATTTTAATCTGATCCGCTCATTATAATTCAATAGTTAGAATCAAAAAAAAAGAAAAGTAGAGAATCTCAATCCGCGAAAGAACCGGTAACTTCACTTGATATAAAGACTAAAGCGCCAAAATAATCAATTCTCTTAGACCCATGATTAAAATTAGAAGTATGGCTTGGTAGTTGATAATGATACATCAACACCTGTAAGGTACAACTTATGATTGATTCAGAGGAGCAAGTTTGAGCGTTGAATGCGTGATTTTTTTTGTACTAGTCGCTATCAGTCAAATGTGCTGATGCATTGAATGATTCATCGACGTTGTGCTACATTCGATTTATATACACACGAGTCGTTGTCTCAATTATGTTAATGAGTTGTTTGTCGTATAATTAGCTTTCATGGATTATGACCACTTATAAGCTATTGATCAAATGCTTGAGTATATATAGGGTCCATTTAAATTGCAATGACCAAATTCTAGCTGAACATTTATTGTTGCAACATACAAAAAAAAAGGAAAATATTGATAAAGAAAATAAATTGTTTAAGAACAAATTTTTGGTTTAGTAGTTAAAAGCAATAATCTTTCAAAAAGAGATTGTAAGTTTGAAATTCAATTCAGAGAGATTTTAAATCAAAATTTGAATTAAATTTGAGGCAAATACCCTACTTCTTCTAAAAAAAATAATAAATTGTTTATTTGTTTTCCAAAATTTGGAAGTCCGACCATACTACAAGCCGGTAAGATCATATATGAAAATATTAATAGATCAACACATCAAAGTTGATCATATATGAAATTCGATCATTTTGAATGATCTAGAAATTATTAGATTAAAAATTCCCACCTCTCTAAAAATAGAAAAAAAATTCAAAAAAAATATAAAATTTGTTCTATAATGAGATTTAAATATGAAAAACATGTTGAACAGTTTTGAATCTATGACCTGAATTAAAATATTAAAATTTGAGATGAAGTCAAAACTTGAAACTTGAAAGCATACTTCACGAAGCATAATAGCACAACTCTATAATATCAAATTGTTTTGATAGTTACGTATAGCATATTTGACTGAAATATGAAATATTGTTTGACGAGTCAATGTCACTTTTTTATAATTCAATGAATATCACAAGATCTACGACTTTGATATAGTCTGAAGCATATATTTATACATTTTTTATTTTCTAAATACTCTAAAAGCATGCTAGTGGATCAGCATAATAATTTATGATTGAAAAAAAATCTATAAATGCACTGCTGCATAATAAGAATATTTTTTCAGATATTATCGAAACTCCTTTGTCTTTTTTTTTTCTAAAAAGTAAATTTGTTGTTTTTATGGTCCCAATTGCAAAGCCTTTAATAACTAACTACAAAAGTAGTCAAGAACACTCGAGCATAGATTTTGGTGTGATAAGTTCACCGCAAGTAACCAGAGCCAAACACAGCTTTTCACGCATCGGATTCCGAAAGTGTATAATTTACGGCCTCGCTTTCAAGTTTTAACCAACATCCCGGGTCGGCCTCAGGCTACGCGGATCAAATTTAGTAATTTCCGGATCCGACGGCTTGGCACGGGTCCGATAGAGTCAATCGAGAGTCGAGACAATACCCGGATCTGAAAATTAGCGCCAGAGGGAAAATGTCAGAATGTCAGGTACTTCCTATCCGGATCGAATTTTATAGTGGATTTGCGGTGTCATCTGTCACTTCAACGATTAAATAAAATCCAATTATCGAGTGCGAGGCGATGGATGAGAGGAGAGGAGGGGAGCGAAGCCCAAAATGAGTTGTGGGCCCTGTTTTTGAGGATTCTTTGAGGTTTTCTCTCTATGTACATCCGTGTTTTGGACTTTTCTTGGGCCTTATTAAATGATACAAAGGTTTAATTAATAATTATAGCGATATTTAAGGCTTAAGAAGTAATACTGGGTATTCAAGTTGTACTAAGTACATTTGTCGATAACAAATTAGAGCCCAAATTCGTTTTCGTAAAACTAAATGGGCCTTAGTTCTCTTCACACTTTCACGGTTTCACCGTTTCACAAATCAAAATCGAGAGAGAATTGAAAACGAGCAATTGAAAACCCTCGTTCCAGTTGAATCGTATAGAGTTCTCAGAGAGACTGTTTATCGGGTACCATGGTTTATATCGAGTCTTGGGACGAGTTCGTTGAGAGATCTGTGCAACTATTTCGTGCCGATCCCCATTCTGTAATTATCGCCTTTTTCCTACTCTAATTTGATCTTTCTTTGATTGCAATCTATCTTATTGCTTTTATTTTTCCTAATTTGATCAAGGTAGACTCGATATGTGACGAAGTATCGCCACTGCGACGGAAAGCTTGTGCTCAAAGTCACTGATAATCGTGAGGTTGGGTTTCTCAAGTGCTATTGCATTCATAATTGCATTTTTTCTGGAATTATAGATAGCAATTTGTAGATTAACTTCAATCTACCTCTCTACATTGTTTCCTTCACAGAAATGAGTCATTACTCTTATTATTATCAGAAATAAGAAATTCTAAGTCATTGTGTTAATTCCCACTCCCCCATGGTTTAGTAGATGCACAATTAGGGTATTTCGTTGTATTAGATGTGTTGAAAGTGTATCAGAGTTCACAAATAATCAACTTTATTCTCTAATTATTTGCAACTTGCACATTCAAGCACCACCCCTCTCCCATAAAAAGATATCCTAATTATGCTCCAAAGAGTTATGATATTACCCTGCCATTACAATTTTGTGAACTGCAAATAGTTTTCTATTAAAATCCCAAATTTTAATTTTCTGTGCAATTACAAATAGAAACAGAAGGTAATGAACTTGATGTGCACTTTGTTTTCTTACCATAATCATATTAACCCTTGCTAATGTGAGAGCTGTGTATATTGCAGTGCCTCAAGTTTAAGACAGACCAGGCCCAGGATGCAAAAAAGATGGAGAAGTTGAACAATATCTTCTTCACCCTCATGTCACGAGGGCCTGATGGTGAAATTTTGATTTTCAATCTCAACAAAAATATTTTGGTTGTGGAGGATAATTTCATAAAAGCCCCCTGACACATGCAAAAAAAGCACAAACAAGTTCTAAGAAGTAAATGAAAAAGGTGTGGTAACCAATATAACAGCATATTACATGGAGCTTAAATTTGATCATCTTTAAAAATAAAGCTTAAATTTGATATCCAACATGACAAGCATGATTTGTCTACAAAAAAAAGGATGACATTTGGTTGTTTCCCTGTCCATCGAGCTATTTGAAATTTCAACAGTTTGAAATTACAGTCCTTGATATCATCAAACAATACTAAATTGCATGAAATTTGATTGTAAGGCTACCTATATGCGCAATTACATACCTAAAAAATCATTTTCTGAAATTGTGTTCAATTGTGTTTATTTGATTCTTTTAAAAAAAATCATTTTCAAGTGATTTCTCCTCCTAATATGAATAGGGTATAGTGGAGTGTACCATGTACAGGAGATTAGACAATATCAAGAACAGTACCAAATGAGCGATCATTTTTGGATCAAAATCATTTTAGTTTCGTGATTGGGGAGTTGATAACATCAGTATCACTGATCTTTTTTTTTCCCCTTTTTTTCAGCTGACATTACAGAAGCTACTGGAAAGGACCAAGCAGAGCAGCAGCCTGCAAAGAAAGGCAGGGGCAGGAGGCAGTAGACTTCTTTGAATGAATTCTGAACTTTTATGTTAGGTACTTCTATGGATCTTCCATGTGAATTTTACTGTTGTAATTTCTGCGAGGACTTCCAGTTACCAAGATATTCATGTTCATTTTACTTTTTTTCATGGATCAAATTTACATTGAGTGAAAATACTAATATTTCAGTGATGGGTAATGTGTTTGGCTGTAAGAAAGGGTGAGGGAAAGGGTGGTTAAAGAGGTAAGGTGATACAATAAAGTGAAAAATTTTCATTATGTCAGGTCTCCTTTCTTTGGATTTCTGAATTCTTTGCTTCCTTTGCACTCCAATGAGTTAGCTCTATTACATTAGCCTCCTATTTGAATATAAAGCCAATCAACATAAGTTGTTTTTCTTCATCTCCTTTCATGGCTTCCTTGCCCACAATCCAATCATAGTGTTATTTGGATGAAATTTTCTTATGTTCTTGACTTTGGTAAAACTAGAGGTTATGCAAATCCACTTTGTATTAATAGTTTTCAAAGTTTGGTTAATACTGGTTGTATTCCTGAATTGGTAAAAATCATAGCTTTCATATAATGATAGAGGCATAAAAATGGTATCAATTTCTGATAAGTGGTAAAAAGAAATTTCTGTCCATGCATAACTGGAGAATACAGTTTTGCTTAGAGAATTTAGCTGTAGCCATGGCTTATTCGTCCAAACCTTTTTGCCAATTCAGTTGTAACTATTGTAAGCCTTTTCTTTATCACAACTTTTTCTCTTAGATGTTCTTCACTGAAGGAAATTTTATGGTTGTTTACTATATTTATGTTGCAAATTGATCACTAATTTCTGAAACTTCAGTTTAGTCACATCCTCTCTTTCATTGGGGGGCTCACATCCTCTCTTTTCTGTCAATTACATTTGTACCTTTATTTACTCCATTACTCTTTCCTTGTTTCTCCATCAAGTTTCCTCATCAGTCAATCAATAAAGGATATGGCATCTGAAAAATGAGAGGGAGAACTAAGATATAATAAGCATTGGAAGTAGGAAGATTTAGAGGATGTAAAGGGAAAAATAGAAAGAACAATCATACAATATTACTTGTTTGATAGCAAAGAGAGAATCTAGTTGGATTAACTTGACAGGATAGTGAGTGACTGAGCAGTCATTAGGCAATACACGGAACGATGAAACTCGAGGCTGAGTAGCTCGATGAGACCAGTGATGGATTCAGGAGTGCTACTTGTGATACTGTAGTGTGTTGGACAACAATAAATCAGATATTAGAAATAGTGTGCTTTCTCTTCACTGTGTGTAATGCTGCTATTTGGGGCTTGGGATGTAGCTAAATAAAAGAATAGACTAACAGGCCCTCTAAATGTAGTGGCTTAAGAGTGAATAAATCAACAGTTCAGCAAACCAACCAGTGACTGGGTTACATGTTGCTAATCGTGAGATTTGTTATTCCTCCACCAATTTGTAGTTCAGTAAAGGTTAGAAATAGTCTATTGATTTCACTGTGTAATTGCAAATATTATTGCTGGGTTCGCAGTGCCAGTTGGGTATTAAGAACATGATATCATTTTTTTAGAAACAAACAGTAATCTACAGTAAACCTGCACTTGGATAAGTGCAAGTGTACAACTCTACTAGCATCTGCACTGTTAGTATATGATCGTTTGTTTGCTCTCTGAGGTTTTCCCTTGTTTTCCGCCTTTGGAATTTTTTTTAGCATTTATGGATCAATTAATCTGGAAAAGGCCATGTGGATGCCATGTTAGTTTGACAAGCATTTCTCATTTTTAGATCTGTCTAACGTGCGTAACATTCACGAAAGATAGTAGTTTTGTTAATCGTTTTGTTTAATGAACGATTAAGAAATTTTGTTTCGTTAATTATTTTGTTAAAGAAAACGATTAAGACGATCGGAACGAAATAGAACGATCAAACTCATTATCTTCGCTTTTTATCCATCTCCTCTATCATCACACTAAAGCAAATCATGAATTGGTGGTGAACGATTCTAATCATACATCAGAATCAATCATTCATCTTTTCATTCGAGCAATCATTCATTTCATCTCTCATCACCTTCTTCCAACATAATGTTTTTTTCTAAAATTAAAACAATTCTAATAATATAGTCACAAACGAAATTATGAAACAAACAATCACGAAACAATATGTTTTCGTTAATCATTTTGTTATTTAAACGAAAGAATTTTTTTTTATCGTAATCGTTTCATTTGTCACGAAATAAAACGAAAAACGAAAAACGATTAAACGACTGATCATTGACATGTCTAAGTCATTTTTCACCTGTTGATGCTAACTGGTGAACGAAAAAGGAATGCATATTGCTGTCATGCTGTGGCAGTGTAGTTGGTTGACCGTTTGTCTATTTAAACTTTTGCATTTTTTATGAACTAATAATTGCCAACGTATGGTGCTAATCTTATGTGACCATTGTAGTCTTTTATTATCAGTTCATGTTTCGTGAAAGATCCACTTTTACCATCTCTCTTTTTTGTTTCAATTAGCACTTTAGTACCTTGAATTTCTTGACGCATTTAATCCTTTTGACACACTGTGTTAGGTTGTTAGCAGTTGAATCTTGCTTTTGGTGAGTCTAAACAGTACAAACGAAGCCTTTTTGTTTATGCTATATCATTGAAAAATCTTTTGGGCTGGTCCCGGAGCTTTCTTTTACAAGGTAAAATAGTTAAAAGCAACACAAGATTTGGATTGAACGTTTGAGAAGAGACGATTTACTCCTATTAATGTGACCCCAAAGTGGGGATCTTCAATTGAGATGAGAACCCAGATGAACTAATGACCCCATTTAATTAGCGTGGGGCCAGAATAACAGAAGGTCCATTAGCTAGTAGTTTATCATGGACTCTGTTCTTCTACCGTGCGGTACTACGCAATATCGCGTCTCGATCGTCAGATGAACGAAATTTAGATCTGAAGCACGAATCACAAAAAAATCGGACGATCACGAAAGCGTGCAGCGCGGTGCAGACGATCTCATTCCGTATATCATACCCGGGCCCAATCAACTTTTACTGCCTCAGTGATTTGATCTTACAAGATTCCAGAAAGAAAAGAAAAAACCATTCGAGAAATGGAAAAGGGGAGGGAAAAAATGTCATTATAATTTAATCAGGTAGCAATATATCTGTAATATGAACCTGTCTCGTAACAAATAAACTCATTCCAGCACCGTGAAGTGATTAATTGCTATACGATTAATGTACAAATATTAATTATTTAGTAAAAAGTAAATTACTTGAATATGTATAAATGTAATATTTACAAATTTAATTAAGAATATTACTGAAAATTTTAAATATATAAATTCTAATTTTGAAAATGTGATGGACAATTAGCTGCGGTTTTTAGAAACAATGAATCTGAATCATTTGATCCCTTCGATTTTAATCATGCTCGCAGAAATATCATAATTCTAAAGCGGTTTTTTACTTTTAACATGAATTTACTGGACCAGAAAACACTCGCATTTCATTTCTCTTCAATGCCTCACTGAATTTTACTCTACCATTTCTCCAGAGATGAGCAGCAGTTACACCAGTTATACGGCACTGCGATAACAGCACAGGCGCAGTCCCCCACAATAACAGTAACAGTACTTCACCTCCTCTCCAGTCTCCAGTCTCCAGTCTCCTCTCTCTCCGTTCCAGCATCCGCCAAAAATAACGGCTCTTGCCTCCCACCTCTTAACGTCTCCTCTACACCTACACCTATACACACTTATTTCCCCTTCTCCAACGGCCACATTTTTTCATGTGATTAGTTCTCTCTCTCTTCTCAATCAATCAACCCTCGCCTCTCCTCCAGTCATGGCTTTCTTTCTTTGTCCCTCTCCATAAATATCACATCGTTAACTTCCATCACGTGATGGGCCCACTTGCCAGTCCGCTGCTTTATTTTTTTTTTTGATGGAAAAGTCCGCTGCTTTATCCTTTTTACTCCTTTCTGTCTTGACCGGTCACATCCTGTCAGATTACCGGTCAACACTCTTCGATTCCCGTGCCACCTCTCCGTTACAGAATTACACCTCCACTTGTCGCTCTCTCGTTGGTTAATCACTAATTCACTATAGAAGGGAATCCTAAGCGACCCTCTCCATGCCGTTGCTGCTCTGCCCCACATGCGCTTTTATCCCTTCCTTCCATCCCACTCCACCTTATATAATTACTAAACAAACTTATCTTTGATCCCTTTCTTGTACCAACGGGAACAACCAACAGAAGAACAAGAGAGAGTGCTCCTAACGCCGCATATACTGACACTGATACTGATACTGGTATACACTCTTAATGGCCTTCTGGTTATTTCCGCTGTTTCTCCTCCTTGCCTCCTCTCCTGTACCACCATGCGTAGCAATAATACATGACTACGGCGACGCGTTGCACAAGAGCATTCTGTTTTTTGAGGGGCAGAGATCAGGCAAGCTCCCGGCCGATCAAAGACTCACGTGGCGCCACGACTCTGCCTTACATGATGGTTCAACCGATGGGGTAAGCACATGAAACATGCGAAAAGAAAATCCTATTTTAAATACGTGTCATGTTGTATGAATAATTTATCGTTACATGAACTTTCTTGAACTGGTGATCAATATCAGGTGGACCTTACTGGAGGCTACTATGATGCCGGTGACAACATCAAGTTTGGCTTCCCGATGGCATTTACGACAACACTAATGTCATGGAGCATCATAGACTTTGGCAAGAGCATGGGACCCCACCTGGAAGAGGCTAAGCGTGCTGTGAGGTGGGCCACCGACTACCTCCTCAAGACGACCGCTAGGCCGAATGTGGTATACGTGCAAGTCGGGGATGCATTCCGGGACCATGCGTGCTGGGAGCGGCCTGAAGACATGGACACGCCGAGAACTGTTTACCGGGTGGACCCCTCTCATCCCGGATCAGATGTGGCGGCTGAAACTGCGGCTGCGTTGGCTGCCGCTTCCATTGTTTTCCGGTCGAGTGACCCAGCTTATTCCCAGCTCCTCCTTGACCGTGCCATCAAAGTAAGATAAAATAACAGGAAAATTAATATTTTTAGATTTCTTACTTGGTATGTACAAATTGGATACAAATTTGGGTTTATTGTGATTGTTACTAAATTATATTTATTTTTGTAGGTTTTTGAGTTTGCCGATAGGTATAGGGGACCGTATAGTTCAAGTTTACACAATGTCGTTTGCCCTTTCTACTGTGATTTCTCGGGCTACCAGGTAAGATAATTATCTCGCGTTTCTCTTTGAGGAAATGTTGATGATGTTGGATTTTACAGTTCAACAGTTCAAGGAGGGGTTTAGTGTTTAATTAATGAATACTTTTTTTATATGTGGGGCAAAATAAATGCAGGATGAGCTGCTATGGGGCGCCGCATGGCTACACAAGGCGTCAAGGAGAAGAGAGTATAGAGAGTACATTAAAAAGAATGAGGTGGTGCTTGGTGCCAGTGAGAATGCAAACGAATTTGGTTGGGACAACAAGCACGCCGGTATCAATGTCCTTATTTCGAAGGTATTTTCGATTATAGAACTCTTTATATCATTAAAAATGGATTTATTTTTGTTGGTGAGAACAGATAAAACTTCATAAACACAGCAAAATATGATTAGGCCAGTAGTTATTTTTGAACATGGCAACATGAAGATGTAATAAACAGACATGTGTTGCAACTTTCAAAATGATATATATACATCACCCAGAAAATAACTACTGTGGCTGTTGTGTTTTTGTTGGCATCTACAAATGTTATGCAAAAATCCATGTGAAATTGAAATGCAAATCGTGTCCGGTCTCATGGGTTATTGGGCTCCGTTACAAGTTCTCGGGCCACACCCAGTCTCGATCCGAGAAGTGACACGGGTCACTTACAGTGAGTAATCTTTTGACCGTTGCGTTGTGCCACCGACCAATAGATAAAGGCTTATACCTATCTGTTTTACATTAGATGAAATGACAATTTCGCCCCTCCTTTATTTGCGTGGCTTGTGTTGTGACAGGAGGTGCTTATGGGCAAAGACGAGTATTTCGAGTCGTTCAGAGCGAATGCCGATAACTTTATCTGCACCCTCCTCCCTGGCATCTCTAATCACGCGCTGATCCAGTACTCTCCAGGTTGTTCTTCCTCTTCGTGCTTCCCCCACTCAAACAACTTTTACCGCACATGTTTTATCAATATATTAGTAGTGCACATTCTTAACATTATTATGAGTAAAATCAATAAATCATACATTGTTTTTGCTGCAACTTCAAATAATATTTTTTTTTGCGTTGATTTTGATGTGAAAATGAAGGAGGGCTGTTGTTCAAGGTTGGAGGAAGCAACATGCAACACGTGACATCACTCTCGTTCCTGTTACTGGCGTACTCAAATTACCTGAGCCATGCCAATGGTCACGTGCAGTGTGGCACCTCGTCAGCCTCGCCAGCCCAGCTCAGGCGTGTTGCCAAGCGCCAGGTACTGAAAAGCCTCACAAAGCCCAAAATTCTAAAAAGGCTTCTACTTGCTTTTGTTGCTTTTACTTTTTGTTTATGCACTTGACTTGTGCCAGATGGTCAGATGGACATCTGATTTATTAATAGTTGGTACTTTTGGACCACTAATCAGATCATGTGTAGTATACTGGTATTGACAAGAATATTGTTTAATAGTAGTACTAGATCCGTGAATGGAATAATCTAGTGTTCCTTCAAATCCTTGTTATATAATTCGTGATAGTATCAAAATGGCAGAGGCCTTTGGACCACTTATCATGTATCTACTGATAGGAACAAGCTTGCTGTTTAATATACCGGATTGGCGCTAGTGCTGTCTTAACTAAATGCATTGTGCCAAAACATTCATAATCTCTAGACAATTTGTTCATGCATTGATTTATTCTAGATAACTGGTTTAATTAGGTGACAAAATATCATGCTTAATGTGCCATTTAGTAATTAAATTTTATTTATAAAAAAGATTATATGTTTTTAAGTTTGTAAGCTATGAAAAATTCTACAGAATTATAATACAAAGAGTTGCAGGTGGACTACATTTTAGGAGATAATCCCTTGGGCATGTCATACATGGTTGGTTACGGGTCTCACTACCCACGCAGGATTCACCACCGAGGAAGCTCCATCCCTTCTATGGCAGCTCATCCTTCACATATCGACTGCAAGCAAGGTACATCCTACTACTTGAGCCCGAATCCTAACCCTAATGTCCTTATTGGTGCAGTAGTTGGTGGGCCCACCAACATCAGCGATGCATTTCCAGATGCTCGGCCAGTGTTTCAGCAGTCAGAGCCGACGACATATATCAATGCACCTTTATTTGCTCTTTTGGGTTATTTCTCGGCACACCCAAATCCATCGGAATGGAGCGACGATTAAGAGGTTGCTTGTCTGTAAATGGGAGAGATTTAGTTGTTAGTTGATTAACTGTCAAATGCGAAGCAATTTATGAGTAGGTTATTTTTCTTGCTTTTAGTCATTGTATTGGTCAATGTATCCTGTTCATTCCCTCCGAAAAGAAAGGGGAGGTGAAATGATGGATTTCAGTATTAAATTACATGCATTTTGTAGACCAACCAGAAAAGCCTATTTTGCATGTCAAACTTCAATTTGTTTATATTTTGAGGCACTTGAAGCTTGATTACGAGCCCCCTTTTTTATTTGGACGCGGATACAGTGCCTCAGTTTTTTCCCTCCATTTTCTCACTGGCACTGACGCGTGCGTCCCACGTTTTTACCGCGTTTTGACTTTAGGAGGCCACGCTTTTTGGGGCATCTAAGAACATGGGTCATGAGAGCTTTATCCTTTTTATTTTGAGGTTATTTTATAAATATGAATCTTCTTGGTCAAATAAGGTTATAATCTGGTATGGAAAACTCGGAAGAAAAATTTATGAAAGAAAAACTGAGAAAAACTTCTTATGCTAACTGAACTATAATTTATGTTAATCCTTAGCTTTAAAACAACTCACTTCTGTCACAACACAAGCCACGTAAATAAAGGAGGGGCTCACTTCTGTCACACTTTAAAATATAATTATCAAGTCATAATAATTATATTTTATTTTTAAGAAAAATAAAATATATAAATGCTCCATACTTCATTCGAATAAACGCTTCACCCCTCCAACTCTCAGAATTACTTTCATATCTTTTATCATTCTTCAGTTTTCAAAATTATCTCTTAACGCTCTGTTCGAGATATATTGCTTTTGGGGGGATCAATGTACAAAGATTCATTGATACTTTACCAGTATGATTCCATGTAATGTGTGGATGAGGTTGTGGGTGACTGAGAAAGGCAATGCCTCAAGCACATGCTTCTGCTCTGAAACACCTCCAGAAAAAGTCCAAAAAGTGAACCAATCAGAAATGGTTGATTCCATTGCTTTTTTGTTCTTTATCAAATAAATGTGCTGAGTCAATACTGATCAATCAATTGCTTTTATTGTTACACGCTGCGTGATTTCTGGTAGAAATGGCAGCTAGAATTGGATTTTGCTGAGTAGATAAATGTTAGGTGACAATAAAATGTAGTCCTCTTTTCTGGCAAAAAGATAGCGCTCTGCGCCTTAATTGAAGACACTGCAACACTGCACGCTATGCTGATTGAAAATGATGTGCTTGAAATGACTGCTGCCTATGATTCCCTAAAAAAAATGCTGCCTATGATGGCTGTCTGGGAACAGATCCAATATGACAAAAATAACATTTGTTGTTGAACCCAGTTCCTTTATTCTTGGTTTATTATTTATAGTGGAATTTCATGGCTGGGAAGGGACATCTTAACAACTATTTTTTTTAACTACATCTTATAATAAACCTAAAATTATTCAAAGATACAATAATTGTAAATGTATTCTTTATGCTTAGATAAGTAACATATCAAATTTTGACATAATTAAAAATCGTTCGGTCACGGAACAAATGTTGGCAAACTCTTACTGTTATTTTTTTTTAATGCCTCGTAGCTGACCAATCATTTTTTTTTTAATAAGTGAGAGGAAAACCTCACCACTTCGATTTTCATTAGAAAAAGAAGCAAGAGTTTACAACAAAAACATGTTTCTCTATCTCTATCTAACTGTGCCTTAATACTCCAAAATCACTCTGGCACCTACCCAGAGGCGAAAACAAGAGGAGACTGAGAGAATTTCATCACCTCTAATATTTTCGCACAAAATTTATAAACAGTTTTTTTGTATTTTTCATGGTTATTGACGGATCTAACCACTCAATAAAATTCATAGACAATAGTTTAGATATTAATCACCTCCAATTTAAAATCCTGCCTCGCGCCCTTGCACCTACCCATGTTCCACCTTTCCTGAAACGGCACCAATGTCCAGTCCAGGTGTAGACACCGGTGCCTTAATCTTATTTGTTCTTCCAATCAATATATCTATCACCCCCTAATCGAACAAAAAATAATAAACGCACATAGAATAAGTTCAACACACTTGAAAAATCCCCAGTTACTCCTATCATCGTCAGTGATTTTATTATAACAAAAACTACAAATAGTAGAAAAGTATTAAACATCTATGGTATGATGTCTTCTCCTTTTGTTACTTTTGCCATCCGAAACCACCATATCCTCTTTATCAGTCGATCTAACATTGTTTATTATTTTTATCAATTATATTTTCTGATTTTGTTGATTCATAGATAGTTATGATCAATCACTTTTCAAATATTGGTATTAAAAAAAGTAAATTAGTAATTTTCAGATGTTTGAAATAAAAAAATTAATGATTATCAAGATCCTATATTCGTATTCGAACATAATTCGATTTTTGCATTCACAAAACATAATTCGATTCAGCACATCCACATATGAGCTGGCAGCCTAGCCCGAAAACTTAAACAATCACCGGTAGAGTTGTCAACGAATTGCGTTTTGAGCGTTTTGAACGTTTTGTGTCTCGTTTCGTCATGACACAACGTTAAACTTAAGAGATTTTTGTTGCGTTTGTTAAACGCAACTTAAGACGCAAATGATTTTTATTGCATCAACGTAAACACAAATGGTCACTTTTATTACGTTTATTTCGTCTTACTTTTAGAATTCTACGAGTCTGAAATAATTTGGAGTGCAGAGTAGAAATAGAGGTATTATGTAGAGACTTAAATTCTTTTGTAGCTGGAGATGACTAAGAATGATTTTTGCATTCATATGCACATTTGAGAATCTATTCTCTCTCCTTGATTGAATACAATATAAAACTATTATTTTATGATCCAAAGTCAAACACAACTATTTGTTTTTAAAAATTGGTCTAACTTGACGAACTTTTCTAATTTTAGAATATGTGGGATATAAAGTGGGTAAGACGTCAATTTTATGATGATGTTTGTATCGAACTCCATCATATAACAAATTTCTCTTAGTCTATTTTAATAATGTATGCAACTTTTTCTATTAGTTCTTCTTATTTGTAGAAATTCATAAGTTTCATAGAACGCAAACTTTATTTTTTTGTTCTGTTGTGCATTTGGTAGACGTTCAAAAGAGTAAACGTTTTTAACTAAACGCGAACGTAAACGCAAAAACAAATGTGGTGAACGTAACATAAGACGCAAGAAAAATTTCTTACATTCGTGAAATGCAGCATAAGACACAAAAATACATTTACTTGATCGTTTCATGCGTTTGACAGAGCTACTCACCAACTGTCACTTTCAGAAAACATCAACAGAAATATACATTTTTGTCCACTAATGGCTGAGAAGTTCCACCTTAATTCAGCCCGAGGCATACAACAAAATATATACATACATGTTTAAATTACAATTCAGACTGGAACAATTTGATGGGCTTAAAGGCCTCCAATTGAGAAAGACTCCATCACTCTCTGTCTCTCTGGATAATTCTTGTGGTCATGTATGCCCCCATTCGGCGTCACCGCGTGTATTTATTGATAAACTGATAGAGAAGAAAAAAAAAATACGACTCGTCGTGAAAGTATATAATAATATGTGTCAGTCACTTCTAAATATATTTATAGTAAAATTTTACGTAATGTCATTGTTTCGTGACGTGTTAAAAATAATAAGACAATTAGACAAGCCACATTTAAAAACGCGTCAAGTCTCGCGATTTATGCAAGATATTTTATACTTGATAGCGTCAAATATCACGACGTTATAAGTTAGTTAGAATGTGTCATTTTTGTTCAATATTAACTTAGTAACGCTGTGTAATTTTTTTTTATTCATTGTTCGTAGACTTACAACATATACGTCGAATAAGACTGTGTATTTTTTCTCTTATTCTCTGTTTCTACTTTTTCTTGTCGGATGACAGGAAACTTTATTTTTAATAATATTTTTCTACACTAATGACGATACTAAATTTGCTTCTTGCAACACTGAACAATGTTTATTAATACATTTTTTTTTCAAAGTAATTTTATAAAAAAGCACGAATAATTCTAGTGCCAAGCACTGAAGCACACCATTTATGAATTCATGAATGATTAATCGGTGTACACACGAGGGAAATTCACGGACGATACAGTAACTTGAAGAAAACAATGACAAGTTAAAAGCAACTCATTGCGAGGTGCGTTCCAGCTAGGAGTGTAAACGAGCCGAGCTCGAGCGAATTCGAACTCAGCTCGTTACTAAGTGGTCACGAGCTGAAGCTCTCAACTCGAGTTGGCTCGTTTGTAGCTTATTTGCAAGAAAAATGATAAAATAATTAAAAAAACATAATAAAATTATAAAATCGTGAAAATTCTCTATGGTAAAGATCTATTTAGAGATGATGGTAACTAATTCGACGGTCCAGATTAACTCGTTAAGTTCTCGATACTTACACGAGCCGAGCTTGCCACAGCTCGAGATCGGCTCGTTTACTAACGAGCTGACTCGGCTCGGCACGTTAACACTCGAGTTGTTAGCGAGCCGCAGGGCCGGTCCTGAGAGATTTGAGGCCCGGGGCGAAATTTTTTTTTGTTAAAATATCGCTTACAAATAAAGGAGAAAAAACACCACATACTGTAATTGCATAATACCATGTTGCTACAAAATCAAAATAGCAAAACAAATACTATTGAACAGAATTACAGAAGTGAACACTGAAAAGAGTTAAAAGATTTATCGTTTACATTACCTATTAGCCTTAGACGGTCAGACCTTGCCTCAGACCACAATATGCAGCTATACCAGTATTGTGAACACTGAACAAAATTACAGAAGTGACTCAGACAGTAAGAACTGTTAAAAAAATCAGCAATCAGATTAAAAAATCAGAATGCAACAATACCAGTACAGACAATGAACAAAAGTATCACCTAAATAATAACTGGTAAGAACTAATTACACATGGTCAACTATTCAAACTCTTCAGAAGGTAAATCAAACGGGGCACGTCTTGTTTCACAATATATTTGAAAAACAAAAGTTTTAGTTATGTTCGTAAAATAACCAGACCTTAAACAAACAATGGTCAATGGTCAATGGTCTATCCTTAGTTGCACATCTTTGAAAGCCTCTCTAACGTGGCGGCGCCTCTCTGACACCTGATCAAGATTCGCCTCACGGCCTCAGTGACCAGCTTGGCGAGTTTCTCATCTACTAATGCTGGGTCCCACTTAGATAAAAAAAAATCAGAACTCAGATCTCAGATTCTCAGAAAATCTAAAACAAAAAGTAAAAATTATGAAGTTTAAAGAAGCATTTACCGTTTTGAACTTTGAAGTCAGATCTCGGGCCGCAGCCGCCAGTGGGCAGTCCGGCAGTGGCGTCGAACATAACTTGAAGAGGCAGTTGGGAGAGTGGGAGTCGGAGGGAGAGAATCAGAGAAGAGAGCGGCTGGGGGAGTCGAAGAAAAGGCAGAGAAGACTAGAAGAGAGGCGGCTGGGGGAGTCGGAGAAAAGGGAGAGAAGAAAGGAGGCTGGGAGTCGGAGAAAAGGCAGAGAAGAGAGGCGGGAGTTGGAGTCGGAGAAAAGGGAGTCGGTGGACTGGCAGAGACTCGGAGAGAAGGGAGAGAAATGGCCAAATGGGTTGCGGCTGGAGTGAAATGGGAGAGAAATGGGAGAAGGCTGGAGAGAAATGGGAGAGAAATCAGGTTGGGTTGAGAAGGGATAAGGTTTTAGGCTGGTTGGAGTGAAGTAACGGGCCGCGAGAAAAAAAAACAATACAATTGATCTCTGATTTTTAGAATGGCCCCCCTGAATTCTGAGGCCCGGGGCGATCGCCCAGCCTGCCCTGGGTTAGGACCGGCCCTGGCGAGCCGAACACGAGCGAGTCACGAGTCACGAGTATTTTGTACACCCCTAGTTCCAGCTGGGAAATATTGGACGGGATTTACCATAAGAATTAACTGTTTTTAACTCACATACTTCTGCTTTTACCTTTCAAAGAGATTTATCATTCTTCAGTAACTCCTAAAAACTAGAGAAGATCATGGCCACTGTTTTTGAGCCGATACCCACCCAAACTCATAGGGCCCGCTCGGATGACAAGAAGAAATGATAGAAAATTGAATTTGTATAGAAAAGTTACTATTTGGATGGGGAAAAAATTAAGTCTGCGTGAATTTTTGTTTTTTCGCGTAGGTGGACAGCAACCGAACTGGACCATATAGTTTGAAACTAGAAACTCGGCTTGGTTCTCGACTAAGGGATGCACTGTGACTTCTCTGCGAGCCTCCAATAATGTATTCATAAAAGACCAACAATCAGAACATAAAGCTTGAGTAGAAGTAATAAAAGAAATGTTATTAGTGTGGTGTAAAAGCCGAAGAACATGTGAGGCAATTGAAAATGTTTTTCATACTAACACGTACTTGAACATTAAATTTTACATTTTTCGAACTTTTTATTATTTTATCGAATGGGTGAGAAGTTCGTTAAATTGGAGGTTTGCAAATCGTTAGATGAATGATTTTCAACACATTCGATACAATAACAAAAAACTTACAAAAATTTAAAATTTGATGTTAAAGTAAATGTTAGTATGAAGAATATTTTCAACGGTCTGAATCTGTCATTTAAACTTTACATCTCGAGATATGAGTCTAAACTATATAACACAACTTTAAAAATAAATCAGAATAATTTATTTGTTAACTGAAAAAAACAATCAGATAGGAGTGCATGGAAGTTATCTTTCCACGTAACAGAACCATGACATAGACTAAAATTTAGAAGTAATGTTATAGTTGTACGACTTTATTTCAGAATTAGAAACGTAGGACGTTAGTCTAAATTTATAATTTGTAGAATAATTTATTATTAGGCAAAAATTAGAGTACTTCAAAAGATGAGTACACTGGATGCTCTATTTCATCTAGATTACTTAGAAGTGATTCTTGAATCACCTTTCACCAATCTCGATGAATTGAACGACTCAGGTGAACTAGAACATCCAGTATATCCATTTTTTAAAGTACCCCAATTTTACCTTATTGTTATTGTTGTTATTATTTTTATTAGTATTATCATCATTACTATTACTATTATTATTTTATATTATTATTTATATTATTTTTTATTATTCAAATTAGATTTCATTTCAAGCATATCCCAATTTATTCCGACTAAAAAGGATTGTAGTTGTCTGAATATTTCCGACGTAGTAAACAGTGTATTCTACACTTTCAGTTACAGAGATCATACACTAGCACATCTAACAATCGAACAGTCGAATACGATACCAGAAACTTAGAAAACAAGAATTCAAGCACAGAATAAAAAAGAAAATATAAACCTCAAAAAAAATCGAAGAAGTTTTTATTTTTTTAAAAAAAAAAGAGGAAAAAAACGTTCCCCTATCTTTCCCCTCCACTGCAAATCCCAGTGATCATTACCGGCAGCCGTACCAGTGACGACACCTCTGCCGCTTTCCTCCTCTTCACCAATGCAACATTAGCCGGCGGTAACACTCTACCATTCTCAAACAATCTCCCATCTTCTCTCTGCACTGCCTCATGATCACCGTAGAAGATTTCCGCCTCAATCAATACCCCTGCATTGTTAATCCTCCTCTCAGCCTCGAGAAAATCCCCAAGCTTCGAAGGCACCACAGTATCATCACGACACAGCTTCCACCACGCATTCTGTGCCCTCCGTCTCCGGTGCAGCCTCCTGTGATGGTTCGATGGAGCAGTAGCTTGTGGAATGGTGGAGATTGGTGATGCACGGGGTCGGATGGAACTGGAGGAGTTGATGTTTAATGTGACGCCCATGAGTGTGCCTAACGTTGTGCTTCGATCGGGGAAGAAGGAACCAGTCGACTGAGGTAGTGAATTAATTAATTTATTAAAAAGTGCTCATAATTAGCGAAAATTAGAAGGGAGCAAAGTGTAAAATTGGAATAGGCGAGAACTGATAAGAAAGGAGAATGATAGTTACCTCGGTATCGAGATCTGAGGAGGAAGGGGAGGAGTTGGTCGGAGAAGAAGGAATATCATCGTCGTCGATCTCCATTCGTGCGTTCTCTGAGAGAGAGAGCTTCTATTGCGCAGTTGAGACTTGAGAAGTGTATGATTTGCTTTATTCTAGAAAAGACACGTACCAAGTGGAATTAATTGCGGTTAGTCGGTTACTTGCGAGTCTTGAAATAGGACAGAGATGAAGAGAGAGAGAGAGAAAATATGATTCACATTTTAAATCTCATCTTTCAATTTTCCAAGAAGAAATGGGTCTGTTCAATTTGACTTTTGTCGTTATCTAATTATATATTTAGATTCTGTTATGTTTCGTTGGTTTTATACATACATTGTGTCTTCTTCTGGTTGTTTTAAGGGTTCCTGTCGATTCTTGATTTGTGGCTCGCTTTCTGGAACTTCATGTGATGTGACCAATAAAACAGAAAGAGATCTTCAACCATTGGAAACACGTCTCGTGCAAATCTCGACCGTCAATTTGTATGGAAATGTGTACTGGCTTCAAATTCAAATAAAAATTCTAGTGCATATACTACGATGTTAATTTGTGCGCAGCGGAACCCGTGAGAAAAGAGCAGGACCCAATAATTATTTTTATCTATGATCGTAGTATCGTACTCTGTTATCCTAGAAACAATCCTGGGAAAAGAAAGTGGAAGATTTTCTTCTATATATAAAAAGATTGTTACTTTTCAACGTAGAAGGTTTTATTTTTTTTTACTAAAAGCTGGTAAGACCCGTCTGTTTCATTGAAACAGACTAAGTCCCCGTTCGGAAGCATCCAGTGCGCGGGAATTGGTGAGGGTTTTCACTTCTATCGACCAAAATTTTTCAGCAGTGTTCGGCCGTCATTTTTTTTTTTCTAATGGGCACAGGTAGAGTTGTGATAATATTCGGACGGGTCGATCCGTCCGTGGTCCGACTAGTGTTCGGACCTTGACCGATCCGACCTGTAGATCATATCCGATACGATCCGTGGAAAAAAAAAATCGTGGGTCTAGAGTGGGTCGGATAGATCAATTTTTCCGAAATCCAACCTGTGCCCGACCAATGGCAGAACCGATCCGTGATATCCGTGACAGACTCGTGACAGATCCGTGATACCCGTGACAGACTCGTCATTTCATCGGTCAATTTCAAGTCATTTTGTGTCATTTCGAATTAAAAAAAATAAAAAAAATATTGGCAGAAAAAATAATTGAAGTTTTTTGGATTTTTTTTAGAATTTTTTTAAGTTCAAAAATTCAAAAAAAATCCGACGATCCGACCCGACCCATTCAAACCCGTGCACGACCGATCCGTCCGAGTTTATCAAAATATTTCCTCTAAATTTAAATATTGGACATACAACTATATGTTTATATCTTAATTTTTTTTGACATAACAACTATATCTTAGTTACTAAGTTGTACTCGATATTTCAACAACAATTAATATACTGGGTTGCTTTTTTTTTTATAAAGTTCATCTCGTAGTCTCTTAAATGTATAGAAAATGATATGCAACAACAATTAATATACCTAAATTATGGACAGACACATATTTGCCATTTTAAAGCAGCAACACTGCATTATCGGGTTCTATTCTTCTATCGTGCAGCACAGATATAGTGTATCATTGGACCGTCAAAATAAACTGCAGGAGAGTTTTTAGATATGCAGCACGATTTTCACGATAATATGACGATTCAAAGCGCGTGCAACATATTGCAACACGGTAGATGATTTGATTTCCTGTACTACCCGATCCAATTCTCGGAATAAGATTGACTGCATTATTAATTAGGTGATCGATACGTATACAATGCAAGTTGAGGTGTTTATTATGATCATTAAATCTCAACCTCATTGATAATTGTCTCGTTGTATCGAAGTCAAAACCTGACCTGTTTAGACTTAATTTAGACGCGAGACACCGTAGCTTGAACGTTAATGAACGTTACTGTCTTACTGATTATTTAAGTGAGTGACATAAATCTAATTCCATAATTATTTTTCTAGTTGGAACTTGGAACTTTATATATCTTTCTTTGATTCTTTCTGATAAAACTGGTGCTGCAAATAGAGCGGAGAAAAATGACAGTTGTCTCATCTACGATTCAAATTTGAACCGGAGGAACTCAAATTTTCATCCGATTCTTATTTCCTAGTTTACGAATATTAACAACTCAAAAAAAAATTCAATACAGTACTTAAAAGTATTTATTAATTACAAATTAGTTACTACAATTATCATTGGCCAAAAAATAAATAAAAACTACATCTGGTAAATCTTAAAAATATATCTTCATGATATATACTAAAAACATGTGAAAATATTTCCTTTAATTAATTGATAATGACATGAACATTAATGCTTTATTAAATTTGTAACTTTTTTATATAATAAATAATTATATTTGTTTTCACATTTTTTTTATTTGATGAACTATTGGTTTCAACACTTAAAATAACGCGAATGCTATATGAAAATCATGTATTTTCAGTGAGGTTTAAAAGATCGATTCGGTACATTAATAATTTTAATTACTGAGATGATATATTTAAAAATTTAAAGATCAAATTGACAATCAAGTGATACTTAGATGATCAAATTGATATTTATAAAATTTTAAAGATAAAACAGATAAAAGATGATACTTAAAAAAAGAAACATGCATTGATGTTATCTACTCTAATAATTACATATGAAGTTGATAGGTTGTTATGTGTCGTTCTCAGTAACTTCCAAAATGAAATGTCTTATTCAACTCTATATTTTATTTTATTTGAACTCTTATTACATAATACATTATTTGTTACTATCACCAGACAGTAATCTCGTTGGAGCTACAATCATGCTTTCAAATTTATACTTATACAAAGTTATACTTATGCTCTATGCCTACTAATTATATTAAAACAAATAAAAATTTCTACAAGATTTAGAATTTACTGAGGGGAAATTGAAAAACATCAGTAATACACAGAAAATTACAGGGAAAACGAGATGTCGATCCTAATTTCTTACTCTTTCTGGATGGAATAAACACGCAACATGTTGTGGAGATATCAAAGCCACAAAAGACAAAAGTGTATGTGCGAACATACAACAAGTATTAATGGTCACTATCTAGTGACCATAATACATCCAAGTGTACATATCTCAACATTAAAATTAAACAAGTTAATAACTCCAAATTTTGACCATTCCGTGATGCCTAGTGCATAGATAATTGCATTCAAAGTACCAAGCATAAAAGCATTGCTAGAAAAATGATAGAGGCTGAGCCTCATTTGGAGATATCCGTGAAGCATCTATAATTTAATTATACAAAGGATTCTAAAATTTTAATATTACATATTCAGCCACTGAAATCTCATAATTACATATTTATACATTTAAAACACAAAACGTCTCATACAAAGACTTTTAAAAGTTCAATATTACATATTTATCCACTCAAATTTCATAATTACATATTTATTCAAGTAAAACACTAAATGAGGTAGGAAATTGAAAACGGGTCGGGCCAGGTCGGATCGGGTCAAACTCGCCTGAGTCAACATGTTGGCCGGGCCACGAGTTTGTCGGATCAGGTTTGAGAAGAAGGGTATCGTTAGCATCTTTATTTCACACCGCTTCTCATCTCCTCTATTTAGGTATTTGACAAAATTCGTATGTATTTGACACGGCTCGAAAACTCCGAGATCGCGATCTGGTCCGACCCGACCCGAGGCAAACTCGTGCGAGCTCGTCCAAAAAACTTGTGTGTTAAAACTCGTGCGAACACTCTAAAACACTAATAGAGGTAGGAAATTGAAAACAGGTCGGACTGTGTCGGGCCTAGCTCGCCCGGCTCGACGGGTTTGTCGGGCCGACCTGGCAAACTCATGGCCCGACCAACCCATTGACTCGGGCAAATTTGATCCGATCCGTCCTGGCCCGACTTGTTTTCAATTTCCTCTCTTTTAGTATTTTAGAGTGGTAATTATCATTTAATTGTTAATTTACATTAAATTTATTAATTTGCAGTTATGTTGGACAATAATAAAACATTTTGTGTTTTACTTGAATAAATATATAATTATGAAATTTGAGTGGATAAATATGTAATATTGAACTTTTAGAAGCCTTTGTATTAAACATTTTGTGTTTTAAATGGATAAATATGTAATTATGAGATTTCAGTGGCTAAATATGTAATATTCAAGTTTTCGAGGTCTTTGTATGAAACGTTTTGTATTTTAAATGGATAAATATGTAATTATGAGATTTTTGTGGTTAAATATGTAATATTGAAGTTTTAGAAGTATTTATATGAAATTCACCCTTTATTAACACGAAATAAATACAAAGTATAAGTCTAACAAACAGATGTCAAATTTAAACCCAATAATTTGATCAATCATGTAATTGAAAACTTAAAGTTCGAATTTATCTTCGTCTTGAGCAATTCTGAGATGATAGAGTAGAATCGTGTCAACCTTTCTGAATTTGTCCTGTATTCCCTCAAAAAAAAAAAAGAATTTGTCCTGTCTTTAAATGATTTGTACTGTTAAATGACGTGTTAGATTTGTTGGTATCTCACCAGATTTCTTCTTTGTGTTGAAAATACTACCTGATTTCTTTCTTCAGATCTCAGATAAAAGGACTCCATGTCTTCTTCTATGACAGACAAGCCAAGCTGTACCAGCCAAATACCAGAAAAGAGATCGTATATGCTTTACGTCTATCCATTCCAGTGCTAGTGTTACCTGTTTCGAACCCCCCCTGTCCCCACATTTGAAATTTGTCGGTTTTTCTCTGTAAAAGAATCACTTCTTTTGCACCGAATATTTATGGCATTTTATGGGGAAAGTGCACCACCAAAAGGTGTATTAAGGAAGCAATTCTATAAAGTTGGGCTGTTAAATCATTTTCATTTTGGATAATGTTTCGTAAATACCGCATTTTATATCAATTATTGATACCGATTTTATTATTTACATTTATTTGAGTTATCAAGCACATTATTTGAGTTATTATACATGTTATACCATAATAACTATTTCAGTATAGAAATTAACATGTATAACTATTTCATTATAAAAAATAACATGCATGATAATTCAAATAATGTGCACGATAACTCAACTAAAGGTGCATAATAAAATCGACAACATGTATGATTATTTCATTACAAAAAATAACATGCATAATAATTCAAATAATGTGCAATATAATTCAATTAAAGATGCATAATAAAATCGATATCAATAGTCGGTATCAAATATGGTATCTACATATCTGCTCTCTTTCATTTTTTATTTTCTTGAGGTAGAGAGCAAACATTGAAGCATGATCACGTGAACTTGACTACTTGAGTGAAAGCTGCAAAGGTTAATTTTCTCTGTATATTGTCTTGGCAGTGAGACTGGCACGCTCTGACAATAAGAAAAGAAAGGGAAGTTCATACTTTTCTGCTACTCCGGACTTCAGGTGGGTTAATCAATTTGTTTGTACTTCGTTGAATACAATAGTGTAGCTGTCTGCATACTATTTATTGATTAAGACCACTTGATTGAAACTGAAGTTTATCTGAAAATTATTATCAGTGAGTCGGAGTACTGAACCAATAATACCCACAATTAACTTTTCAAGATATTTTTTAAGAAACAGGAAAAAGTTCAAATACCAGTACCTGGATATTCTAAAAAAAAATACCCCGTTTCATTTGCATCTAATTAACTCATAATAGAAAATTCAAAGGTCAATTTAATTTTTGTAGGAAAAGAAACAAGGATCAATCTGTAAATGTAGTTCCTGAAGGATCTTGTATTTAAGCCGGATAAAAATTATGTATTCAGGTAAGCAATGATTCAGAAGATTACAAATCCAGTCTTGATGCAAATGTCAAATAATCAAATTATTGCAAACTAAGCAAAAAAGAATCGAGATATACATATTGTACACCACATTGAATTACTAATGTACATGGAGACTCCTACTCTCAAACCACCCCTTGCCAATTCTCATCAGTATAACATCTCAGTGCCGGTGCAAAGTATAAAAATAACAAAACAAAAGGAAAGAAGATACATACCCACCAAGTGAACAACTTTCAACACAACAAGAACAAACAAATACCAGTATCAGTCCACAACAATGTCGTGTTTCTTCAACTTCATCTTGCCAGAAGAATTCTTCACAAAAAGTTTCTCCACCAGCTCATCCCAGTTTGTTTCTCCTGGTCTAGATCCAGAGCTAGAGGATACAACAGATTCTTCTTCGTCAGGGTCGGCAGCATGTGGTACTTGCAGAGTCTTAGCCTTTTCTAATGCTACCCGGTGCTCATGTTGTAGGCTTTCCTTTCTTGACATCTTTTTTTCTAGTTGTTGAGTGTCCTGCTTTCCTGCCTCCTTCAACAGCTGTAGAAATATGGCCATAATTAGGTATCTTCAAATATTATATTGCAATTAACACCAAAGTTAAGATCTATGCAAGGAATAATTTGAAGACAGGAGATAAGAAAATTGTCCGAACAAACAAACCAAGCTTTTTTTCACCTTTTTATTAAAAAAGATGAAAAACCAACAAAAAGAAACAGACCTGATATTGGGCCAGTCTTTCTTTTCCAACCCTTAACTCTAAGAAACGGATCTTGTAGATACAAACATGTACATTTTAAAACAAAATATTCAAGAAAAAGGCTCATCCATAGCCAAGTTGATTTTTCAGGCCCAAACTAGTAAACATACTCTATTTTGCACACTTTTAGCACAAGTTTGTACTATTGAAATATTATCAAATGTACCCACCAGTTCAAAACCTTTTTTTTTGTACAGTTTTAGCACAAGTTTGTATTGTTGACAACTTGAAATATTATCAATGTACCCAGTTGAAAAACCAAACCTAGACAATCTTTAAAGGAGTGGTTAATTCTGAGACTATATTGAGTAATGAGCATGTGCTAAGTCTCATATATTAAACAAAAGTATTATATCAGCTTAGCTTGCCTCTAGAGCCTTCTTTGCTTCCCTTTCGATCCAAAGAATAGCATGATCTGATGTGGCATTACATGACAAGACAATATGCTCAAATCTTCCTTCCACTGGAATTGCAGTCTTTACCTCAGGAGGGAACCTTCCACATCTGCACAGTTTACGTTCATCAATAAGTGACATTTCCAAATTTACACCTAAAGGCATAAAAAAACAGAAAGATACAGTTACTTTTTTTTATTCATTGCCCGTAGGCTAAGATACAGTTACTTGTGTCATACAAAGGCTGCAGCCTTGGTCCTTCCACATATAGCGAAATGTAATAAGATCACTTTGGTTAATAAAAAAAACTATTTTCCCTGCTTCGGTAATACAAGTTTCAGACGAACTTCAATCATGACAACTTGTGTGTGAAAACAAATTTCTTTAATTCTAGTAACATTTTACATAGCCGGTCCCAAACCCGAAAAGGAGGGTTGTGATAGGCTTAGCGAGCCAAAGTGAAAATTCAGCCAATCTTATGGAAATGAAATCCAATATGGACCTCATTTCTAGCCTACCCCAAATTGTTTGGGACAAAGGCTTTGTTGTTGCTGTGCTAATAATATCCAGTGAGATTTGAACAATATACCGGCAAAATTTTCTCTCCACGATGTGATACATTCGACCGGGAGCATATAACCGCCTTGGGTCCTTGAGCTTCTTCTTGTCTTGCTTTAATGTGTCTCTCAGGCACGTGAAGAAAAGCAAACACGGTAAACTGTCCAAAGCAGAAACACCTGATGTAATTTTAAAAATATACTGCATGCAGTAGTCGATCCCAGAAATAGAAAATACCATCACACAAAATCTATATATTTGACTGAAAACTACATGGAAGAAAATGCTTACCAGAAGATGGATCCAAAAATATGTTCCAAGGGAGTTGGTGTTCTTGGCAAAAAGTCATCCTGAAATTGTTAGATTTTGTTAACCAAATTGCCTTATACAAATACGAGGGGCTGTCCACGGAAGACAGATAAAAGTTATTAACATAAACAACCTAAGTGCCAAAAAAGGATGCTCATTGATTGGTGTTTGCTCCACTGCAGCCATTTTATTAGGTCACAAGTACAATCAAACAATTTGGTACTGGACACAGAGCTGCAGTATACCGTCAATTAGATGTGCAACATAAGTTTTTGGTACATCAACAAACATCTTGCTTCATTTATTTTCAAAATTCTGAACTTTGAGAGTACAAACAATGACACGGAAACCTTCTTCATGTCTCATGAAAAAGCTTGTTTCAACAACCAAATAGTCACCCCAAGTTCTTGTCTAAAATGATCATGAATTGCATTATTGCTGAACTTAAGGAGAGGAAATAAAGTAAGAGAAGCAAAAATGTACAACCTGGAGAATGACAGAGTTAATAACATCAGCATATTTTACTGCAAGATTGAGTGACATGCACCTAGCTGGGGCGACAGCATAGCACCGCACCTTGCTCCTCGGAATGCCACCAAGCTCGTCCAGATGGTTCACAACAATAATTGTCATTAGCGCAGCAATGCCAGAGCCCAATGAGTGGCCCGCAAATACCACGCTGTAGTTGGGCCCCAACTCCTCCAATAATTTCTTCAATGTCTCCCCCTCCCGGTTCAAAATCCACGTAGCCGCCTTCAAAAGTCCATGGTGCACAAACCCTCCATCGAACATTTGCATCCCCAGTCGGTTATCCAGTAGCACCTATTATGGTCGGAAAATTTAAAATGTCAAGGACTTTGAACAATGTTAGTAACAGTAATTAGTAATTATTTTGTTTGTGAATGGCAGCAAAGTCATGTTCCTTATTCCTCGTCTCATGAAAAGATTCAGGTTACAAAAAAACCTCGATTCATTTTCTGGCCTAAGTTCACAAAGAAAGGATATATATATAGCTAAATGTACTTACAATTCGGTTGTTATTGTACAAACCTATTTCAGTAGAGTGCGCAAGCTTTGTAATTCAAGCATTATTGTATTAGTAGAAAAAATAAACAAAAATTGGAAAGGGCAACCAATATATTGCCTAAAATAATTTATCATTATTCCAGCTGGTACTCTACTCAGCTAAAATTGTCATACAATGTATTGTACAAATTTCTGCAAGACGGATATAAGCAAGACAAACACCCAAACCAGCTCCCAATTCCACAAACCAAACATTTGTCGCAACAATTATCCGACCAACCCATCACTACCAAATCCTCTCTCGTTCTTCCCTCATTGTCACGACACTAATAACAATTACCAGATTAATATTACCTTGTAATCACTGTCCCGAACGAGATTCAATCCTCGTATGGAGAGCACGATTTCCTTGTGATCTCGATCGACATAAATGAGGTAAGGCGGGAACTTCTTCTCGGTCTCCTCATAGCAGACCCGTTTCACGACCCAGTCGGGATTGGCTCGGTACGCATCAGGCGGCGCGAACTTGGGGTTGTAGAGGTCGGTTTCATAAACGGCGAGGATGATGCCACATATGCGTGGGATCGGTTCGAACTCGTCCGCTGTAGCAGGTGGCCAGTTCTCGCTGTCGTATGCTCCGATGTAGGTGAGCCTCTTCCATGCCCACCTCGTGCAACCGAAGCACACCACGCATTCCAGCCCACATGTCACCGACATTACTCTCTCTGTCTCTCTCTCTACGAATTTATGAACTTATCTGGTGGTTGTTGGATTGGTATTGGTTTGGAGTAAGGAGCAGTTCATTTGTGGGGGTGTTGCTTTGCTTGAGAGTTGGGAGAAAGAGAAGAATGTGCCGGAGAGGAGCTGGGATGGGGAACGCGGATGAAAAAAGAACCTGGTGAGTTGTTTATTTTTCTTTTATATTCTATTCGATCTGTGCTTTTTTGCAAGGAGCAAGTGTAATTGTAAAATACTGGATATGGCCGACGGTAAATCACTGTCAGGAAATTTTTATAAAGGTCCAAGTTTGGCCGGGTTGAATGTAATGGTCTACTATTTTTAAATAGTTTTACAAATGATCGAAAACGTTATTATTAATAAATTCATATTTGATAGAGTACTTCGTAAGGTGAAGTACTCATTCAATGACTCACATAACCTCAAGATTCGTGCTTGCGAATTTTCAAGTTATGTGGACTATTAGATGAGTACTTCGCCTTATTGGGTATCTCATCGGAAACTGATTCATCGTTCATAGTGTCTTGAAACAATTTCATTATTTTAATATTTTTCGTTTGTTTTTTTCTTATTTGGAACGTTATTGTTAATTGTGCTCCTAAGAAGTTTAATTAATTCTAAAACTTTTAAAAAAGTCCCAGTTGAAATTCGTCTAGAAGAGTTATTGCTAATTACGCTCCTATTTTTCATGCATTGAGAAAAATAGACAAGGAGAAAACAGACTGAAAATAATGAAAGAAATTTGGGAGCGCTATTGTTAATAGTGCCTCCAGCCATTTGTAAAAATTCCTAGGAGTCTTAGACTATTACATTTAAACAATAGCGCCTTCAGCCATTTGTAAAAATTCTTAAGAGTCTTAGACTATTATTACATTTAATCTGATTCATGTTTGAGCCCTTTATAAAAACTTTCCTCACTATCAGGGAGTGGCTTTCTCGCTCTAGTTTTGTAATCTTCGATACTTATGACTTGGCTTGCTTCGATGAGTCTAGAACTTGTTGGGTCTGATTTGTTAGAATGGAGAATAGGGAACACTTGTACAACTGTATTATACGACGAGGGAGGTCGTAGTGATGTAGATCAAGGAAAGAAATATGAGACAGATTCTGATTCTAATTCTGATTTGATTTGATGGATATCAAGATCTCTTCAAGTTTACTTAAAATATTTTCTTATTTTCTGTCTTTTATTTCTTTAGTAATTAATTTCGATATATTCACCGAATCAATCAATTATTTTATTCCTTTATTTTGGTTATTGCTTACTTTGGGACCAAGACACTTGTCGCCTATATAAGAAATCCTAGTCATTTGTTTCAATCATTTTATGTTTAATTAAATTTCTAATATGTTAATCTTGTATTTTGTTACTTAGTATGTTACTTGTTTCCTCTTTCTTTCTATTCCATTAAACCATTTATTGCAATCCGTCCTCGCGAAACTTTGATTTGGAACCGAGGTTGCGTCAAGTAGTATCAGAGCAAGTTCGACAACCACCTTGGCGCTTGCGTGAAGTTTTATCTCCGACAATCGTCAATCATCAACAACCTTTGCCTTGTGCGAAGTTGTATCTCTGAAACCACCCAAACACCATATCTCATCGCCGTTTCCACACCTTAACATACATCATCACAATATATTCTCATTACCAAAGCGTTCACCATGATAGATCCAAACATCCTAGCTATTCTTGATGAAATGTGACAAACCCGTGAAGAAAAACGACGAGACCAACAACAATACATGCAACAACTCATTGAAGTATTTGTGCTTGTTCTCGTATGTCCCAAACAATATCCTGTCTGAGCCAATCATTCAGTTCGGGAGCATAATCAAAATATGTTTCACGATATCCGAGTAGAAATTCCAACTTTTTAAAAAATTCTCAAACCTGAGGAGAAAACAGATTAGCTAATTTCAGATGAGATTTTCGAGTTCTCGAGTTCGACAAATGAGATTGTCAAGTTCTCAGATTCGGCAAATGAGATTCTCAGGTTCTCGTGTGCGAAAGATGAGGTTCTTGAGCTCTCTGATTTGACGAGTGAGCATCATGAGCACTCGAACACAAACAACAAGGTTCTCGACTTTTCGAGTTCGAAAGGCACTATTACCAAGTTTTCGGGTCAATAAACGGAGTTCTTGAAGTCAAAAGTTTTTCTCGAGAACACAAGAAAACGACGAGTTTGAGCAATAATTCGAAGGAGAGAAAGTTTAAAGGAGGATCACGAATATGTTATCGAGTACATCGAGGAAGCATGTGAGGAAGATTCTGAGGATGACACCGAGAAAGTTTTTAGTACATCGAGGAAGCTTACGAGGTTGATTTCGAGTATATTTCTAAAGGCATCGAGGAGGAGAGATGCGAGTATTATCCCGACTTTCTCACCGAAGACCCCGAGGAAGAAATACACGAGACCGACACCGAAGAGTTTCTCGAATCTGAAGATTTGTCTTGAGAATCATGGAAAGACATGGAATACTTCGAGTTTGAAGAGTCTTCTCGAGAAACTACCGAGTATCTCGAGTTCGGAGAGTTCCATCAAGAGTACGAAGACGAAGGACTGGTCAAGTTCGAACCGAAAGAAGAGTACCATGGACTAGCCGAACCCGAACCACTACCTACATGGACTCCTGTTCTGAATCTGTCTCCATCGTGTCTATTGTTGGAACCACCTACTAAGCTGTCATCAGATGTTGAGCCAAGCTTGAGATCAAGCTTTCATCAATCCTGAGAGTTTGACGCAGACCAAGGAAAGAAATATGAGACGGATTCGAATTATGATCTCGAATTGATTTGATGGATCCTACCAAGATCTCTCTCCAAGTTTACTTACATTATTTTCTTATTTCCTATCTTTTATTTCTTTAGCAGTTAATTCTGGTATATTCACTGAATAAATCAATTATTTTCTTCTTTATTTTATTTATTGCTTACTTTGGGACTAAGGCACTTGTCGCCTAAATAAGTGACTCCAGTCATTTGTATCAATCATCTTCTGTTTAATGAAATTTTTAATATGTTAAGAATTCTGAGAATTATGTGTTTTGCTACTTAGCATGTTACTTGTTTTCTCTTTGTTTCTCTTCCACTAATATAGTAGGAGAGATTTGACAATAAATCTGTTGATTTCCAGCATGATTGAATGCGGCCGCAAAGGATCTCATTGCGTCCTTTGCGGCCGCAAGAGACCTGACAGAAACCTGCCAAGTTAATTGCGACAACAATAAGATTCATTGTGACCACAAGAGACCTGCTTTAAGGCATGTTTTGGCTGTCTAGATTTACAGTTACCTTTCTGATTGGATATTCTAGCTTTTATACCAAATTCGTGGATATGTTTACAACAGTAAATATTAGAATTTGGAAAAAAAATTGTAGAGAATATAATTTCAAATATTTAGTGAATATTTAATAATTAATTTGGTATACTTCCAAGATACATTTACGCCCCTATAAATAGAGCCGGGTCTCCAAGTTTTATGGGTTAACACAAATAGTGAAAATACTTTGTTTAGGGCACATGTGTTGTGCGTAGCTACCAATACACTCCTCCATTAAGTGTTCGTACTCCGTTGAGGTATTCATACTCACAGAGAAAAGAAAGCATCCCTAGTCGCTTAAAAGAACTCGTTGGCAAAGGACTATTGGATACTTCCGCGGTCGTGCAACCACATCTCTACGAATTCAAGAAATTGAAGAAAGAAGACAACGTAAGAGATGGAAAGTAAGTTCACTATTCTGCTTCCACAAATCTTTATTTCAAATATGTTGCACGGAGGACTATTGAATTGTTGCAATTGTTATGATATAAATTAGGGAAATTGTTTTATGATTCTATCCTAATTGAATTGCACCAAATTAATGTTCAATAAATAATTCTATGGAATTTGGTATAAAACCTAAAATATTCAATCAGAAAGATAACGACAAATCTAGGTAGTCAAAACCTGTCTTGGAATAGGTCTCTTGCGGTCACACTGGATCTCATTACGGCCATAATTGACTTGGCTTCTAGACTTGGTAGGAATTCTGCCAAGTCTCTTGTTGTCGCAATGAGGGATATTGCGGCCGCAATCAATCTTCTAAAAAATCAGAAGATTAACTGCCAAATCTCCTATATCCATTGCGATCGCAAATGATCTCCTTGTGATCGCAATAGACTTGCGTTTGTGTTGTTTTGCTTGGGCTTTTATCCAACTTGAGTTGGGTTTAGCCCAAACAATATTTTTTATTTTACATCAACACCAATATATAGTTTAATTAATCATAATTGGTCTATTAACAATTATAATTAACTTACTTAAATTCTATATGCCTTCGTGCCGAAAATCTTAGTGAAATACGTATAATGTCATTGTATATCAGTTAATCAAATTATCTGGCATATTCATATATTACCCCTCGTAAGATTAGGAGACAGTATGTGACATGTAGTAATCATATAACACGTAGTCGAAACTTTATTTATTAGAATTGATGTCTCAATTCTAACAGTATGTTGTAAAAAAAGATCGACGTCAACATATGAGGATTAAAAATGAGATATATGAAGTGAATACGCAACGACACGCATATACTTGTAGTCAATGTAAACAGTCAGGATACAACAGACATACATGTACTGCACCATGAGCAACAAAGGTAATACTATACAATTTTTTTTATCAAATTAACAATTGCATATTGTAACAGTTGTTACATGTTTTAATTTGTTTGTACGTAGATAATTAACACTGGACTTGTCATGAAGAGATGGAGCTTGATTTATTAAGAATTGCATGTCTTATGTTAAATTTTATGTATCAAACTATTCTAATTAGTCGTGTTATGTGTTTGTGTTTTATGTGTTGAAATTATGACATGTTATGTGTTTGTGATTAAATGTACTACTTTATGGAGTTTGATTAAATATATTTTGAATGTCGTGTAAACAAGGGAAAATAATATAAGAACTAAGGGGATAAATAATGGACAGATGCAAGCTTTTCATATAATAAGAGGACAAATAATAAAATGTAAGGATGTCTATTTTAAACAGGATGCCAAATTAGGGGAGCTACAAATAATAGTTTCTATCAATCACTCGCAAGTGGATTCAACTTGCGCAAAGCAAGAGGGTTTCATTCACTGACAAGTAGGTTCATATTGCAAAATAGTTGGGGTGCAAGTAACAATAACGTCCCTAGAGGATTAAAACCGAGAGCTCTTGGGTTCTTTCAGAACCAATTCACCAACTTAGGGGTCGATTAAAACATGAAGCTCTTGGGTCCTTTCGAAACCAATTCACCAACTTAGGAGCACGACTAATAGTTGGCCTAGTGAGATTCGAACTCAAGCCATTCCAAACCAAGCACCTCCAAGCAATAGCGCCCCACGACTAAATCATTTATATTTCTCGTTAACTTTACACAAATAATTGTACTTAAAATACTATCAGTTGCATTTCTGAAGAAGGATTTTGTTATTAAGTTTTGAACTATTAATATTGTTATTAATCTTATTATTATCATTATTATGTTTATTATTGTTTTGATTGTTGTTACTTCCTTCATTTTCATTATTATTATACTTATTATTATAATGAACCGACTATATTATTATAATTATTGTAATTATCATACTTATTATTATAATTAATCAAGTAAATTATTACTATTTTTATTGTTATTATTATTATTATTATTATTTATTATTATTATTATTATTATTATTATTATAACATATTTCCTTATTTTCATTATTCTATAACTTTTCGTATTTTCATTATCACTTTTCATTATTTTTTATTAATTATTATTATTAGTATTATCATTACAATTATTATTATTATTATTAAAGTATATTAATATTAAACAAAAAAATGGAAAAGAAATTTGATCACATTATAGGTGCTATCATTAATAGTGTCTCTAGTGAAGGATCAATTCTGCAGCGAAGTGGATCACAAATAAGGGGCGACCTGAGAAAATAATAAAATAATGGATGAAACTTAACGACGCTATTAACAAAAACGTCTCCGACCATTTGTAAAAAAATTAGAAATGTTAGGTCATTATATATATCCCGACCCATTATTAGACCATTTATGAAAATTTCCCCTTTATACTTTATGTGGGCTTGTGGCAAAGGAATAAAAAGGGAACATGGATATGGTGTTAAAGTTCGGTCAAAGAGACATGAGTTTTGGCTACCGTTGGGACTAAGATAGATCATTATCATTTAAGCTAAAAAGGTCTTAGTGTTCACTAAAAAATGAAGAAAAAAGAGAAAAAAAAAGTCTTAGTGACCTGTCACCTCGTCACTAGTTATCTTGTTTTTGTATTACTGGAGGAATTCCTAGTAACTTCACATTTGTCCTCAAAATCTAGTTATGATACTTTACAATCATAATCAAGGAGGGTATCTTTAATAGACTGGAAGTTTCAGAAACTCATATGTGTAAAAATAAAAAATAAAGGTTGGAAGTAAGGGTGTAAACGAATCGGATAACATTCGATTTTATTTGAATAAGTATTCGAAAAATAATAAAAATTATTCGATTCGTATTCGTATCCGAAAAATTTTAACGGATAAGAATATGATTTGACTATCATCTATTCGTATCCGACCGTTTAGCTATTATCTAATAATATCCGAAGTTATTGAAGATATCTGTATTCGATATTATTCGAATTCATAACAAAAAATGTTTCTATTATATATACTAGGAAACGCAGCGCGGCTACGCCGCGTCTTGAAAATTATATTTTTTTGTGTTAAATAATGTATAATCTCGCATTAAAACATGTTTGTATCATATTCATTTGATAAAGTTACAATTATGCATTAATAGATTTGAAATTATTAAAGAATTAAAAATAATGTCAAATAAGACGATAGTAATAATAATTAAGATATGTTGCATAAATATTATTATTTTCATTTTTTTGTTTGGAATAGTAATATGTAATGTGTATTTTTTCATAGTTTTTGCTTATTCATTATTTGAACAAAATATTTATTTGGTGATTTGGACAGCTATTATTTTTCTATCCAAACAGCTTAGTATCACCATCAGGAGAAAGTAGTATAAATCTTAAAACGTACGATGACATATGAATTAAATTATTAGTAAGTTATAGGAATAATTTAACGATGATTTTAATTAATTTCAATACTTAGAGTAAATAATAATTTTTTTATAGACAAGCTTTATACATGACATAAACATTTAAAAATAAATAGAAAGTCACTTGAATCATGTAATGAGTCAAATAACTCCTTTGTTGTTTAATGGCACCTTGCAACACGAATGGCCACTTAAAACCCAATACAAAAGCACCCAGACCCCACTAAAAATCTCCATAGGGGCTGTTGGGCACGTATCGATTTGTGAGGCGGGTTATACGACCCGCTCGGACCTGAATAAAGGGAATGACATGAGGATGCACACACGAATTGCCACAGAAAATCCAGAACCACTCATCTCTCTCTTCTCTCCTTCCCGAGGTGAGCTGTCCCCTCCCTCTCTCTTCGTTCCTTCCGAGGCAGCACTCCTCTCTCTCTTTCTCCCTTTTCCTTTCCTTCTTTTTCCCGTCCCTTCCCATCTCTGTCTCTATTTTGTCCAATCTCTCCTTTTCACCTCTCTCTCTTTTTTTTAATTCAAAAGCCCATGGGCATTCATTCAGCTAGAGTAATAGTTCCTACAGACATTACAAAACTTACTGATTCCTATACTACTATCCTTGTTTCCGACCTAATGTCTTGCTGACGCTCTTTGCTTAAACTACTTGTTGTATCCTTGCTTCCGTGGGATCTGTCAAAACATCACACAGTCATTCCAATCGACTAAACTTACATTACATTATCGTTTATTCTAATGAAGAATCTATCCCACTGCTTTTGGTTACCCTCTAAGCCTACAAACATAATTTGTTCTGCTTAAACTACCCTCTAAGCCTATCCTTCTGGTTTCACCTCTCTCTCTCTCGGTACCCTCGATTTCGTCGCCCTCTCTCTCTATCCCCTAATCTCGAAAACCCTCAGCTTTCTCCTCCATCTGTCTCCTCTGGCGATGCACTCGAGTATACTCTCTTTCACTCAATTTTTATCTCTCGATCACTCCTCCTCTGCCATGAGAAATGATGACGAGGCCACCTGCTCGATTGTGAGTCTCTCAGCCATCCCGTCACCACTCTCTCCCTCTCGACTCACTCAAGGCACTCGAGTGCCTTCCCATTTTCTCTCGTTGCCTTGTCGTGTTGTCTTGGCTGGCTTGAGTTCCTTATGCTTGTTATTTATACTCAATCACGTTATATTAAGTAATCGGGTTATTGAAATCATGAAGCGACGGGAAGTTATGGCAAAAGAGAGTGGTGAGGAGGTGTATACGAATCAGTGTTCTCGAAAATGACGATCAGAAGCGGTAGGGACGGAGAGTTTAATGACAGGGAAAATCACAGAAGCAGTAAGGGACGAGAGTTTAATTACAGGGAAAAGCGGTGAGGTGGGATGAGTTGCGACGAAGGAAAACAACGATGTTGTTAATAAGTCAGATGTGTGAAGAGTAAAGGGAAAAATGACCCTCTACACAAACGCTACATTCTCGCAAACAGGAGAAAAAAACGAACGGCCAAGATTTGCAAACATATCAAACCAAAGGTGTGGATGACGTGTCCACTGAAATGCAATCCGACACGCATTTTATATTATTGGATTTTGTATGAAGATTACAAACCTAATTAATTTTAGATATAATTTGTGTTTATGTTTCACATTTTTTTATAATTCATCGATGCATTTGAATAAATATATAGCAAATAAGGAATTTTTTATTATCCGAATTATACTAGTTTCGTATTCGTATCCGTCCGATATTCGATCTGTATCCGGTATTCAATTAATATCTGATTCGTATCTGTATTCGAGACTATCCGAATTCGTATCTGTATCTGAAATTTTTTAAAGGATAAGAATACAGTAAGACAATTATCCGTCCGTATCGGATCCATTTACACCCCTAGTTGGAAGGGTTTCCAAAAAATTAATAATCATGCGGATGAGGATTCATTTGGTGGTTAAGCAAGCGTTGTGTTAAACAAAGAATTATTCTGAGATAGTTTTTAGAGATGTTTTGAATGTGATAGATACTACTTTTTTCTCAAAAAAAGAAAAAAAATGCTTGATACTTAGTATATTAAAGTATTTTCAGAATGGGGTTTGTTTACTATAGTTTACAAAATTGTATTTAATTGTGATAATTAAGAGCTCTCTCATCGTGATAAAAGGAAATCTCATCCATCAATCCTGAATTTTTACAAAAAAAAAATCAAATCGATTCTTGAACGTCTATTCTTTCAAAAAGTAACCAAGTTTGTTACTAAAATTTCTTAAAAAAAAAGGGATGCTTAATTATTCATTGTATTATCAGGCATGTGATCTAAAAGTTCCTCAAATTAGAACATATGTTGCATGAATACCATGCAAGTGAAAAGTAAAGGAGTCTAAATCTTCTGTTGCTCGACATGTCATTATGCGGTTTAAAAGTACTTTGATTGTTGAGGGATTTTTTGGACCGTTTTTCATATTAGAAATTTAATAAATAAATTATAAATAAAAAGAAAAATTAGTTTGAAAATTCGAAAAATAAAAAAACCGATGTTGAGAACACCGGTCAATTAAAAAAACTCAAATGAAAACTTTGTTTATTTATAACTCAAATGACCACTGATTTATTTACTTTTGTACGGCTGAATTTTTTATTATAAATTATTAATAATTTAATTTTAGTTGGGTTATATTTAGGTAAATTTTTGTAACAACTTCGATTGCGTTCGTCGGAACTGTAATTAGAATTTTATAATTGTGGCAAGCCATTACACTTTAGATATTCGAGTCTACTTTCATCGCGTCGAGTCTGATTTATGATTGGAGGAACGAGCGATTGAAAATAGATTCTGACAAAAACTCGTGATAAGAAGTTACTAATTAAGACATAAGTTGAAGATTGAGTCAAATTTGAGATGCATATTTATTCGATCACAAATCAGACTCGACGCAATGAAAATAGACTTGAGTATCTATAGCTCGATGGCTTGCAGCGATAAAAAAACTAATTACAGTCCTGACGAGCGTTGTTGAAGTTTTGTAAAAAATATCAAGTATGATTAGTATCTTTTTTTCTACAAATTTCAGCTAAGCTCGTTGGGACTGTAGCTAATTTTTTTTATCGTCGCAAGTCATCGAGCTGTAGATTTTTTAGTCTACTTTCATCGCGTCGAGTTTGGTTTGTGATCGGAGGAATGTGCATCTCAAATTTGGTTACATCTTCAACTTATGTCATAATTAGTAACTTTTTATGACAAGTTTGCATCAAAATCAATTTTGAATCGCTCGTCCTCCGATCACAAATCAGACTCGACGCAATGGAAGTAGACTCGAATATCTACAGCTTGATGACTTGCGACGATAAAAAGTAACTACAGTCTCGACGAGCGTAGCCAAAGTTTGTAGAAAAAAGATATTAATCATACTTAATATTTTTTTACAACAACTTCAGTTATCCTCGTCAGGACTGTAATTAGTTTTTTTTATCGTCGCAAGTCATCGAGTCGTAGATATTCGAGTGTACTTCCATCTCGTCGAGTCTGATTTGTGATCAGAGAAATGTGCCTCTCAAATTTGACTTTATCTTCAACTTATGTCTTAATTAGTAACTTGTTATCACGAGTTTGCGTCAGAATCAATTTTGAGTCGCTCGTTCCTTCGATCACAAATTAGACTCCACGCGATGAAGTAGATTTGAATATCTACAACTCTTGGCTTGCAACGATTAGAAAAACTAATTGTAGTCCTGACGAACACAACTGAAGTTATTACAAAAAAATACCTAAATATAACACAACTAGAATTAAATTATTAGTATTTTATTAATAAAAAAAATCAGCCGTACAAAAGCAATAAAAGCGGTCGTGGCAACACCGATCATTTGATTTTTTTAATTGACCGGTGTTTACAACACCGGTCTTTTCTATTTTTCGAGTTTCCAAACTAATCTTTCTTTCTATCTATAATTGATTTATTATTTATTAAATTTCTAATATTAAAAAAATATTTTTTGGAAATAATGCATGATTTTTAAGAGTTAAAGAACTAATTAATGAGAAACAAAACATTTGGAACCAATGTGATTAATTTTTTTAGAAAGCTTAGGTCTAATTTGGTATCTTTTTAAGTTCAACAATTAATCATTTTTCAAAATAATTAAGAATTAACTTATAATCATCCAATAAAATTAAGGAAGCGACTAACTGTCCCTCCTTACAAGCCCCCCTTACATGTCCCCCATATACGACAAATGTAATAGTCTTTATATATTGAATGTAAGTCTTTATACTCAAATGTAGTAATCTTTATACTATTGAACTGGATTCATTATAATAAATATTGAGTGTCAAGTTTTCATTTCTCAAGACATGTAATATTTATTTGTAATTTCCTTGTTAATTATATACTGTAATGAATACTGTATCATGAAAGTCTTTATAATTAACATTCGAAGTCTTTATACTTTTGACAGTCTTCATTTCTTAGGGAATGTACACATAATATTTTATTTGACAGTCTCCATTTTAACATGAAAGTCTTTATATTAAATGTTACAAGTCTTTATACCGTATCACGTAATTATTTTGTCGCGTGACGGGAGGCACGAGAGGGAGCCTGACCAGGATATATAAACGTATTTTATATATGCATTATATTTTTGTATTTGTAATTCATTCAGCTAGTCTAGATTGAAAACTCGAATAATTCATGAATAATTTGCTATGATTTGAATCTTTTTTTTTATTACGGATTTTTAGCACAAATTCTAAGTTACTGCACGTGCACGGCCAGACTTTTGCGCTGCAGGTGATAAGAATTGAACATGTTAAATTTGACCCATGCGAGAAGCAGTTTTTTTTATTACGAAAATAATATTGATAAAAGAGATTCGAGCTTTTCGATTGAATGATCAGAATAGTAGATTTTTTCATCGTGCGTTAATTTTTTTGCCGAATGATATATTTTTTGTGGTGTGGTAACTTTTTTTTAAAAATTCATGTACGTGAAATTTTCTCCTGTTTAGGAGCATAATTTTTGTTCTGAATTATTTTACAACTTTGATCATATATAGCAAATTATTTACAATAATGACTAATTAGTTGCAAAAGTTTCTTAAAATTTAATTATGTTTTTGACTAAATTTTTTTAAATTAGACCCACTCAGATTGATAATATGAAAATAAAAATAAATATATACTGCAGCTGGTGCGGACTGAAAACTAAAAGCCAAAATTATAATTAAATGATCAGATTTTTTGCTATATATGATCAAAATCATAATTATTTATTTAATGCATGGTCAACATCTTAATTAAATGAACAAAACAAAAAAATGGCCGTACGATAGAAAATCTACCGTTCTAACTATTCAGTCGAAAAATTCGAACACCTTAACTACTTTTATCAGTACTATTTTAATAATCACCAAAATAAAAACTTTCCGAGAAGCGTCAATTTTACTTGTTAATAAAAAAATTTCAGAAACTTGGGACAGGATCATCAGCTCATATATCCGTTAGTTTCAGTGTCATTTTCAGCAACTTAGCGGCCTTTCTACGACACTTATTGGGTGAACAGGAGAAAAATAAATAGATAAATAATCTCAACTAGTCGTACAACTCGCGCTCCACACGAAAAAGTTAAATTTTAAACTTTTTTATTATTATAATAAAATTATAATAAATCGTTTAAATAATAAAAAAATAAAAAAACAACGGAAAAAAATTGCAAAAAATAAAATTCTATAGTGATTTTACTACAGCGTGAACAGCGAAAACACTGTTAATGATAGAAATGAACATGAGCCTCAATATTAGAACATGATAAATGTTCTACGACAATGTGGGACCCGATTCTTCTACCGCGCAGTACCGACGGACGGTTCATATTTACTGCGCTGTCAGCTACAGACGATCCAGATTTGATTCAAGAGAGATCTGATATTATAAAGTTTAGCTTGTACGAATCTTGATGCAAATTAAAGACTGAAATTTACTGCGCAGCATGCACAGTGACAGTGTTGCGCGGTAGAAGATCTCGTTCCGACAATGTGCTCCGCCCCTCCCTATCTATCATGCTCTGCACTTCACTACATCGTTTATCTAATTATCTCCCTTGTGATTAACGACATAAGTTAAAATATATTTTGTACCAATGATTTTTTCAGAATTATCATGACTCGTGGAAATTAATTTGTCATGATATATATTTATTCGGAATACTATTTTTTTTTTTTTGCAATTGTCACTAATTGCAAGCATTTGTAACTGAGGACAAGCTAGCTAGATCATCTAGATGTTTAAATGAGATAAAATATTATTAAGGTCAGACCTCAGAAATGATCAATGAAATATCAATCTCATTTTTTAGAAAAGAAAATGTTAATGTTCGTTATTTGTTACGAAAACAGAAAATAAATGTTACTTTAATATCTCATTTATGGATATTCTCCGGTCTTCACCTCTTCACTATAACGTTACGTCAGGCACGTATTATTATCTAATATAATTATTAATTCCTACGAATATATATTATTTACCAAGTTATCAATAACCTAAGCGCGACTTTTATAAAATAAAAAGAAATAGCCGGCGATTTTCCTGCTAGGAATCAACGAAAATTTTATAGGATTAAAATAATGCACATAATTTAGTTATTAATTTTTTCCCTTGTTCTTTTTATATTGCAATCGCTAAAATACGGAAGCAGCGCATCAGCTGCAGCAGTTAGATTTTCTGCGTTGTAGGCTACGGACGGTCCAAATTTGATTTAAAGGGTCTGATATTATAAAGTTTAGTTTGCACGAATCTCGATGCAAATCAAAAATTGAAATTTGCTACGCAATACACATTGTTTTTGCTGCGCGTTTGAAGATCTCATTCTGCTAACAGACAACTTGAAATGAAATAACAATTATGTTCGTTTACCGTGTTCTTCTTTGTTTTAATTTTCTTTTCCATTTCCTATAACAAGTTATGTTTTATTAATGTAACGCATTACTGCAGGTATTAATTCCCTCAATTAATTCAAGAGAAACAAAGTGCAACAAATAAATGATTAATTACTTGAAAAAAATAGCTAATTACCTTGTAATTATGGCCGTGCTTCAAATTCAATCCCCGCATTGCCAACACAATCTCCTTGTGCACCTTATCGACATAAATCATGTACGGCGCTGCCCTCTTGTCGCCCTCCTCGTAACTGACCCACTTGACGATACATTCCGGCGGGACCCTATACTCCTCAGGCGGCGTGAATTTGGCGCTACCGAGGTCTTTTTCATAAACGGCGAGGAGCCCTCCACATATGCGTGGTATCGGATCGAAATCTTCTTCTGCGGCATTTGGCCAATTCTCGCTGTCGTAGGCACCAATGTAGGTGCATCGTTTCCATGCCCACCGCACGCATCCGAGGCCGGCAACACACTCGAGCCCCATACAAACCGCCATTGTTCGGTTTTGTTTGGTTTTGTTTTGTGTCTGTTTTTCGGTTTGAAGTTTGGAGATGTTGGTTATGTTTGGAGATTAAAAAAGGATAGAATTCGCGTGGCAAGTGGAGTTGGTGAAGAGGAGGATTGATTAGGGAAGAAAAGGCCAATATATAGTGGGGTGACAACTGACACGGTAAGTTGTTGGAGCCTCCGAGCACAACCAAACAAATTTACATTAATAATCAGTCAACAAATTTATTATTACTAATAACTTGACAAGGAGCAAATGGCTTAGTAATTTAGATCATAAATGTAAATCTCCGTGAACACAAAAGTTAAATTTGTTAAAAGCAGTTTATTTAGCAATAGATGATGAAGAAGCTTGACAAGAAGTCAAGAATGAAAGAAATGTTTGGACTCTTTTACGGATTTTTTTCTTTTTTGTTTTTCCGATAGTTCCAAAAGTTTTATTCCTTCTTATTGGACTCATTTTTAAGGAAAAAGAAAAACACAAAATGAAAACAAGTCTCGTTCTATAAAAAATTACAAACAAATAAAAATATAATATTTTTATTACATGTAAAAGCTAAGAATGAAATGTTTGCCCTTTAGTTTCTGAATATTTTGATATGAAGGAAGAGAGTATCATTCTCATCTTTTGATTTTTCCTGAGAAGTGAGAATTTTTACTATCAACTATCAATGAAAATAAAAGGAAAATATTATGTAGATACCACAATCGATATCGACTACCGATATTCATATTATTATGGACATTGTTTGAGTTATTATGCCTATTATTTTTATACTGAAAAAGTTATTATGCATGATAACAACATAACATGCATAATAATTCAAATAACATGCATAATAATTAAAATAACATGCATAACTATTTCAGTACAAAAAATAACATGCATAATTATTTCAGTACAAAAAAATAACATGTGATAAGGCCTTACTGCAATCGGCTCGTATAAGCTGAGGAGGAGCATGACATAATGTGGCCCACTACGCCCCGGTATCAATAAAACGACCAGTCGGAGAAGAAGACCTGTTTCCGCCCAGGTTGCTGGGTCTATAAATAAGTAGACAGACGAAAAAGGGGGACATGCTGAGATTAGTGTTAATCACAGTAATTCTACTTTTAGCTTCCTTAAATTCTCTACTCAAATCTCTCTTGTACCCTCTTCTGCCTTTCGGCCTGTACTTCACCTGGCCTTCGACTAGGCAAGATATAAATACAAACCTTTTTAAATATGTCTTTTGCAATCTTATCCTCTCGTCTCAGTTCTGCATAGGGATAAGATCATTGGTGCTTTCGTTGAGAGTTTCACCCAAGCTTTTAGAACTCAAATCTCCATCTCCCTAGCATTACAACCCCTCCCGTCCGACCCCTAAGAGATGATCAGCTTGTGGTCAATCTCGGCATGACCCGACCCACTCCCTCTCCTCAAACTTCTAATTCTCTCACAATTCATATATCAGAAACCCTCACCACATTGGAGTCAGCACAACTCCCAAACATTTCCATTGGTCATCCCCCAAACATAATCTATCTCTCGGGAGACATTAAAGTTCCTGATCCTTCGTCTATCCAGGAGACGCCGGCTCAGGCAAATCATCACCCTCATCATATCACATCGACACCATAGGGTCTAGAATGCTATCGCTTCCTCTGCCTCGGCATTTCACCCAAGAACCGTCACAACTAGCAAGTTATCCCAACTATACACAATCCACCCAAGCACCACATCTCCCCCAACCCCCTCACAATCCCTGCAACAATACTCAAGACCACCTCCATTTCTCCAAATGTCGTTGAGTAACAATCCCCAACTACACTCGGCATCATCATCTTTTGAAGAACAAATTTGGTGAAAGTTGTGTGCCCTTGAGCAGCAAGTCCAGAAATCTCCATCCCCTATCGATTTCTTGACCGACAGTCCCTTGGTCTCGACCCTTCATTCTACTTTGATCTTGTCCACCGCTGATATCCCCAACATGGGACGTTTGGCTCACCTCGTTCGACATTTAGAGACCCGAAGGCTTTCATCGTCAGCTTCAGAGAGCGCCTATGCTTGATGGGATATGACGATTCAGTCATGTGCCGCCTCTTCCCAACTTGTCTAGAGGGGCTCTCTTGGGACCAGTACTCTTCTGTACCACCTCGATTTATATCATTCTTCGTTCAACCGGCTTGATCTTTTCTTGCTTGCTTCAGTGGGATAAAAAAGTCTGAACAATCCTGTGATAGCCTCCTCAGCATCCAGCAGGGCTCATCCGAATCTACCAGGAGATACATAGATCAATTCCTTGAGGTGGCACAAGGAGTAAAAGACTATGATGATAAGGTGACAGTCCTAGCTATCTGTCGAGGGCTTCTTAAGGGTAATTTGTGTTTTGAGGCGCATAAGTCGAGCTTTACAACTCTCCAAGACTTCATCGCCTTCGCTGGAGCATACATACAAGAGGAAGAGGATGCTGCCTCTAGTGACGAGGATCGAGGTGACAACTCGGCTAAGCAACCCCATTCACCTTGGGGAGGACGTCCTAAATCGACAACATGAAAAAATGGATAAATGAAAAAGATAACAGGAAGCCGGGCTTGCCAAGATCGGTCGATCCAAAATTGGGGGAACGCAGATATCCAGTTGTTAACACCTATCATCCATTGAACGCAGATATCCTGAACCCTTAGAAGTCTTTGAAATAAAAGATGAAAGGAGTTAATGCGAATTCCACAACAATGTGAGACATCACACAAGGGGTTGCTTGGCTCTAACACAAAGGGTGGGGTCCTAGAGAAGCAAATGTAGTGCGATGATCAACACCCATGATCCACATGATATAAGGATGGCAAGCTTCTGGGGAAGATATCGACAGAAAGAGAAAGCGATACGTGACAAAATTACACCGAGACAAAGTATTTCAGATCATGAAAAAAATTGAGGGATTCAACACCCCATCACTTTCCAGGACAGCGATTATGGGGATGTACGATTCTCACATGACGATGCAATTGTTCTATCTCTCAAAATGGAGCACGAGAAGGAATGGCTCCTGCATCTGTCTCCCGAGTCTTGATACATACAGGAAGTTCTACTGACATCTTATTTCGTGAAGCTTTAAACAAATTAAGTTTGACAAAAGCATCCTTGTCACCTATACACACACCATTGATTGGATTTACTAGTGATAGACACCTTGCACTCTTCAGGGATGATCACGTTGAAAGTTTTCTTTGGAACCCCTCCGCTCCAAACGAAACTAATCGTATTTTCTGTTGGTGGATGCAACCTTGAGATACAATGCTATACTCGGGCGAAGCACCCTCAACAGGCTAGGAGCTGTCATTTCTACCTCACACCTGATGTTAAAATTCCCACAAAATCAGGCATCAGTAATGAAAAGGGGGATCAGAAAATTTCCAGGAGTTATTACTCGATCACCGTCCGAGGGGCTTCTCATGTCATGAAAATCGACAAGGCGGTGGAGAAAAATATCAATTCCATCAACGAAGATCCCCCGAGACAAGCAGCTGAGCCGGTATAGGAGGTACATGACATTTAATTGGTCATAGGCAAGTTAGTACATATGGGCTCGGGGCCAGGAGTGGAAGAGCAAGAGGAACTGAGAAGTTTTCTTACCATCAATGGGGACATCTTCGCATGGTCTAGCGATGACATGTCGGGTATATCTAGACAAATATTTGAGCACAAGCTCTTTGTTCAATCGGGGTTCATTCCGATTCAGCAGCAGAAAAAAACGATAGGGATTGAAAAGCAGAGGGTGGTCAAGGCAGAAGTAGAACGTCTGTTGTCGACTGACTTCATCCGAGAAATTCACTTTTCCGAATGGATCGCCAACACAGTACTAGTCAAGAAGTCAAACAGAGATTGGAGAATGTGTATTGACTACACCAACCTCAATAAAGCTTGCCCGAAGGACCCGTTTCCCCTACCGAGCATCGACACCTTGATATGTGACGGTCGATTTTTGATACCTGAGTTTCATGGATGCCTTCTCGGGATACAACCAAATTAGAATGAAAAAGGATGATAAGTCAAAAACAATTTTTATTACTGACCAAGGATTATAATATCATCAGGTAATGCCCTTTGGGCTTAAGAATGCCAGAGCCACATATCAAAGAATGGTCAACATTTTTTTTCTCGAGGTAAATTGGTCGTAATATGGAGGCTTATGTAGACGATATGGTAGTAAAAAGTGTCTCGACTTCAATACATATACATGATTTAGAAGAAACATTTGCAGTAATGCGGGAAGTAGGGATGCGGCTTAATCCAAAGGAAAGTTTCTTCGGGCTGTCAGGTGGAATTTTTTTGGGTTTTATCGTATCAGAGAGAGGACTATAAATACACCCTTCCAAATGCAAAGCAATTCTAGACATGAAGGCTCCAAGCAGTGTCAAAGAAGTGCAGACCCTTACAAGGCGAATAACAGCATTGAGCAGATTCATCTCTCGGTCGGTGAAGTGTGCCTTCCCTTTTTTTGAACATTAAGGAAGGCTAGAAAGTTCGAATGGGATGACAAGTGTGAGAAGGCCTTCGATAAGCTCAATCTATACCTTACGCATCCATTGGTAATTAGCCGCTCGATGGAGGAGGAAACATTGTTGATATATTTAGCAGCCATCGACAAAGTAGTAAGTTTGATATTAATAAGGGAGGAATGAGGGGTACAACACCCGGTGTACTATGTGTCACGGATTCTTCGAGATGCCAAGACTCGCTATCCACCACTAGAGAAGTTGACATATGCCCTTGTGATTTTGTCTCGGAAGCTTCGTCCTTACTTCCAAGCACATTCAACTTCGGGTTGTAACCAAGGAGCCGTTGAGAAGAATGTTGGTAAATTTTGAAGTATCGGGTCAGTTAATCAAATGGGCCATAGAGTTATCCGAGTTCGACATCACTTTTGTACAATGGACAACCATGAAATCTCAAGTCCTAGCCTATTTTGTCTTGGAGATATCGATACCACCGAATGAAAACCCGACCCTGAATGACAAAAAGTGGGTGGTATATATGGATGGAGCGTCCTCGATGAAAGGAGCAAGGATAATAGTCACCATGGTGGGGCCATCGGGTGAAGTACTGAACTATGCCATGCAGCTCATGTTCCTCACATCGAACAATACAACCGAATATGAGGCCCTGATAGCAGGTCTCCAGTTAGCAAAAGGAGTAGGAGCGGATAAGGTTTCAATGCACGATGATTCTCAATTGGCGGTAAACCAAATCACCAGAGAGTACGAAGTAAGAGACTCGAAGTTAGTGAAGTACTTGGAAGAAATTCAAAGAACGAGGAGTATGTTATAGCACACAAAAATTTTGTATGTCCCGAGGTGTAAGAATATGAAGGCTGATGCACTATCCAAGTTAGCGGCAAAGGGGGATCTTTAAAAGTATCGATCGGTAATCGTCCTGGAAATGCAACCGCCCAGTGTTGAGGTAGAGTATATCGAACAATTTCATATCGAGAGTGGAGAAGAGTGATACACACCAATTTGGAACTACCTCACCAAGGGAATTCTGCCCCTCGATCAAATGAAATCGACCAAAACACGAAGAATTTCGGCCTAGTTCTCCTTTATAGAAGGAATCTTATACAAGAAGGGGTACGTAACACCATGGCTGAAATGCCTCGGTAAAAACCAAGCTCAGGACATGCTCCAAGAAATCCATGAAGGGATGTGCAGGAGCCACCAAAGGGGGGCGAAAACCATTGCCTTCATAGCACTTCGAGCAGGATTCTATTGGCCAACAGTCAAAGAGGATGCTCGGATCCTTGTAAAAAATGTGTCAAATGCCAATACCATGCCAAGATCCCGCATCAGCCAGCACAACTAATGAAAAGCATCTTCAGTTTGTGGCCTTTCGACGTTTGGGGAATCGATCTGCTTGATCCTTTCACAAAAGGGAAATGTCAAGTTAAATTCATAGTGGTCATTATTGACTACTACACAAAATGGGTAGAAGCCAAACTATTAGCAAAAGCCATCTCGACCAAAATAATAGACTTCGTCAAGAGCCATGTTTTCTGTCGGTTCGGCATACCTTTCTCTATTATCTCAAATAATGGTTTGCAGTTCTGCTCTCGACAATTCAGAGATTGGTGCATGAAATACTACTCTATGTGCTTCATGTCAAAGTACTTAATTTTTGAATGATTCTGACCAGAGTACTTCATTTATGGGTGGTAACTATTAAAGAAAACACAACAAAGCATCATATCCTACTACTATGAGAAGTGTTTCACATCCGATTAGTTCATTTATGAGTGGTAACCATTCAAGAAAACACCATAAAACATCTTATGCTTCTATGAGAAGTGTTTTTGATCAGAGTACTTCATTTGTGGATGGTAACCATTAAAGAAACCACGACAAAACAACTTATCCTACTATGAGAAGTGTTTTTTTTTTTTTGAAACAAGCAGGGAGCGCCTGCCACTTCCATTTTCATAGAAAAAAGAAGTACAAATTTTGAAACACCACAAATCACACTCTAAAGCCCTATCCTATTCTTCTATATCTATAGAATATTTCTAAGACCCAACGCAAAAGTAAAAACATTAAGCTCCCCTAACAACATATCAATCTAAGTAACTCTAATCTCAATTATCAAACAAGAATCATCCCCTGGTTCCTACTCATCATTTTCACCATTTTCAGAAACCCCTAACTGGTAGACCTTTGGAAACAATTATTTTCTGCCTTTAGCTATCAGACCAGCCTCCGAGGAACAGAGGATGCTGTATCACAGCACAGCTAAGTATTCAACTCCATCTCTGCATTCCTCAAAACCTCAGCCTCAGGCCACCCCTTAACCAGGCCTTTTCTCAGCACAACAATGCCACAAGTCTGACATGGGAGTCACTAGGTCCACACAGCAAAATCCACTATTCAGCTCAGTGCTACGTTCACCCATTCAATCACCGTTACCAGTCACTACCTTCTAAGTTTCTCTGGCAGCCCACTTTTTTCAACCTATCGTCGACGACCTGATTTGGACCTGGCTTCACCTGGAGTTGCTCTCGCGATCTTCCTCCTCATCTCATCTTCGACCTTTTGAGAAAGCTCCAGAAAGATCATATCTTGCAACAAGAAGAGTTTCTTCTCGAGTACTTCATTTAAGTATTGTAAGCATGCACTAAAACACCACGAATAAGCATGAAATACTACTCTATGTGCTTCAAGAACAAGTACTTAATTTATGAATGATTCTGATCATAGTACTTCATTTATGGGTGGTAACCATTAGAGAAGACACCAAAATGCATCTTATCCTACTAAGAGAACTGTTTAGAATGAATAACTTCAATAAAATCCCACAAAGCATCATGACCAACTACGAGAAGTGTTTCTTCAATTATGGTTTGTAACCATTAGAGAAGACACCACAACGCATCTTATTCTACTACGAGAACTGTTTCAGAATGAATAACTTCGTTTATGGATGGTAACATTTCAGGAAAATCCCACAAAGCATCATGACCTACTAAGAAAAGTGTTTCTTCTCCGAGTTCTTCATTTAAGTGTTGTAACCATTCACCACACACCACGAAGAAGCAGAGAATACCACTTTATGTTCTTTATGTCCGGGTATTTAATTTATGAGTTATTCTGATCAGGGTACTTCATTTATGGGTCATAACCATTAAAGGAAACACCACAAAGCATCTTATCCTACAACGAGGAGTGTTTCAAATTCGATTACTTCATTTATGGGTGCTAACCATTCATGAAAACACCACAAATAATCTTATCCTTCTATGAGAAGTGTTTCTGATCAGAGTACTTCAATTATGGGTGGTAAACATTAAAGAAGAGCATCTTATCCAACTACGAGAAGTGTTTCAGAATGAATTACTTCGTTTATAGGTGGTAATGTTTCATGAAAACCACACAAAGCATCACAACCTACTACGAGAAGTATTTCACATCCGATTAGTTCATTTATGGGTGATAACCATTCAAGAAACACCACAAAGCATCTTATGCTTCTATGAGAAGTGTTTCTGATCAGAGTACTTCATTTGTGGATGGTAATCACTAAAGAAAACACCACAAAATATTTTATCCTACTATGAGAAGTGTTTCTTATAAGAGTACTTCATTTATGAGTGGTAACCTTTCGAGAAAGCTCCACAAAGATCATATCTTACAACGAGAAGAGTTTCTTCTCGAGTACTTTATTTAAGTGTTGTAAGCATGCACTAAAACACCACGAATAAGCATGGAATACTACTCTCTGTGCTTCAAGAACAAGTACTTAATTTATGAATAATTCTGATCAGAGTACTTCATTTATGGGTGGTAACCATTCAAGAAAACACCACAAAGCATCTTATCCTACTATGAGAAGTGTTTCTGATCAAAGTACTTCAATTATGGGTTGTAACCATTAGAGAAGACACCACAACACATCTTATACTACTACGAGAAGTGTTTCAGAATGAATTACTTCGTTTATGGGTGGTAACGTTTCATGAAAATCCCACAAAGCATCATAACCTACTACGAGAAGTGTTTCTTCTCCGAGTTCTTCACTTAAGTGTTGTAACCATTCACCACAGATCACAAAGAAGCAGAGAATACCACTTTATGTGCTTCATGTCCGGGTACTTAATTTGTGAGTGCTTCTGATCAGAGTACTTCAATTATGGGTCGTAACCATTAAAAAAACACCGCAAAGCATCTTATCCTACTACGAGAAGTGTTTCAGATTCGATTACTTCATTTATGGGTGGTAACCATTCATGAAAACAACACAAAGCATCTTATATTTCTATGAGAAGTGTTTCTAATCAGAGTACTTCAATTATGGTTGGTAAACATTAAAGAAGAGCATCTTATCCTACAACGAGAAGTGTTTCAGAACGAATTACTTCGTTTATGGGTGGTAACATTTCATGAAAACAACACAAAGCATCATAATCTACTACGAGAAGTGTTAGTTCTTTGAATACCTCAGTTTAGCATTTTAACCATTAAAGAAAACACCATAAAGCATCTTATCCTATTACGAGAAGTGTTTTATATTGGATTACTTCATTTATGAGAGGTACATTTCAACAAAACTCCATAAAGCCTCATAACCTACTACAAGAAGTGTTTCTTCTCCGAGTACATCATTTAATTGTGAAAACCATTCACTAAAACACCACGAAGAAGCATAGAATACAACCCTATTTGCTTCATGTCCGAGTACATCATTTATGGGCGGTAAGAAATCGAGAAAACACCACAAAGCATCTTGTACGACTACGAAAAGTGTTTCTTATCTGAGTACATCTTTTATGGGTGGTAACCATTAAAGAAAACACCACAAAGTATCATATCCTACTACGAGAAGTGTTTCACATCCGATTAGTTCATTTATGGGTGGTAACCATTCAAGAAAACACCAAAAAGCATCTTATGCTTCTATGAGAAGTGTTTCTGATCATAGTACTTCATTTGTGGATGGTAATCACTAAAGAAAACACCACAAAATATTTTATTCTACTATGAGAAGTGTTTCTAATCAAAGTACTTCATTTATGAGTGGTAACCTCTCGAGAAAACTCTACAAAGCATCATATATTACAACGAGAAGAGTTTCATCTTGAGTACTTCATTTAAGTGTTGTAATCATTCTCTAAAACACCAGAAATAAGCATGGAATACTACTCCATGTGTTTAATGTTAGAGTACTTAATTAATGAATGATTCTGATCACAATACTTCATTTATGGATGGTAATCATTAAAGAAAATACCACAAAGCATCTTATTCTACTATGGGCAGTGTTTCGCATCTGATTAGTTCATTTATGGGTGATAACCATTCAAGAAAACACCACAAAGCATCTTATGCTTCTATGAGAAGTGTTTTTTATCAAAGTACTTCATTTATGGGTTCTAACCATTAAAGAAAACACCACAAAGCATCTTATCATACTCTTAGAAGTGTTTCTAATCAGCATACTTCATTTATGAGTCGTAACCTTTTGAGAAAACTACACAAAGCGTCATATTTTACTACGAGAAGAGTTTCTTCTCAATTACTCCATTTAAGTGTTGTAACCATTCACTAAAATACCACGAATAAGCATGGAATACTCTATGTGCCTCATGTCAAAGTACTTAATTTATGAATGATTCTAATCAGAGTACTTCATTTATGGGTGGTAACCATTAAAGACAACACATCAAAGCTTCAAATCCTATTTCGAGATGTGTTTCACATCCGATTAGTTCATTTATGGGTGGTAACCATTTAAGAAAACACCACAAAACATTTTATACTACTATAAGAAGTGTTTCTTATCGGCGTACTTCATTTATGAGTTGTAACCTTTTGAGAAAACTCCACAATGCATCATATCTTACTACAAGAAGAGTTTCTTCTCGAGTACTTCATTTAAGTGTTGTAATCATTCACTAAAATACCACGAATAAACATGGAACACTACTCTTTGTGCATCATGTCAAAGTACTTAATTTATTAATGATTCTGATCAGAGTACTTCATTTATGGGTGGTAATAATTAAAGAAAACACAACAAAACATCATATCCTACCACGAGAAGTGTTTCACATTCGATTAGTTCATTTATGGGTGATAACCATTCAAGATAACATCACAAAGCATCTTATGCTTCTATGAGAAGTGTTTCTGATCAGAGTACATCATTAATGGGTGCTAACCATTAAAGAAAACACCACAAAGCATTTTATCCTACTATAAGAATTATTTCTAATCAAAGTTCTTCATTTATGAGTGGTAACCTTTCGAGAAAACTCTACAAAACATCATATATTACAACGAGAAGAGTTTGATCTCGAGTACTTCATTTAAGTGTTGTAACCATTCACTAAAACACCAGGAATAAGCATGGAATACTACTCTATGTGTTTAATGTTCGAGTACTTAATTAATGAATGATTCTGATCAAAGTACTTCATTTAAGTGTTGTAACCATTCACTAAAATACCATGAATAAGCATGGAATACTAATCTATGTACTTCATGTCAAAGTACTAAATTTATGAATGATTATGATCAGAGTACTTCATTTATGGGTGGTAACCATTAAAGAAAACACAACAAAGCATCATATCCTACTACGAGAAGTGTTTCACATCCGATTAGTTCATTTATGGGTGGTAACCATTCAAGAAAACACCACCAAGCATCTTGTGCTTCTTTGAGAAGTGTTTCTGATCAGAGTACTTCCTTTATGAGTGCTAACCCTTAACGAAAACACCACAAATCCTCTAATCCTACTATAAGAAGTGTTTCTGATTAGCGTACATCATTTATGAGTTGTAAACTTTTGAGAAAACTCCACAAAGCATCATATCTACTATGAGAAGAGTTTCTTCCCGAGTACTTCATTTAAGTGTTGTAACCATTCACTAAAATAATTCGAATAAGCATGGAATACTAATCTATGTGCTTCATGTCAAAGTACTTAATTTATGAATGATTATGATCAGAGTACTTCATTTATGAGTGGTAACCATTAAAGAAAACACAACAAAGCATCACAACCTACGAGAAGTATTTCACATCCGATTAGTTCATTTATGGGTGGTAACCACTCAAGAAAACACCACAAAGCATCTTATGCTTCTATGAGAAGTGTTTCTGATCAGAGTACTTCATTTGTGGATGGTAATCACTAAAGAAAACACCACAAAATATTTTATCCTACTATGAGAAGTGTTTCTTATAAGAGTACTTCATTTATGAGTGGTAACCTTTCAAGAAAGCTCCACAAAGATCATATATTACAACGAGAAGAGTTTCTTCTCAAGTACTTCATTTAAGTGTTGTAAGGATGCACTAAAACTCCACGAATAAGTATGGAATACTATTCTATGTGCTACAAGAACAAGTACTTAATTTATGAATGATTCTGATCAGAGTATTTCATTTATGGGTGGTAACCATTCAAGAAAACACCACAAAGCATCTTATCCTACTATGAAAAGTGTTTCTGATCAAAGTACTTCAATTATGGGTTGTAACCATTAGAGAAGACACCACAACACATCTTATACTACTACGAGAAGTGTTTCAGAATGAATTACTTCATTTATGGGTGGTAACGTTTCAAGAAAATCCCACAAAGCATCATAACCTACTACGAGAAGTGTTTCTTCTCCCTTCTTCATTTAAGTGTTGTAACCATTCACCACAAACCACAAAGAAGCAGAGAATACCACTTTATGTGCTTCATGTCCGGGTACTTAATTTGTGAGTGCTTCTGATCAGAGTACTTCAATTATGGGTCATAACCATTAAAAAGCACCGCAAAGCATCTTATCCTACTACGAGAAGTGTTTCAGATTCGATTACTTCATTTATGAGTGGTAACCATTCATGAAAACAACATAAAGCATCTTATACTTCTATGAGAAGTGTTTCTGATCAGAGTACTGCAATTATGGGTGGTAAACATTAAAGAAGAGCATCTTATCCTAATACGAGAAGTGTTTCAGAACGAATTACTTCGTTTATGGATGGTAACGTTTCATGAAAACCACACAAAGCATCATAATCTACTACGAGAAGTGTTAGTTCTTTGAATACCTTAGTTGAGCATTTTAACCAATAAAGAAAATACCATAAAGCATCGTATCCTATTACAAGAAGTGTTTTATATTGGATTACATCATTTATGGGAGGTAACGATTCAACAAAACTCCATAAAGCCTCATAGCCAATACAAGAAGTGTTTCTTCTCCGAATACTTCATTTAATTGTGAAAACCATTCACTAAAACACCACGAAGAAGCATAGAATACAACCCTATGTGCTTCATGTCCGAGTACATCATTTATGAGCGGTAAGAAATCGAGAAACACCACAAAGCATCTTATACGACTACAAAAAGTGTTTCTTATCTTAGTACATATTTTATGGGTGGTAACCATTAAAGAAAACACCACAAAACATCCTATCCTACTATGAGAAGTATTTCTGATCAAAGTACTTCATTTATGAGTGGTAACCTTTCGAGAAAACTCCACAAAGCATCATATATTACTATGAGAAGAGTTTCAACTCGATTACTTCATTTACATGTTGTAATCATTCATTAAAACTCCAGGAATAAGCATGAAATACTACTCTATGTGTTTAATGTTCTAGTACTTAATTAATTAATGATTCTGATCAGAGTACTTCATTTATGCATGGTAATCATTAAAGAAAACACCACAAAGCATCTTATCCTACTATGAGAAGTGTTTCACATCTGATTAGTTCATTTATGGGTGATAACCATTCAATAAAACACCACAAAGCATCTTATGCTTCTATGAGAAGTGCTTCTGAACAGAGTACTTCATTTATGGGTTCTAGCCATTAAAGAAAACACCACAAAGCATCTTATACTACTCTAAGAAGTGTTTCTGATCAACGTACTTCATTTATGAGTTGTAACCTTTTGAGAAAACTCCACAATGCATCATATCTTACTACGAGAATAGTTTCTTCTCGAGTACTTCATTTAAGAGTTGTAATCATTCACTAAATTACCACGAATAAGCATGGAATAGTACTCTATGTGCTTCATGTCAAAGAACTTAATTTATGAATGATTCTGATGAGAGTACTTCATTTATGGGTGATAACAATTAAAGAAAACACAAAAAAGCATCATATCCTACTACGAGAAGTGTTTTACATCCGATTAATTCATTTATGGGTGCTAACCATTCAAGAAAACACCACAAAGCATCTTATGTTTCTATGAGAAGTGTTTCTGAACAGAGTACTTCATTTATGAGTTATAACTTTTTGAGAAAACTCCACAATGCATCATATCTTACTACGAGAAGAGTTTCTTCTCGATTACTTCATTTAAGTGTTGTAATCATTCACTAAAATACCACGAATAAGCATGGAATACTACTCTATGTGTTTCATGTCAAAGTACTTAATTTATGAATGATTCTGATCAGAGTACTTCATTTATGGGTGGTAACAATTAAAGAAAACACAACAAAGCATCGTATCCTACTACGAGAAGTATTTCACATCCGATTAGTTCATTTATGGGTGATAACCATTCAAGAAAACACCACAAATCATCTTATGCTTCTATTAGTAGTGTTTCTGATGAGAGTACTTCATTAATGAGTGCTAACCATTAAACAAAACACCACAAATCATCTTATCCTACTATAAGAATTATTTCTAATCAAAGTACTTCATTTATGAGTGGTAACCTTTCGAGAAAACTCTACAAAGCAACATATATTACAACGAGACGAGTTTCATCTCGAGTACTTCATTTAAGTGTTGTAATCATTCACAAAAAACACAAGGAATTAGCATGGAATACTACTCTATTTGATTAATGTTCGAGTACTTAATTAATGAATGATTCTGATCAAAGTACTTCATTTATGGGTGGTAATCATTAAAAAAAGCACCACAAAGCATCTTATCCTACTATGAGAAGTGTTTCACATCTGATTAGTTCATTTATGGGTGATAACCATTCAAGAAAACGCCACAAAGCATCTTATGCTTCTATGAGAAGTGTTTTTGATCAGAGTACTTCATTTATGGGTTCTAACCATTAAACAAAATACCACAAAGCATCTTATCCTACTATAAGAAGTGTTTCTAATCAGCGTACTTCATTTATGAGTTGTAACCTTTTGAGAAAACTCCAAAAGCATCATATCTTACTACGAGAAGAGTTTCTTCTCGAGTACTCCATTTAAACGTTGTAACTATTCACTAAAATACCACGAATAAGCATGGAATACTACTCTATGTGCTTCATGTCAAAGTACTTAATTTATGAATGATTCTGGTCAGAGTACTTCATTTATGGGTGGTAACCATTAAAGAAAACACAACAAAGCTTCAATCCTACTTCGAGAAGTGTTTCACATCCGATTAGTTCATTTATGGGTGGTAACCATTCAAGAAAACACCACAAAGCATTTTATACTACTATAAGAAGTGTTTCTGATTAGCGTACTTCATTTATGAGTTGTAACCTTTTGAGAAAACTCCACAAAGCATCATATCTTACTACGAGAAGTGTTTCTTCTCGAGTACTCCATTTAAGCGTTGTAACTATTCACTAAAATACCACGAATAAGCATGGAATACTACTCTATGATCTTCATGTCAAAATACTTAATTTATGAATGATTCTGATCAGAGTACTTCATTTATGGGTGGTAACCATTAAAGAAAACACAGCAAAGCTTCATATCCTACTTCCAGAAGTGTTTCACATCCGATTAGTTCATTTATGGGTGGTAACCATTCAAGAAAACACCACAAACCATTTTATACTACTATAAGAAGTGTTTCTGATCAGCGTACTTCATTTGTCAGTTGTAACCTTTTGAGAAAACTCCACAATGCATCATATCTTACTACGAGAAGAGTTTATTCTCGAGTACTCCATTTAAGTGTTGTAACCATTCACTAAAATACCACGAATAAGCATGAAATACTACTCTATGTGTTTCATGTCAAAGTACTAAATTTATGAATAATTCTGATCAGAGTACTTCATTTATGGGTGGTAACAATTAAAGAAAACATAACAAAGCATCATATCCTACTACGAGAAGTAATTCACATCCGATTAGTTCATTTATGGGTGATAACCATTCAAGAAAACACCAGAAAGCATCTTATGCTTCTATTAGTAGTGTTTTTGATGAGAGTACTTCATTTATGAGTGCTAACCATTAAACAAAACACCACAAATCATCTTATCCTACTATAAGAATTATTTCTAATCAAAGTACTTCATTTATGAGTGGTAACCTTTCGAGAAAACTCTACAAAGCAACATATATTACAACAGGGCGAGTTTCATCTCGAGTACTTCATTTAAGTGTTGTAATCATTCACAAAAAATACAAGGAATTAGCATGGAATACTACTCTATTTGTTTAATGTTTGAGTACTTAATTAATGAATGATTCTGATCAAAGTACTTCATTTATGGATGGTAATCATTAAAGAAAGGACCACAAAGCATCTTATCCTACTATGAGAAGTGTTTCACATCTAATTAGTTCATTTATGGGTGATAACCATTCAAGATAACGCCACAAAGCATCTTATGCTTCTATGAGAAGTATTTTTTATCAGAGTACTTCATTTATGGGTTCTAACCATTAAATAAAACACCACAAAGCATCTTATCCTACTATAAGAAGTGTTTCTAATCAGCGTACTTCATTTATGAGTTGTAACCTTTTGAGAAAACTCCACAAAGCATCATATCTTACTACGAGAAGAGTTTCTTCTCGAGTACTCCATTTAAGTGTTGTAATCATTCACTAAAATACCACGAATAAGCATGGAATACTACTCTATATGCTTCATGCCAAAGTACTTAATTTATGAATGATTCTGATCAGAGTACTTTATTTATGGGTGGTAACAATTAAAAAAAACACAACAAAGTATCATATCCTACTACGAGAAGTGTTTCAAATCCGATTAGTTCATTTATGGGTGATAACCATTCAAGAAAATACCACAAAACTTATGCTTCTATGAGAAGTGTTTCTGATCAGAGTACATTTATGGATGCTAACCATTAAAGAAAACAACACAAAGCATCTTATCCTACTATAAGAAGTATTTCTAATTAAAGTTCTTCATTTATGAGTGGTAACCATTAGAGAAGACACCACAACACATCTTATAATACTACGAGAAGTGTTTCAGAACGAATTATTTCGTTTATGGCAGGGAACGTTTCAAGAAATCACACAAAGCATAATTACCTACTACGAGAAGTGTTTTTTCTCCGAGTTCTTCACTTAAGTGTTGTAACCATTCACCACACACCACGAAGAAGCAGAGAATACCACTTTATGTGCTTCATGTTCGGGTACTGAATTTATGAGTGCTTCTGATCGGAGTACTTCAATTATGGGTCGTAACCATTAAAAAAACACCGCAAAGCATCTTATCCTACTACGAGAAATGTTTCTGATTTGGTTACTTCATTTATGGGTGGTAACCATTCATGAAAACACCACAAAGCATCTTATACTTCTATGAGAGCATCTTATACTTCTATGAGAAGTGTTTCTGATCAGAGTATTTCAATTATGGGTGGTAAACATTAAAGAAGAGCATATTATCCTACTACGAGAAGTGTTTCAGAACAAATTACTTCGTTTATGGGTGGTAACGTTTAATGAAAACCACACAAAGCATCATAACCTATTACGAGAAGTGTTAGTTCTTTGAATACCTCAGTTAAGCGTTTTAACAATTAAAGAAAACACCATGAAGCATCTTATCCTATTACGAGAAGTGTTTTATATTGGATTACTTCATTTATGGGAGGTAACGTTTCAACAAAACTCCACAAAGCCTCATAGCCTACTACAAGAAGTGTTTCTTCTCCGAGTACTTCATTTAGTGGTGGAAACGATTAACTCAAACACAACGAAGAAGCATAGAATACAACCCAATGTGCTTCATGTCCGAGTACATCCTTTATGGGCGGTAAGCTATCGAGAAAACACCACAAAGCATCGTATACGACTACGAAAAGTATTTCTTATCTGAGTACATCTTTTATGGGTGGTAACCATTAAAGAAAACACCACAAAGCATTTTATCCTACTATGAGAAGTATTTCTGATCAAAGTACTTCATTTATGAGTGGTAATCTTTCGAGAAAACTCCACAAAGCATCATATATTACAACGAGAAGAGTTTCAACTCGAGTACTAAATTTAAGTGTTGTAATCATTCACTAAAACTCCAGAAATAAGCACGGAATACTATTCTATGTGTTTAATTAATGATTCTGATCAGAGTACTTCATTTATGGGTGGTAATCATTAAAGAAAACACCACAAAGAATCTTATCCTACTATGAGAAGTGTTTCACATCCGATTAGTTTATTTGTTGGTGATAACCATTCAAGAAAACATCACAAAGCATCTTATGCTTCTATGAGAAGTGTTTTTTTAATAGAGTACTTCATTTATGGATTCTAACCATTAAAGAAAACACCACAAAGCATCTTATCCTACTATAAGAAGTGTTTCTAGTCAACGTACTTCATTTATGAGTTGTAACCTTTTGAGAAAACTCCACAAAGCATCATATCTTACTACGAGAAGAGTTTCTTCTCGAGTACTCCATTTAAGTGTTGTAACCATTAACTAAAATACCACGAATAACCATGGAGTACTACTCTATGTGATTCATGTCAAAGTACTTAATTTATGATTGATTCTGATCAGAGTACTTCATTTATGGGTGGTAACCATTAAAGAAAACACAACAAAAAAACTTCATATCCTATTTCGAGAAGTGTTTCACATCCGATTAGTTAATTTATGGGTGGTAACCATTCAAGAAAACACCACAAAGCATTTTATACTACTATAAGAAGTGTTTCTGATCAGCGTACATTTATGAGTTGTAACCTTTTGAGAAAACTCCACAATGCATCATATCTTACTACGAGAAGAGTTTCTTCTCGAGTACTTCATTTAAGTGTTGTAATCATTCACTAAAATACCACGAATAAGCATGGAATACTACTCTATGTGCTTAATGCCAAAGTACTTAATTTATGAATGATTCTGATCAGAGTACTTCGTTTATGGCTGGTAACAAGCATCATATCCTACTACGAGAAGTGTTTCAAATCCGATTAGTTCATTTATGGGTGGTAACCATTCAAGAAAATACCACAAAACATCTTATCCTACTGTAAGAAGTATTTCTAATCAAAGTACTTCATTTATGAGGGGTAACCTTTCGAGAAAACTCTACAAAGCATCATATATCACAACGAGAAGAGTTTCAACTCGAGTACTTCATTTAAGTGTTGTAAGCATTCACTAAAACACCAGGAATAAGCATAGAATACTACTCTATGTGTTTAATGTTCGAGTACTTAATTAATGAATCATTTTGATCAAAGTACTTCATTTATGGGGTAATCATTAGAAAACACCACAAAACATCTTATCCTACTATGAGAAGTGTTTCACATCTGATTGGTTCATTTATGGGTGATAACCAATCAAGAAAACACCACAAATCATCTTATGCTTCTATGAGAAATGTTTTTTATCAGAGTACTTCATTTATGGATTCTAACTATTAAAGAAAACACCACAAAACATCTTATCCTACTAAAATAAGTGTTTCTAATCAGCGTACTTCATTTATGAGTTGTAACCTTTTGAGAAAACTCCACAAAGCATCATATCTTACTGCGAGAAGAGTTTCTTCTCGAATACTCCAATTAAGAGTTGTAACCATTCACTAAAATACGACGAATAAGCATGGAATACTACTCTATGTGCTTCATGTCAAAGTACTTAATTTATGAATGATTTTGATCATAGTACTTCATTTATGGGTGGTAACATTAAAGAAAACACAACAACGCTTCATGTTCTACTTCGAGAGGTGTTTCACATCCGATTAGTTCATTTATGGGTGGTAACCATTCAAGAAAACACCACAAAACATCTTATGCTTCTATGAGAAGTGTTTCTGATCAGTGTACTTCATTTGTGCATGGTAACCATTAAAGAAAACAACACAAAACATCTTATCCTACTATGAGAAGTGCTTCTTCTCGAGTACTTCAATTAAGTGTTGTAAGCATGCACTAAAACACCACGAATAAGCATGGAATACTACTTTATGTGCTTCAAGAACAAGTACTTAATTTATGAATGATTCTGATCAGAATACTTCATTTATGGGTGGTAACCAATCATGAATACACCACAAAGCATCTTATCCTACTACGAGAAGTGTTTCTGATCAGAGTACTTCAATTATGGATTGTAACCATTAGAGAAGACACCAAAACACATCTTATACTACTACGAGAAGTGTTTTAGAATGAATTTCTTCGTTTATGGGTGGTAACGTTTCAAGAAAACCCCACAAAGCATCATAACCTACTACGAGAAGTGTTTCTTCTTCGTGTTCTTCACTTAAGTGTTGTAACCATTCACCACACACCACGAAGAAGCAAAGAATACCACTTTATGTGCTTCATGTCCGGGTACTTAATTTGTGAGTGCTTCTGATCAGAGAACTACAATTATGGATCGTAACCATTAAAAAAACACCGAAAGCATCTTATCCTAATACGAGAAGTGTTTCAGATTCGATTACTTCATTTATGGGTGGTAACCATTCTTGAAAACACCACAAAGCATCTTATCCTTCTATGAGAAGTGTTTCTGATCAAAGTACTTCAATTATGGGTGATAAACAATAAAGAAGAGCATCTTATTATACTATGAGAAGTGTTTCAGAATGAATTACTTTTTTTATGGGTGGTAATGTTTCATGAAATACACACAAATCATCATAAACTACAACGAGAAGTGTTAGTTCTTCGAATACCTCAGTTAATGGTTTTAACCATTAAGGAAAACACCATAAAGCATCTTATCCTAATACGAGAAGTGTTTCAGATTCGATTACTTCATTTATGGGAGGTAACGTTTCAACAAAACTGCACAAAGCCTCATAGCCTACTACAAGAAGTGTTTCTTCTCTGAGTACTTCATTTAATGGTGGGAACCATTCACTAAAACACCACGAAGAAGCATAGAATACCACTCTATGTGCTTCATGTCCGAGTACATCATTTATGGGCGGTAAGCAATCGAGATAACACCACAGAGCATCTTATCCGACTACAAAAAGTGTTTCTTATCTGAGTACATCTTTTATGGGTGGTAATCATTAAAGAAAACAACACAAAACATCTTATCATACTATGAGAAGTATTTCTGATCAAAGAACTTCATTTATGAGTGGTAACCTTTCGAGAAAACTCCACAAAGCATCATATATCACTACGAGAAGAGTTTCATCTCGAGTACTTCATTTAAGTGTTGTAACCATTCACTAAAACACTAGGAATAAGCATGGAATACTACTCTATGTGTTTAATGTTCGAGTACTTAATTAATGAATGATTCTGATCTGAGTACTTCATTTATGGGTGGTAATCATTAAAGAAAACACCACAAAGCATCTTAACCTACTATGAGAAGTGTTTCACATCCCATTAGTTCTTTTATGGGTGGTAACCATTCAAGAAAACACCACAAAGCATCTTATGTTTCTATAAGAAGTGTTTCTAATCAGAGTTTTTCATTTTTGGATGGTTACCATTAAAGAAAACACCACAAAACATCTTTTCCTACTATGAGATGTGTTTCTTATCAGAGTACTTAATTTATGAGTGGTAACCTTTCGAGAATGCTCCATAAAGATCATATCTTACAACGAGAAGAGTTTCTTCTCGAGTACTTCATTTATGTGTTGTAAGCATGCACTAAAACACCACGAATAAGCATGGAATACTACTCTATGTGCTTCAAGAACAAGCATTTATGAATGATTCTGATCAGTGTACTTCATTTATGGGTGGTAATCATTCAAGAAAACACCACAAAGTATCTTATGCTTCTATGAGAAGTGTTTCTGATCAGAGTACTTCATTTATGGGTGCTAACCATTAAAGAAAACACCACAAAGCATCTTATGCTATTCTGAGAAGTAGTTCTGATCAGAGTACTTCATTTATGAGTGATAACCTTTCATGTAAACTCCACAAAGCATCATATCTTACTACGAGAAGAGTTTATTATCCAAGTACTTCATTTAAGTGATTCTGGTCAGTGTACTTCATTTATGGGTCATAACCATTAAAGAAAACACTACAGAGCATCTTATCCTACTACGAGAAGTGTTTCATATCTGATTACTTCATTTATGGGTAGTAATCATTCAAGAAAACACCACAAAGCCTCTTATCCATCTATGAGAAGTGTTTTTGGTCAGAGTACTTCAATTATGGGTGGTAACCATTAGAGAAGACATCACAAAGCATCTTATCCTACTACGAGAAGTGTTTCAGAACAAAATACTCCATTTATGGGTGGTAATGTTTCTTGAAAACCACACAAAGCATGATAGCCTACTACGAGAAGTGTTTGTTCTTCTAATACCTCAGTTAAGGGTGGTAATGACGACACTCTACCGCTGCACGCTGCAGAACACTACATACCGTGCAAGATGCATGATGTCGCTTCACGCCAAGCTACTTTATGTCGAGCCACATAATGCCGCTTCGAATCTAAAGAAGCTTAACTAACCAAAAGACCCCATTCTGAAACAATCTTGAAAAGCTCAAAAGGTGACTACCTTTCAAGAAAAGTCATCTGAAACCCAATCAGTCAGTAATGGATCACCTTTGTCCAGTCCAAACGACTCAACTCAGCACTACTTTTTAATCATAGGTGCCGAAGACTAAAATAATGCCTCGGGTAAATAATGACAAGAGATTGCGCCTGACCAGGACTATCGAACATTAGAACCTCATATGGTTAAACTAAAAGTCCTAGACGCCTACGTTCGAAAACCCAAAAATCTACGCTAATACGTCGATTACCATTCCTCTATCTATCCTGAATATGAAACTAGAGAAAAACAAAAGAAAGAAAATCTCCAAAATTAACGCCTGTTATCTCTATCCTAAGTGCCCTCGTCAGTTCTCCAATGCTCCTCACCTGGACCCCACATGAGAAATAATAAAATTTTCAGTGCGGATTAAGGTCCATCCTTTGAGCTTATAGTTTTCTATAAAGTTGGACCTAAGCCAACACTTGGTAATTTATTAATCACATTTTAAAACTAACCATTTGATTCACTTTTATTAATTTACCATACTTCTAAAATAACCTAATTAAGTGTGAGCTAGGATCGAAACTAAGGTCGTGAAAGAAACCCAAAAGAAACGAATAAATACTAAGCATATACATATAGTATGAAATTTAAGTCAAGCATCCTGAAATGAACCCAATTTGTAGGACAACATGGTTCAACCCTTAGGAGTGGGGGAACTATACATTAGCCCTCAGAAGCTAAGGCAATACAACAGCCCTCATAACCTAAAACCAATCGGTCCTCCCTAGATGATATCGCCCTAGGAAAGTACAAAGACTCAGCCAAAAGCAAACAATGTGCCTACCTCACCAAAAATATAAAAGATAAATAAAGAAACTCAACCTCAGTTGCCATACGAAAAATAAGGAACCGACTACCTATTTGAAATATTACAATAAAAAGGGAACTCACTGTACCAACCAAGGGCCAAATTTCTCTGTACCAATCAGGGGCCAAAGGACAAAACCTTCGAATATTAGAGATCTCGTAATATCGGCTAAATAGAAATATAATAATAAATAAAATAGCTCCAATACCTCACATATGACACACATACTCTAAAACTGAAACGTCGATCTTAATCACTCAAAAGAAGAACTTATAATCCTATAATATATCTATAATATGGAGATTGAAAATAAAACTCTCAAATGGCACTACGAGTCATCAAGTGATGAACTCAATCGGTTGGCATTAGCTGGATGTCTCTGAAGACATCCCGACAAGAGGACCCCACGGACATTGGGGTTTATCATATTATAGTGTTTCCATTTCTTAACATATGAAAATCAAGTAAAACATAGTATATGCGTTGAGACGTCCTTGATGCTCCTAATCTTATTTATGTATTATTTTTACTTGGTCAAATCCTTGGGCAGCATCTCTGCTGCACAGTGGATGTGAAAATTCTATTCCTACAATCCTTCACTTTTTTAATTAATTGTTTAGTGTGATGTTATTCACTTTTATTTATCCTTTAATTTTGGTAGTGCTTTGTTTGCATCTATTGTTATTCTGATGTTACTAAGACGTCAAGACGATATCCTACAAAACATCAATAAAGAACAACACGAAGCAAACATGTTATAAATTCAGCCATTTTTAGTTGTTCACTTTTATTTCAAACTAGCAAAAGAAGAAAAGAAAATTAGTTAACTATGATAATAGTTAAGATGTGTCTATTTATATTAATTATGTGCTTATAGAGAAATGTATCAATATATATTATTATATTTAGATAACTACTTAATCATAATAGTGGGTGTTTATGTTAAAAGTATTTATGTGTGTATTGTACTAAGCTTAGATATAGAGAAATTGATTAATATATATATTTGTATTTATATTTTTACTTAGTCCAACATGTGTTGGTGTCGTCCCATATTTATTTTATAAGCGTTAAAATATTTTATTTGTACTAGTAACGTTGCTTCACAAGTTTTAACTAAGTAAATTTAATAAAAAAATAATATTAGGAACATCAAGGACGTATCAACGTGTAATGACTTATCAAAACTTAAAATGACCTTCAATAGGAGGATTCGTTGACTCGGACCCACACACTGGGGACGAGGCTGATGCTGTCGTGGACGACGCGGACGCAATAGAGCTTTCGGTAGCTTAGGGTTCTCTCTGATTTCCAGGTGTGGTTCCTGGGGTTATATTCATTACTCTTTTTTAGAACCTACCAGACTTATCTATAATTTATTTTAATTGAATCGCGGTACCAAACTACCAAAGATCTGATAATCAGGCCCATAGGATTTGAACTGTCATATTGCATAACGGTTAACTGAACCAACTAACTCAGACCTACATGCATTTCATGTCATATGCATTTCATATTGCATGTGAGATCCAGTATACAGATTGTATAGCGTATAGATATTTATTAGGTAGTTGCATATTAAATATTATATGTATACATCATGAGTGATGAGTGTCAGGCCGGTGGTGACTAGTTGGATATAACTTGAGGGCATCACGACAGGCAAATTACGTACGATAAACAGATTCACCCGTCGTCGAGATGTCTTCATAGACATATAGTTGATGCCCATCAAACGAGTTCATCACTTGATGGCTCGTAGTACCAGTAGAGAGTTTTGCTTTTCAATATCCATATTAGTATACATACTATATTAAATTTTCCTTCTTGACTGAATAAGGTTCGGAATCTCAGTTTAGAGTGTCTGTGCCATATGTGAAGTATTGGAGCTATTCCATTTCTTATTATATTTTATATAGCCGATATTACGAGATCTCTAATATTCAAAGGGCTTCTTCCTTTGGCTCTTGGTTGGTACAGAGGAAGTTTGGGGCTCCCCTTTGGCCCTTAGTTGGTACAAGGAGTTCCCTTTTATATTATATTCTCTCAACGGATAGTCAGTTCCTTATTTTCGTATGGCGGTTGAGACCGAGTGTTTTTATTTTGTTTATTTTCTTTTTGGTGAGGTAGGCGTCTCGGTTCACTTTTGACCAAGTGTGTGCTGTTAGTAGCCGCTCAAGTTTTACCAGAGCATTTTCGCTCTGGAAACTAAGAATTTTATTTAGTTGGCAGCTTGAATACGAGACTCGCTTAACACTACCCTTAGATTGGCGGCTTAAATACGAGACCCGTCTAAGAGGGCGAATCCTGATGTCCTACACTTGGGGTTTTATATTCGTTTTATTCCTTTGAGTTGGGAGCATTGATGAATATTTCGTACTATTATTGTATCAAATACTTAACAATCATCTTTCTTCTATTTTGGGTTCCCTCGTATCGTCCATTTGGTTAGTCTTATTTAACATGAATATAAATGGTTAACTTAATTACACTTAGGTGAATTTAGTTTAACTTAAGTAGACTCATTAAGTGTGAATGGTCCAACTTTGAATCGAATATAAATCCAAAGGCTGAACCTAAATCCACACTGAGTTATTTTTATAAATTACTCACGTTCCACGGTGGTAGTGGGGTCCAAGTGAGAAGTGTTAGAATTGAGACGTCAATTCCAATAAATAAAGTTTGGACTACGTGTTATATGATTACTATGTCTCACATACTGTCATCTAATATTACGAGGACTAATATATGGATATGCCAAATAAAGTGATTAACTGATATACAGTGGCATTATACGTATTTTGCTAAGATTTTGGGCACTAATGCATATAGAACTTAAGTAAATTAATCATAATTGTTAATGAACCAATTATGATTAATTATAATATATATTGATGTTACTGGAAAGTCAAAAATATTGTTTGGGCCAAATCCAACTCAAATTGGATCAAAGCTCAAGCAAAACAGCACAAACGCAAGTCTATTGCGGCCGCAAGAAAATCCTTTGCGACCGCAATGGAATGGGAGACACTTGGCAACAAATCTTCTGATTTTCAGAAGATTTATTGTGGTTGCAATAACCCTCATTGCGGCCGCAAGAGACTTGGCAGATTTCCTGCCAAGTCTGGAAACCAAGTCAATTGCAGTCGCAATGAAATCTATTGCAGTTGCAAGAAACCTATTCCAAGGCAGATTTTGGCTACCTAGATTTACTGTTATCTTTTCTTATTGAATAATATAATAATCATACCAAATTCGTAGGATTATTCACAAAAGTGAATATTAGAATTTGGAAAAGAATTGGAGAGAATATAATTTCAAATATTTGATGAATATTTGATAATTAATTCGGCATCTTTCCAAGATACATTAACGTCTCTATAAATAGTCCTGGGTCAGCACCCATTTACAACGGTTGGATGAAAGTTCCGTTGAATAGAAAAATTCTCGATTATCGACATAGGGCACATGTGCTATGCATAGCCACCTATCTATCCATTAAAGGTATACTTCTTGGTTCCGTTCGTGACCTCGAAGAAAAGATTGGCACCAAGATAAAACAAATGGGTCACTTACGCCCGATGAGATGCTTCCGCACTTCCACCACAAGAAAGGCTCCATTGAAAGGATGATTGTACAAGGGAGACCGTAGGGGTGGAAGGTAAGTAATTTGCTTTCGCTCTTTTATTTATTTCACTCACGTCGCAACGGTTTTATTTGAATTGATTGTTTGTAAATTGTGTTAGATTATGGAATGATTAATTGATATGATACCCTAATTAATTTGCACCAATTGATTTACATCCATCAAGTGGTATCAGAGCCAACCCGTTGCGTGTGTTTGGAATATTATTTTTTACTGGATTTATGGAATTTTAATTATTGTATTTTTTGTCGATTTTCTCTTGAATTTGTGAATAATTGATTCTTTAGAGCATTAATTAAACTTTAATTTGTATTTTATCAAATTTCCTTGCCTTTTATGCGAATTTGAAATTGGTATTATTCGAATTAAATGTTTATTAATATTTGGAACAATTATTTGACAACTAAAGTTGTTTTTAGAGAATTAAATGCAATAATTTTGGTCAAAAATTCAAAATGGTCGATCTAGAAAGTTTTATTTCCAAAACAGAGCAATTTTGTGCTAATACAAGTTCAATTACGGCCGCAAGAAATGATAGTGCGACCGCAATACATTTTAGGGATTTCTCTGTTTTGGAAAATCAGCAAAATACCATATATGTGGCTCATTGCCGCCGCAATGAATTTTATTGCGACCGCAATACAATGGAAATTCAGTACTGTTGTGGGGCAAAATTGTTTTGAACTGACATGTTTTGATTCTGGATTGCTGGCTGCCTAAAAATTGAACTGACATGTGCTATTGCGACCACAACCTAGAGTAATTGCGCCCACAACAGAGAAGGAATTGTGTTGTTTTCTCAAAATTCCAGAAAACACAACTTGTATTGATAGGATTTATTGCGGCTGCAATAAAATTGCTTGCAGTCGCAATGACTCTGGGAATTGGCACAAACAATTGAATTGATAGGTTAATTGTGCCAATTTTCCAGAAATTTGATTTTCTGTTATTTAGGAGAAGTGTAAATTAATTGTAATTTAAGGTATATATATAATTTATTTATATATAGTTACAATTAATTTTGCTACAAAATTAATACTATTTTTATCTTAATGTATATAATTTAGCTATATATCTATAGTTAGTATAAAAGCTAATAAAAGCCAAGATAAAAATTACTAAATTCTAAAAGGATTCAATTAAGATTAAAATGTGGTATTCAAGAATATTTAGTAATTTTGTAAAAGTTTTAGTAAATACTGAATACGTTTAAAGTCTATATCTAATAAAATATGTATATATATTTTATTAGCAATAGAAAATTGATTAATTCTAATTAAAGCTCCTATTAGTTAATAAATATATAAACATATTAAGGACGAGTAGTTCCTTTTTAGATACGTCCTAATGTAGACTTTTACACGATTTTAATCTATTCAAAAGCAATTAGGAATACATGTCTCATCTTGTTATACGATATTGTTCGCTTTCGTACACTATCGCTAAAGTTACGAGCAAGATGACCCATGAAAAGTAAAAGAACGTGCGTTAACAACAGATTTTTAATTCCTCCCTTCGGAGGATTAATACATTAAGTGGTTGTTAATGTACATAAAGTAAGGTGCATAAAGAAAAGTAATGAGAAACTACGTGCTAGTGATGTCTAGAAAAGCATTTGAGGTTGGTACTTAAGTAGTCCGCTTGTGACTCAGCTCCCTCACTTGACTGGCCTGGTCACTAGTACGTAGGTATGTCGCTTGGACCCATCAGTAGAGCGGCAAAATAGCTCATTTGTACTTGTGCATAACACCAAAATACCTAAGAGTATCGACTGCCCCCTTCGGAGCCTCATACTGGATAGTATTGTTGGTTAAAATTGAAGTAACGGAGTCATTTTATGGTTCTTTTTGTCAAGACTTTTGAATAGACTATAAATTATGACTAAGGAATAAATCATGACAGTTAATTACATAATTAAACACATATTTTTAAATTAGGTTTTCAGTTATCATATACTTGCATGACATATGTGATAATCCTTAAGCTTCATGTAATCATTAATCGACCCAATGGAAAATATTGATCATCATGGAAGATTATCATGACAGTTATTTGTCAAGCATCAGGCATACAATAAGTGTGGTGATGAATATGACTTAATATGATCAGTTACCTGGCCCAACGACAGAATAATTATGATCATTTATCGTCAACACTTATTTTGCTATTACGGGATATGTACAATAAATGATATCATCGAAAGATGGTTCATTAAAAGAAATTAAATATCTCGTTTGAATAATATGAATAAAGCCTTAATTAAAAATGATGTGGAGTTTATTCTTCCTTATTTGCTAAATTGAAAAGAATATTGCTTAAAGCTGAATGGATAAAGAAAATGACATATGATCATGAAACTTTTCCGAATAAACTAATACATTTTATTCAGAATGAAATAAAATGAAAAATAATTAGAAAATAAATGATCATGTCGTTTAAATTTTTTAATTCAAAATTAAAAGATCAAAGGGCAATGTTAAAGAGAAGGTCAAAATTGCTAAAGATAATATTTATATAAACTTATTTTTTGATTAAGAATAACAAGATATATTAAAATATATTCTTAACAAAACTCTTTTATATAAAACAAGAAAGCAAAATGACCTGATTAGTAAAATAACAAGTATGCTGCAGAAAAATTTGAAGAATAATTTGACAATTAAAAGGTTAATTTTTATGCATTATTATTGCAAAATCTGGTACGTTATTTTGTAATGAAAAGAACTAAAATGAAGGCATAAAAGTTGTTTTGGAAAATTGAAATATTTGAATTTTGTGATATAAATGGTTAAAAATATCATCCTTTAAGAAAGTTAAAAGTTCCAAACTTTGAACTACATAAACTAAATAATTTTTGTAATACATGATATTTAAGTAAGGATGAATAGGTACAATATATATATATAAATATATATATCACAATGTTTTTTTGTTTCAATTTAAGACAAGTATTAAGTTCTACTTAAGTTTGAAATAGAAATTTATTATTCAAAATAAGTTATCTTTCAATTTTCATCTAAGCATCTTTTTTGGTAAAGCCTATCATTTATAAATATTTTGCACAAAAGTTTTTTTTGGATTAAAATTAACCACCAGAGTTTTTATATATATGACCAAATTTTTGGATGAAAAGGAATTTGTCAAAATCAATAAGAATGATGAAATATGAATCCAACAAAAGTGCAGATGTAAAATAATACAAAATATCTATAATTCATTTAATATGTATAATAGAAAAGGACAAGAGTATTATCTTAACAACTAATACAGATATTGATACATATCACTATCATCATCTAAGTTAAGACTTTAGGAATATGATAGATTTTAAATAAATTTGTGTCATTTATATATTGTCGAATTTTATTCGCAATAAAAAGAAATGATATCGATAATGATGCAATTGTTGCTAAAATCTATGATAATAAGTCTAAAGTACTGCAGCATAGGATGAAATACATTTTAAATACAACTTTCTTAAACCATAAAATGATTTGAATGAATATTTGAATCTTTAAGAAACGTGGGTATGTTCAAATCAAGTTAGACTCTTTAATAATGATAAATTATTAAAGATGTTCAAATTGAACATGAGGTAAATAAGTTGTCATTTTGAGTACATTTCTCTAAAAGACATTATTACAAACCAACATAACACAAACAATTGAGATGTTATGATCTTTGAGGGTATAAAGTTTGTGGGGAGGAGATATGATAAAAGATAAGATTTCAGACTTAATAAATAAGATTTTGAAGATTGAAGATTTTAATAAAACCCATAAAATACTTTTCCGAAAAAGAAGACCTAAATTACAGTAAATCATGAGCCTTTGCTCGGCCTTTTATTCTATTTTGCGTCAAGACCGGTGAGGATATGATCTTGGACCTTCGTTTTAATCATATTCACAAACTAGTCAAGGACATATATATTGGAAAGTTAAATCTTGGAATTTTATTAAAGTCTGCTAATGGTCTTTCCAAAAAAGGAGACATGAATTAGAATAAAAATCTTGGGCCTTCGCTCGTTTTTTGTTCTAATTCAAGTCAAGATCAGTGAGGATATGGTTTTCAGGACTTTCGTTCGAACCATGTTCAAAATGTGATTAAGGTTATATATCGAAAGTAAAATCTTGAATCTATTAATCGTTTTTCGAAAAAGGAGATTATTTTTATTCTAATTAGGGTCAAGATCAGTAGGGACATTATTTTTATGACCTTCGTTCGAACTATGTTTCATAATCTGATCAAGGTTATATATCGAAAAATAAATCTTTTATCAATAGGCAAATTCCACCTCAAATAAGAGATTCAATTAATAACACATAGGCCCAAAACAAAGCCCAAATAGATGCATTACTTCTTGGAATGATTTGGTCTATAAGCCCATGGGTGTTTTGGAATAAGAAAATTTGTGCTATTAGATGATGATTCGGTTAAATATTCAGCTATACATTAAATAACACATATGACCCAATAGTCGTATTGCTTCTTGCAATAACATTAGATGTATGCCGATGGGTATTTTGGAATAAGATAATATTTGTGTTATTTAATGATAATTTTTTTGGTTGAGAAAATACTCAAAGAAGCGACATACAAGTGCCAAAATTTACTAGAGTAAACAGAATTACAACTATAAAGTCGTATGTATTAAGTTTTTCTATAAAACACGACTAAATAGTTATATACTCTAGAAAGTGAATAAGTTACCTTATATACAGAAAATGAAACTTCTTACTGACAATATTGAATATTTTCTTCATTATCCTAAAGTATTAAATCTGTTTTAGTACAAATGAAAATTTGGAACAATACGAAATTAAAAATGGTAATGTTTGAAAATATAAAGTTAAATCTATCAGTAAAAGGCTTCATATATAAGTTATAAAAAAAGATTCTTTAAAAGGATTAATGGCACTATGTTTAAAAGTTTTGAATAGATATTAAGGGTGCAACTTAAGAACTTTTCATAAGATTATAAGTTGCACAAAGAAAATAATATCTATGTAATTAAAGAGTCTCAATACAAGTATTATCAAATTGTGATCTAATCAAATGTTGATAAATCAGACTATTCGAGTTATGTGGGAGTAAGACATGTCTTAAAGAATAAGGATTAATACCCCTGATCGAAATCAAAAGCAATAAAGTCTAAGTATTTTGTTTATGCCTTATAAGCATTAAATATGTTGATATATGACCATAAGGTTATTGTGTTGTATAACGACATACTTAAGAAAAATACTTAGTATTTGTAAGATTCTTTACGAAATCTTAAAAGGACATAGAAAATGAAAGAATAATACTCAAGTATCATAATTTGAAAAGGTTTTGAGGTCATAACAAATCTGATTCTAGATGCATAAAGATGTCACTCTAATGAACTTAGTTTTGAGATCATTCAAGTTTTATTGTGACAATAAAGGAGCTATGCATAATATTAGAAAAAGTTGAAACATTAATTTCCTAAAAAAGAGAGATTAAAGACGGAACATACAACAAATACAGGTTTCGTATTCACAAAGTCTTGTGGAAAATATGGGAGCCTGATTTTGTAGAAATGTATGTTCTGTATAATTTGCAACAAGTCATAATATATGGAACTTACGTATCTCAATATACTGGAGTTATCTAGTAGCCCAAAAGAAAGGATGAAAGATAGTGTAAACCGGACAAATACGAGACATTGCTAAGTACAACAGATAGAACATATGACGGTACAAACTTCATATTTACAAGGTCTGTGGAAAATACGAGAGTCTGATTTTGAGGAAACGTATGTTATATGTGACTTGCAATAAGTTATGATTTATATGCAAGCCACACCTCCTTCTTAAAGTTTTGACCTCACTAAAGTAGCGATGACCCAATCGGAAATAGGCACGTATAATCACATTCTCGTGTAATTTCTGAACCATATGACCAAACTCTAATTCATGTCATCCAGAAAGTATTTGGTACTGTGATTTTCATCGATAAAGCCATGAAGGAACTATGGTGACTATCGTCTAAGTCCTATGCTGGTATGACTGGTGGACCGAATTGTTTAAGAAATACGAAAAGAAAGATAAAAAAAGTTAAAGTAATCTGCAGATTCACAGACACATGTAATCAAAAGGATCACACTTGTCCATGTGGGAGATTGTTGGAATTGAGACATCAATTCCAATAAATAAAGTTTGGACTACGTATTATATGATTACTACGTGTCACATACTGTCACCTAATATTACGAGGAGTAATATATGGATATGCCAAATAAAGTGATTAATTTATATACAGTGGCATTATACGTATTTCGCTAAAATTTTGGGCAAGAATGCATATAGAACTTAAGTAAGTTAATCATAATTGTTAATGGACCAATTATGATTAATTATACTATATATTGATGTTAGTGTAAAGTCAAAAATATTGTTTGGGCCAAATCCAACTCAAATTTGATCAAAGCCCAAGCAAAACAGTACAAACGCAAGTCTATTGCGGCCGCAAGAAGATCCTTTGTGGCCGCAATGAAATGGGAGACACTTGGCAACAAATCTTCTAATTTTCAGAAGTTTTATTGCGACCGCAATAGCTCTCGTTGCGGCTGCAAGAGATTTGGCATTTCCTCCCAAGTCTGGAAAATAAGTTAATTGTGGCTGCAATGAAATCTATTGCGTCCGCAAAAGACCTATTCCAAGGCAGATTTTGGCTGCCTAGATTTACCGTTATCTTTTCTGAGTGAATAATATAATTATCATACCAAATTCGTAGGATTATTCACAGAAGTGAATATTAGAATTTGAAAAAGAATTGGAGATAATATAATTTCAAATATTTGATGAATATTTGATAATTAATTCGGCATCTCTCCATGATACACTAACGTCTTTATAAATAGTCCTGGGTCAGCACCCATTTACAATGGTTGGATGAGAGTTTCGTTGAACAGAAAAATTCTCGGTTATCGACATAGGGCACATGTGTTGTGCATAGCAACCTATCTATCCATTAAAGATATACTTCTTGGTTCTGTTCGTGGCCTCGAAGAAAAGATTGGCACCGGGATAAAACAAATGGGTCGCTTACGCCCGATGAGACGCTTCCGCACTTCCACCGCAAGAAAGGCTCCATTGAAAGGATGAGTGTACAAGGGAGACCGTAGGGGTGGAAGGTGAGTAATTCGCTTTTGCTCTATTATTTATTTAACTCACATCACAACGGTTTTGTTTGAATTGATTGTTTGCAAATTATGTTAGATTAGGGAACGGTTAATTGATATGATACCCTAATTAAATTGCACCAATTGATTTACATCCATCAAGAAGTGCTTTTGATGTCCAGAGGAGAGCGCTAGTATGGAGTCCTCGACGTCTTTCGTTTTGAGACTTTCCTTATACCTCTTTTCTTTTCTTTTGTTAGAATTAGTTTGTAGTAGTTTATCAAGGCTCGGTTCCATACTTGATAGTGGGATCGTCATCTTTTGTATGTATTTTCATTTTCTTTGCTTCCATTGTACCTTTTTAAATATGATGCTGGTATGTATATATGCCATTTTGGATGTATGTGTATTGTGTATAATGTGTGTGTTGTTTCACATCCTTGCTTGATTAAGTTTTATTTATTCATTATTTTATTAAATAGATTAAGTCTTTCGTGTACTTGAGAATAAGTACACATTGCAGAATTTACACCCCCGACCTAGTTAAAATTACTGGAGTGCGACAACTAAATTAAGTACGTACTCGTAATATTCATATGTCCTAACTATCCAATTATTTAACGTATATAACTAATTATCCTAATATATAGCTAAGTTGTATAATATCGTATATAAGTGATAGTATATAATTGTCACATCCCGAAAAATAGGGCATGACATACCCCGCCACGAATACATGAACAAATGTACTCGTAAGGCTAACAATCAAACATAATCAATATAGCATTTACAATTCACATGATCATAATACTATTTCAGATGTAACATTACTAGAAAGATACAATGATATAACAAGAACGATCGTAAACAACAAAGGTTTACAAGTATTCATATACAAAAGGTACAACATGAAATCAGGATTTTCACAAGTATCAACAACACAAAAGATGTGAAACCCCGATGCACAAAATATACACACTGATATAGTATTATGATTTATACAAAAAGGTCAAAAGGCCTACACGACAACTGACTCGTCTCACACATCGAACTCAATACCTGCAAAAATGTATAAACAACATAATGAAAAATATAATATTTCGCTATTTCGTTACGCGCCTTTCTCATCAAAATGAGATGGATGAATGAGGACACTAATCTGTAGAATCTCGGATTTGATAACTGGTGATTCTGCTTCGCGATTGTGTGCTTTGATAAATTCCATTTCATATTATTTGATAAGGATCCAAGCAATTATATTGGATTTCATTCATTTATATTAGTTCAATATCTCCTCGAGATTTTCGAGGAGAACATATTATCATATACAAATACAAAAGGTTCCCAGTGCGATATTTAGTTTTACTTTCGTATATACAAGAAATCATGTACCTGAAACTTATTATCCACAATATGCAAAGATAATGATAATATGACAATATAATAAACGGAAATGGCTATCAAACAATAAGAGTAGAAAGGAACATAACATGTCTCGAGTTTGTATGGTATCAAGCGGTTCTTACAATTCAAACTATAATAATATAGGTCTGGTAATTCAGTTCAGATTTCATATCCATTCACATCATTTCGAGACATTGCATATTTCAAACAATTACATATCAAAATCATTGACCTAACATCACTGTCAGGCCCAAAGAAGTAATATAATCCCCTATCCCAACCGGTACTGAGCACAGAAGGGGACAGTTTCTATATGCCCATAAAGATCCTGTTTTGCGAAGTCAGGTTGCGATCCTCGGCCTTCGTATATTTCCTTTCTTTGCAAATTCCATATCATTCCAGAAGATCAAAAATGGAGAACAAGCAATATAGGTAACCGGACAAAATGATAACTCCATTATGCAATACAAGTAGTCAATATAATCATGAATGCTGAATTTCCAAAATATGCAATTCAATCGGATATCAAAATGCAACACATCATATTTACATTTTAGAATCAAACCTCTTGTAAATCCGAAAGTAAACTACGCACCTGACGAGTAGTCGTTGCGTATCTAATCACTAAGCGTCTGCACTCAATCTCTCCTGATCCCCTGTAAATCTACCTAAACCAAGATGATAACATATATGAGTCTTGCTAATATTTCCCTTCTTCTTTTTAAGATTGAACTATAGATTTTAATTGAGCTTAAATGGAAATTGAATAAATGACAATTGAATGTAAACATCAAGGGGCATGTATACCTTTAAATTGGTTCTTAACTAATATGACCTTTCAATTAAATTTGGGTTGGTATTAAAATTGAACAAGATAACTAATATGTTCAATCAAACAGAACTCATCTTGTCCAACACTTGAACCGTTCTCAAATAAACCCAACATGGTCTCTTTGAAGCAATTCACAACATGGTCTTAATTAAATACCACATGCTTGTATACAAGTTATACTATGGTTTAGTTATTTGGTGCAACATGAACCCTAAATTATAATTTAGTAACCATACAACTTACTTATGTTGCATACAACATGAACCCTAAATTAATTGCACCTTTTGTTTTACCATACCCACGGAAGAGAGAGTTGAGAAGGAAAAACAAACAACAAAGAAGTGAGGAGTAGAGAGAAAGAATAGTCATAAAAATTCAAGCACCTTGATGGTGTGAACACACCAAGTACCAAAGAAAAGCTTCTCTTGCTTTGACTTTACCCACGGCAAGGAAAAGAAACACACCCTTTTCTTGATTTGGTTGACCCACGGTAGAGACAAAGGAGAGAGAAAGGAACTTCTTTGACCCACGGTAAAGAGAGAAGAAAGAAAGGAATTTCCTTGTTGACCCACGGTAAAGAGAGAAGAAAGAAAGGAAGAGTCCAGAGATGTGGCGGTAGGAATGATCCAGAGAAAGAAAGAAGGAAATTTTCTAAGTTTAAATTGGACTTTTGACAAATAACCCCCTGTAATCTTTCTATTTGTACCCAAACCCTTGGCGCCATAAATGAATTAAATGTCCTACTACAACCATTTATTACTACTTTCTTTAATTATTTACTGTAACAATAATATATAAATGGATATAGAGAATAAAGAAGTAAAGAAATAAAAATAAACTCAATAAAATCAATCAAAATCTTGTTTGTTACTTTTATTTTGTGTTTTTGGTTTAAGTTGATTGGGATTAGAGACTTGAGACTTATACGTCATCGCTGGAGCTCTCGTGGCTCGAGTCATGTCATCATTTCCCTTATTTACTTATCAACCGATTTTTGGGTCTGGTTTAATTATTTATGGCCATATTTGCTAAACTAGGACGGACCTCTTATGGTTATACATTTCTCAGCCCACAAATACCAAACAAGGCAACCCAACTTAATAAAGGCCCAATAATCAAATAACTTTAATAAATTTTATTCCTGAATCCATTAAAGGCCTTAAGGCCCAATTAGATCCAGCAAGGCTCATTAGAGTCATGAATTATTTATTTCAATTTCAACCCACGGGTTAAGAGGTCAGGACCTTCTTCCTTTATTTCTAGGAAATCCCATGCACGCCCAGTCAACCTATTAACCTTATTAAATTCAACAAGGTCCAATTTATTTATAGTTTATTAAATAGGGTCCAAAAAAGGCCTAAGGCTCATACGAACCTCACTGGACTCAGGCATCACTTTGGACCCAAATCACTCCCGCAAGTAACAAGCCCAGCACAAAATGAATGTTGTATTGGCACTGGAAAACCAACACATCATCAGAACATATGCCGGAAAGAATATGGTAACAACAAGACTGGTACAACATGTTGGTAAACTCAGCAGCATCCATCAACACCCAAAACAAACCCTGAACCCATGCCAAAATAGTGCCAACAACAGTTCACATATTGGATTAAATTAGGGACATGCCAGAATCCCACAATAAAAACAACTCTCTTCAGTTCACCCAAAATAATAAGGTATGTGACAGTAAATACCAAAACCTAGGTCAGTACTCAACCACTGTCAGTAAACACTTCAGCATCCCCATGGTTCAAGTCAGACACAAAACATGCATAAACAGAATCATCACATAACAACAATTTCTAGCCAAGCATTATCATGTCTATACAGAGAACCAAGTAAGCATGCATAAGCAAAATAAACAACACAAAGAAAGTAAGGCAGCAATTAGATTATCGTTTACCAAAACTTTTTAGGGACAATCGTACTAGATCAGAGGCGTCCTCTACCACACCGAACAACCTCCTGGCCGGTCAAGTTCCTCCTTAATTTCTTCCTCTTTACAAGTTTAATTAAACTACTTATTCAACGGTGGATCTAATCTCGGCACATGAGAAACTATGCAAAGAGGAAAAATGAAAGTGTAGAGGGTCTATTAATAACACAGGAGAAATAGGCAAGGCACATCTTGGGGTGAGGGATTCATGGCAACCTTAGAGAACAGTTGGGGGAGGTGGCGCCCTCTCGTGCAAGGATGTGACATGGGTTCAAAGGGAAGATGAGACGCGTGTCTGAGGCTCAGCCTAGTCATCGAAGTCGAGCAGAGAAAGAGAGAGAGATAGAGAGCAGAGGTTGCATGAGTGGGCTCGAAAATGGTGGTATGAGAGGGACAACAAGACAGGGTGCAGGGATTGCTAGAGAGATAAGCGGTGTCAGAGGGATTTCGAGATTGGGAAGAGAAGAATGGAAAACCGGTCCAAGAGAGAGAATTAGAGAAAAAGATATGAAAGAAGGAGAAAGAGAGAGGACAGCTGGCGGGAGAGAGTGAAGGAAAAGAATTCAAGATGACGAGAGAGAAGAGAGGTAGGTGTAGAACCTAAGGGGCTTAGGTGCTTAACTATTTTAACTCGGTTCAATCCAATAGGGACCTAATTGCAAATTTCACAAATTATGGCAAGCAATTCAATTGAGCAATTCAACAAGCAATTCTAATTAATTCCCTAATCAAGCAATTCAAGTACAACTCAATTCAATTCACAAACAAATCAAGCAATTAAACTAATTGAATTGAGTAAATATAAATAAAGATAAGGGAAGAGAAAATGGCTCAATGCGTGTTGATGGAGTTCGGCTTGCACGAATGCCTCACCTACATCTTCGGGTCCCTGGCGCCCCCGCTTCTTGCGGTAACAAGCTCGGTCATCTACACTAAACAATAAACGCTTGCTTAATGCTACAACTTCGGAATTGGGGCTCTCTTACACACATCGGTGGAGCCACCAACCCTAACCCGACGCCGAATTCTATCTCGCTTACACACACCGGTGGAGAATCGAGCCGACTTCCTTGAACTCACTTACACACTCCTGTGGAGCTCAAGGCAACACACACTCACAAGAATTGAGAATTTCTAATTGGAAGAGAATCAAAGATAATCACTCAAACAAACTAACTCTCTAAAATCCCTAGATTAGATTTGGCTTATAAGTTTAGAGCTCAAGGTTGCTGGTAATGATGTTGAATAAATAGAGTAGAACAACAAAAACAATTGTTGAGAAGAAGGGTTTATATCGGGTTCAATTCTAGCCAAAAGCATTCTTGTACCACATAGCATTATAAAGTTATTTTATGTGTAAATCATAGCGTTATAATGCTATTTTGGGTCAGGACAAATAATGTGACCGTTGGATTTTGATCGTACAGCTTTTACATAGCATTATAACGCTAATCTAGCGTTATAATGCTATCTTGTGTCAGGACAGTACATTTGACCGTTGGGATTTGTCTGGCGCTATAACGCCATGTGTAGAGTTATAACGCTATACCAAATTCCTACAGAAATTTCCAGTATTTAGACAAATTTTGGCACCTGAACTTACCTTGGCGTTATAATGCCAAGTCTGGCGTTATAACCCCAACTCTCTAGAATTTTGTGTAAATTATTTCGCTACTAATCCAAATGATGTTTTTGATCAAATAAAGTTTATATTCCTAAACCTAAATTATATCTAAGACACATTCTTGATGTTTTGAAATTTTATTGATTCAATTTATTTTTTAAAATCCATTTTGAACATTTCAGCATTCTAGCGTTATAATGCTATATCTAGCGTTATAACGCTATCTCAGATTGATGTAGGGTTTGGCTAGAAATTACCATTTTGGACATGTAGCGTTATAACACCAAAGATAGCGTTATAATGCTATATACTGTTTGGTTTGGATTTCCTTGCTCTTTTGTACCCAAATTTAAATAGAACTAAGATCTAATTAACCTTTGCAAGTCTTCATCTTGTTTTTGATCTTCTAAACTTGCTCATGAGTCATCCTTGATCATTTCTTGTGTTCTTTTGTTCTTTTGCTTAAATGCCCCTACAATTAATCTTAATACACGAGAAATGGTTAAATTCAATTTGACTTTGCAAATCAACAAACTTAGGAAAGTTTGAACCAACAATCTCCCCCATTTGTTAATTTGCAAAACCTTAAACATATGTGCCTAAAATAATCTTGTATTTAATCTCAATATAGCACATATGATTTCTCCCCCTTTTTGGAAATCAAACAAAAGGTGCATCTTAAAATTGTCAATTTAAAGCATAACTCCCCCTCAATTTGATAATTCTCCCTCAATTTAATGCACAATTATAATTTAGCCACAAAGTTCACTCTCAATTTGTGCATTTACTAACAATCACTTATTCAGCCTTAAATGAGAATTTTCTAAAAATTTTGCGGAAGCGTATTTTTATTAGGGCTAACAATTATATGACCTTGTTTGAGTTTGTTTGAGTTATTTAAGGCACAATTCACACAATTAGCTCCCCCTAAATATATGACAATTAACATTAGGGGGTTCCATTTTCAAATCACCTACACTTGCCCTTTAAGCACCCAAGCAAACTTTGGTTGGTTGCTTCCCTTCCTAAGGGTGCACTCTAGTGAAATATGGTCATGTTTATAACAATAGTTGCATGTGGCACTTGTAGGTGGATTACCAATTGCCTTAACAAATCTAGAATGGTAATTGTTTCGCAATTGTTGTGCTTTGTTGTTTGATTGGTAAATGAAATTGTAGTTTGACTTAGGCACAAGCTTTGGTTGAGACACAATCTTTGGTTTTTGATTGTGTCTTGCACCATGTTGGGCAATGACATTACCTTTCGGTTCATATGCCCACCCGTTTGGTACCCTAAAATATGCATTGTTGGACCATGACGGGTTGAAATACCTAGGTACCGGTCTAGGTTTGGTATGGCTTTCATTGTTGAAGCGGTACCTAAATGCATGATTTGGTACATTGCCTTTGTTTTGACTTCTTACCCTTTTGCCCTTGGTATCCTTACCCATTTGTTTTCCCTCATTTTTAATGCATTGGGATTTCTTGGATGGCAAATAAGAGCTTGTACCCTTTTCAAATCCCAAACCCCTTTTGTCATGGGATTTTTGTCTCTAAAATTTTTTACTCAAGTCCAACTTGTTTCATTAGAGGATCTCAAAGTTTTATTTTCCATTTCAAGTTTGGTTGCTTTGGACTCAAGCTCATGAATTTTGTTATTCAACCCCCCAATTATGCAATCTTTAATAATGAGGGCTTGGTTTGATTCAATAAGAAATTTGTTTAATCTAGCAATTTCAATTTTCAATAACTCCTCATTTGACACATCACTTGTGTCATTACCATCATCATCCAATTCACTATCAGATTTCAACTCTACACAAAATTAACCTCGATGGGTTTAGAGTCTAGATATACCTTAGCCTCATCATTTGAGGTGGATGTGCTAGCTTCATCCTTGGAGGCTTCTTCTACCGGTTGCACCTCTTCTTCCATCACCTCATTGCTTTCAACTCATCCAAGAGCAAACTTCTTGATAAGCTCGATCACTCCCGGTCGGTTACGTTGTTCTTGGAGATGATGGCATCAAAGTCAACCTTCCCTTCATCCACCAAGGCTACAAAGTCATGGTGGTCATCCCCTTGATAATCTCCACTCGATTGTCCCCCATTTTTGAACATTTCTTCAAGCAATTTGATGAGAATGGGGATGTCTTTGCTTGTATCTATCCCAAAGTCTCGAAAGGGTGAGACAAATTGGGATTCTTGGTTGGAGGTGGAGGGATAGTGATGATGGTCTTGGTTGAAGGTGGAGGCATGGTAATGGCTATGGTTTCAGGCCGCCAATGCTACGGTTTTGACTTGATCATCATGTCCCCCAAGTTGCCGAAGGGTTTTCTCATGAGTTTTGAGAAACGAATACACTTCTTTGGGTGTGAAGGGGACTTCTCTAGCATTGTTCATGGTCTCCAACAGGCTTATGTACGCCCTCTATGATGGCCTCCACTGCATCACCCTAAGGAGCTTGGTTGTTATCATGAATGGCTCCATTGGATCACCTATTTCAACCAATTCATTAGTTAGTATAGTGAGCCGTGTGTACATGTCCTCAATGGACTCATTTTCACCGTGATCCCACCGTGAGTTTCTATGTTGTTTGTTGTTTCTGTTTGCTGTTTTAGTCATTTGGATAATGTTTCTAGGTGAAATCTGATGTTTGTGATCCCACCATGGTGCTTTCATGCAAGTTAGTGATCCCACCATGGTGTGTTGTTTGTTGTTTTAGTCATTTGTTCTTACTGTTTTTTTTACATGGTTGTTTTATTTATTTTGCAGAAATAAAAATCTGATGTGTTGACGGTGTGTTCGTATTTTTGAGCAAAACTGGAAGACAACTTCTGTTGCAGTGACTCTTGTTGCTAGTTTGTTATTTTACATGGCTAGTTTGGTATTTTATATTTAAAACTGAGATTGTAGGAACTATATTTTGTAATGTTTGTTGGCTGTTGCTGTAATGTTGTCCTTGCTGACTTGCAAGTTGCGACGTTAGTTGTTGCCTTGTTGGAGTGTTGGTAATAGTACTTGGACGTTGTAGTAGGAAGTGATGAAATTGTGTGATTTTTGTACTGAACTATACTTTTGTTGGAGCATTTTTATGTTACTTATTTAGTTCCAAATTGAGGTTTTTAACATGAATTTTTTATGCTTAGCAAGCTCAAAACGAGCTGCATTTGACTGTAAACGAGTTGAGCTTGATAACAACTTGATAATGGCTTGATAACAGTTCGTTATTTTAAATGCATTGATTTAAGGTGTTCACGAGTTAAATGAGACGAGACGAGTTAGCTCGGTTGTAAACGAGACGAATCTGAGATTTGTTTTGAACTCGTGATCTGGTGACGATACGAGCCAGCTCGGCTCGCCTTTAACGCGAGACGATCTCGAATCATTCTAAACTCATTTGTGTTTGTCTCGTCTACAGTCCTAATCGTACCGAATACGATACTCGCATTTGCACTTATGTAACATAGGTTCGAAGTACTTCAGACACACAGTAGACCAACCTTTGAACTGTAACACGGTCCCACGAAGTGATTGTAGGACCCGTATGTCAGCCTCTTTCTGCTCTAGTGGAACATTTCTTAGTGGCAAGTGCTTTTGTAATTTATCTTCGAGTCTTCGACAAGGTCGTCTCTCCCTCTCGTCTCTACCACTTTTTCTTTTTCCTAGTACATCCAAATCCATGGAGCTTGCAGCAAAAGTCGCTTTGAATCGTATTCTTCCTTGAGTCGAGCTTTGATTCGGCGCTTGTGACCTACTCTCCAGCTGTTTCTCTCTGTGAGCATACCTATAACCCTAGATATCGCACCCTCGTAATTGAAGAGCTTCTTTCGCGCGTTTCTTCGGTATCTCCTGACGTGATTTGCTCGGATCTTTTCCAGTCGTAGATTTTTTGTGTTTATTGATTGACTTTCTGTTTCGATTGCTGGCCAAACTCGCTCTTGTATCTCCTCGGGTAATTTTCTGATATTAAACTAGGATTAGCCTCTGATGATTTGTTCTTCTGTCATTATTTCTTAGAATAAGTCGTTCTTACTCTATAAAGTTCCATGCACTTGGTGAAAATGTAGTTGCTACTGTAGCTCTTGTATAGCTCACACAGGCTATTTTATATTTACAGATTTTATGTAAACTCACTGTTTTAGGGATTTTTGTGGAAAATTTCTCCCATCTATGTCGAGCACTTCATGACTAATTCATATTTTTGTGACTGGTGCATATAATGCTTCATTTTGTAATATTTTGTTCAGTTGTTTGTTCCAAACCTTGTCAAGTAAAGCACTAACCTCTGTTTTATTTTGTTGAGATGCAGAGTTGCCTGTTTTCTGAATAAAGCGATACTAGGCTGTTATTTTCACAACCAAAGAACACAAAATGGCGCTGGGTAATGTAACGAGGGGCAGAAGATTAGTAGGAAGAGGTTCTAGAGGACGAGGCATGGTACGTGGGCAAGGCCGTGGTGGTATGGCCCGTGTACCTGGCGCAGGAACATTTAGTGGACCTGGAGCAGTGCCACCTTCTAGAAGGCCCCTTGGAGTTGATACCCGACCGTCTTCATTTAAAATTGCAAAGGCAAGCACAGAAAAATTCCTATTTAGAGTACTTAAAGGGAAACTATTGTATAAATATGAGCACAAGGAGGAGAGCTTTTAGGAGTCGTGGATTTAAGGTAGGAGTGCCAAGAAAGAGACTCTTTTAAAATCCAACTCTGATTGTTGGATCATGCTGTTTTGAAATGCTACTGTGAAACGACGAATGTATGGATCTCTACAGAAGTTTCTTAGTAGAGTTCAGAAACACTACACGATCTTATTAAAGCCATATGCAGGCTGATATAAAGCTGGTTTAATGAGAAGTGATTACACTGGGCTATGGTTTTGTTTGTATCACGAGAAGATGTTACAGTGATTCAAGACTGTAAACTAGTAGATTGTGATGTGAAGTTGTGGTATAGATTGTATTGGTCCATTCATGTAAGGGTGACAAATTATGGTGGTTGATTTCAGCTTTTCTCTCCTTGTTGCCCGTACAAGTCATATTTAATACCTATTTTCCAGGATTCTTTGCCTTACTTTGCCTGATAAACCTTATTGCATGTCCAAATACAATTCTATGTAGAACTAAGAAAACCTGAACTTGCATGAAAAATCCAGTTGGTACGTGTCTGTACTCTGTATATTTTACTTAAAACAAAAAATGTTTATCTGGATCCTAGTGACCACAACCTATTGGAACTATTTTGGCTGAGTCTAGCCTAATCCAGAGAACCAAAAAACACAATAGCAATAAAAAAACCAAAAAAATGACCAAATCTGATCTGAACCCAAGCAGCCCAAATCCTGAGACATATTATCCTGATCTGGTCAGAGTATACCTCAACTAAAATCCAGATTTTGCTTTCACATAGTAACCTCGTAAAGCTAACTCTAGAAGTGAAGTAACACAAATTCCATGAGGCCCTCAAACCAAGGTAATCCATACCTGAAACACCATTAAGCTTTCTACCTGGGATGGACATCAACTGGAACCGCCTTTTCCAGCTTACATGCCGCCCGCTAGCTATATGGACAACAGATATCTTACTAAAACCTTAAATTTATAAGCCTGTGCTCTTGCTAGACAGCTTGAAATCAAAGCTAATGAGAAGTACTTACAACTGGGCATTTTGGCATATCATTCAGTCTTTCCAGAGAACCAGTGACATGGCATGGAGACGTGATCTATTTGAGGATAATATGGCTGCGCTGAGAAGCCATCCTGGAGCTGATGATGGTGGTGCAAAACTATACATTTCAAACCTGGATTCCAGGGTCTCTAATGATGATATAAAGGTAGCTTGAGCTCCCTAGAGTGATGCTGCAATTTGAAAATTTCAAAGTTGGTGTTAGAGTTCTACTTTGAGCTGATTAAAATGGATTTCCATGACTCTGCTTTATTAGGAGCTGTTCTCTGAGATTGGCGAGCTGAAGCATCACGGAGTTCATTATGATAATCATGGTCTTTCCAATGTGAGTTTGTAATAGTATGTCTTTGTTGTTTGATACTTTGATTAATATCAGGGAGTGGCTTCACTGCAAAAGATTACAATAAAATTGCTAAAATAGTAAATTGCAGTTAATAATCATACTGTGTAATATAAGTGGAACTGTATTGCTGATTTGAAAATGTTATACACTTGTACTTAATTTTCCGAACTTTTTTCCCCTCATTTTGATTTGACATCATATCCAGGGTTCAGCAGAAGTGATCTTTATTCGATGGAGTGATGCGGTGGCTGCAGTTAAGAAGTATAACAATGTCCAGCTTGATGGTAAGCTAATGAAGATCGAGCTGATTGGGTCAAATGCTGGCCTGCCTACAATGCCCCGGTTCAATGTTTTTGCCAATGCTGATAGTAGAGGGAAGAGAACTGTCCTCATGATGTACGTCTTTCTTTCTGTGCGTGTCTCTCTCTCTCTCTATATATATATAGAGAGAGAAACGCTATGGTGCACTATGATGCCAAAGGACTTTTGACACTGGGAAAACTGAACCATTAGATGTGTAACCCCTGCTTTAAGATTCGTACTTTTAAACAAGTACTAAAACATGACTAATTCTGAACTGTGGACCTAGAAAGCTTGAAAACTGAAAGTCAGTATACCATCTTAATCAGATTTCTTAAGAAATTCATTAAGTTAAACGTTTGAGAAAATTCTCAAGATACTTTTAAAATATTTTTACGAGATACCGGAGTCGATAGGAGAGCAGGCCCTGAAAATCTCAACAGATTTAGAAACTCTTTATGAACGACTGAGCTACCATGATATGGAGCGCATATAGTCTTATCATCACAAGACCAATATGCAGGTGTTGTAAGCCTTCTTGCACCAGTTGGTTATAGCTCTGCTGTGATATAAATGGTACCTCCACTTGAGCTCCATCTACCACAAGTACCATCTCATCAGAGTAATGTTGATATACTCTGTGATTTCTTTCGGACCATCCAGCTTGGTATATGTTTTCAGCTGGAACCTGTTGAGCCCTTCTGTATTGAGAAAGGTTGAGCTCAGCGTCAGGGTTTAACTGTGATTCGATGCTTCTCCTGTAACGCCTCCTGCCTGGTATTCTTCTTTGTGCTTCATGAGCTAGGCGACTTCTTAGTCTGTAGCCCCTTATCTGGTCTTCTATTGTCGGATTTTGATTAGAATTACCAGATATGCTTGGTCTGCTCGCAGTTTCGGTTCTTGTTTGGCTCATTTTTGTTTTTGACTGAGTCAAATATTTTTTTGGGTTTTTGAACACAAAGAACTGGCCTGATGGTTTCTTAATTTTTTTTTACGCTTGGTTCACCAAGGCTAAGTTTCTGTAAGCCTTTCTGGAGTTCGTCTATGGATTGTGTGAGGTTTTCTGTATCAGACACTTTGGTTTTTCCTGCTTCTAGTCTTTTGATTGCGGTTTTACAATCTTCAAGGTCTTCTTTGATTTTGATCAGCAGTTGGATTATTGTGTTGTTCTGCTTGATCAATGGTGTTGTGGCTCCTTTCGCGAAATCGGTTGGTTTTAGAAAGCCGTTTGCGGGTTCTTCGATTGTCTCTCGATTGCTTTTATAACTTCTTGATAGATTGAACTCCTAGCGGTATTACGCCAGTCGTTCATAAAGAGTTTCTAAATCGGCTGAGATTTTCAGGGTCTGCTCTCCTATCGACTCCGGTATCTCGTAAAAATATTTTAAAAGTATCTTGAGAATTTGCTCAAACGTTTAACTTAATGAATTTCTTAAGAAATCTGGTTAAGATGGTATACTGACTTTCAGTTTTCAAGCTTTCTAGGTCCACAGTTCAGAATTGGTAATGTTTTAGTACTTGTTTAAAAGTACGAATCTTAAAGCAGGGGCTACACATCTAATGGTTCAGTTTTTTTCAGTGCCAAAAGTCCTTTGGCATCATAGTGCACCATAACATTTCTATATATATATATATATATATATGACAAGATCAAGTTTGAAGAAGGTTATAATTAGGCTAAACTCTAATCTGATTCTGTTCTAAATTATCTTTCAATATGTTGGGGCCAATTTACTGCTGAAAATGTTGTCAGGTAATTTATTAGCTAATGAAATCAGAGTTCATCTAGACCCTTTTAGAGCACAAAGCCATCTTTTGATCCCATGTGAAATCTCACTTATGTATTGAGATCCTAATCTTAGAGTTGGCTACTTTAAGAGCACAAAGCCATCTTTTGATCCCATGCAAAATCTCACTTATGTATTGAGATCTTAACCTTAAAGTTGGCTAGACTTTAAAAGCACAAAGCCTTCTTTTGATCCTACTCCAAACCTCAATTGTATGTCTATGTATAGAGATGGTAATCTATCTTCCTGACCTCTGGATGAATTAAACTCCCCAGAATTTTATTTACCATTTTATTTTAAGAGTAAATTACCCAACGTCCTTAAAGAATCACTCTTTTAGTTTTTTTTCCTATGATGGTCCATAAATTTTTTAAGCTTCTATTTGGGTTGTACAGTTTTCTATTATACCAAATCAGTCTATTGCAGCAGCTTATTAAAATGGACAGATGATGTGGTACTGTGGTCATGTAATACTGAATTATAAGTGTTTCACAGAACAGTATGTAACAGAGAGAAAGAGAAATGATTGTAATTGTTTTTCACTATCTAACAATGTTTGAGTACATCCATATATATAGCTGTAAGCTCTCTGTACATCATTAGTGCTGTAATTAAATGCCTAACGGCCCTAACTATAATTTTGTTATACAAAGAGGTGCTAAGATCTTCTATATGACTTGTTGTGGTAGTGAGTGTATCTCTATACACCTCCCTCAAGCTAATGTTGGCAAAGCCACATTTAGCTTGTTCCGGAATCCTTGAAATTGAGGTAAAGGAAGAGGCTTTGTCAGAACATCTGCAATTTGATCCTTTGAACATAAAAACTTGACTTGAATTTGATTAGAAGCAATTTTCTCTCGAACGAAGTGATAGTCGACTTTAATATGCTTGGTGCGTGCATGAAATATCGAGTTGGAGGCCAAGAATGTAGCACCGATGTTATCACACCAAAGGATGGGTATAGGATTGTCAGATGGAAGAATTTCATGAAGTAAATATTGAAGCCAAAGGATTTTTATGTACATGCCAATGCAAGACTTCGATACTCTGCCTCTATGCTCGACCGAGAGACGGTTGTTTCTTTGAGCACCAAGACACCAAATTTGATCCGAGATAAACACAGAAACTTGAAGTGGATCGACAATCATCCACATTTCTAGCCCAATCAGAATCTGAGTAGGCAAAGATTTGCTTGGATGTGTTGCTGTGAAATTGGAGACCCATATGCACTTTTCTAGCCAGATATCGTAGGATACGTTTAACAGCATTCCAATGATCAACTGAAGGCTCATGCATGAATTCAGACACTTTGTTAACAGAGTATGCTATCTCAGGTCTGGTGAGGGTAGAGTATTGGAGAGCACCCACAATACTTCGATAACGACTCGGATTATCAAATGTGCTGCTGTGTTGAGAGAGGGAAGTGCCAGAGGCCATAGGGGTGATGCAAGGCTTGCAATTAACCATGTTAGCTCGTTTGAGAATATCAGTAATATATTTTGTTTGAGACAACATGAGTCCTTGGCTGTTTCGATGTGCTTCAAGACCCAAGAAGTAGTGGATACCCCCTAAGTCCCTCATTGCAAAATTATCCTTTTTGATTGATAACAAGTTGAATTTGATCGTTGTCGTTCCCAGTGACAATGAGATCATCTACATAGACCAGAATAAAAGTTGTGTGTCCATGATTAGTGAGCTGAAATGAAATAGGAAGGATCGTAGGAGGATGATTTGAATCCCATTTGTGACAATGTTGTGCTAAGCTTTTCAAACCAAGCACGTGGTGCTTGTTTGATATCGTAAAGAGACTTGTTAAGGAGACATACGTAATCAGGGTGAGAGGAATCGACAAAGCCTTGTGGTTGATTCATATACACCTGTTCGGCCAAATCTCCATTCAAAAATGCATTAGAAACATCGAGTTGTTTCAGAATCCAATTGGAAGCCACAACGATGGATAACACAACTCTAATTGTGGTTGCACGTACCACAGGGCTGTAAATGAGGTCATAATCAACATTTGGTTCTTGATTGTAGCCTTTGGCAATCAAACGAGCCTTGTATCGATCAATCTCTTCATCTGATTTTCGTTTGATTTTATACACTCATTTACAACCTATAATCCTTTGGTTGGTCGGAGGAGGTACCAAAGTCCAAGTTTTATTGTTGGCTAAAGCAGTGAGCTTCAGGGACATTGCTGTTCGCCATTAGGATAATTGATTTGTTTGATGAAAGGTTGTTGGCTCGGTTTCAGCTTGAGCAAGATGGGCTACAAAATCAGAAAGGATTCTTGGTTTTCGGGTGTTGTCTGTTGTGTGTGTAACCATGGTGTGTGTGTTTTGTAGAGAGAGATGAGAGGAGGATTTTGAGGGATCACCATGTGTTTGAGAAATTGCTTCAGTCGAAAGGTTAAAGGTTGCATCGATTTGAATTGGAAAAGACAAATTTAAAGGCTGAAGATCGTTGGAGCAAAGAGTTAAATGATCTGCTCCAGAGTTGGTTGGGTTAGAGTCGGAATTATTGGGCTCGATTGTAAGGGCCTAAATGTTTGAGTTTGTTATATCGGGCTGATGAGCAGATGGAGTAGCTTGTCGTGATTCCTGTTGTGTTTCAATTAAATCAGGGCTCGATTTCGACCGAAGTAAGCCTAGTGAGGTACAACCCAGTTCATGTAGAGGTTGTGCATTAGTCTTGGGAGCCTGATTTTTGAATGGAAATTCTGTTTTATAAACTCAACATTTCGTGAGATGAAAATTCGATTTGAAGGAATATGCAAACAACGATATCCTTTTTGATGAAGCCCATAGCCAATAAAGGTACATGGTTGGGATCGTAATTGTAGCTTGTGTTTGTTGTAGGGTCGTGTTAAAGGGTAGCAAAGGCAACCAAGGACTTTTAACATGTTGTAATCGGGTTCCTTCTTAAAAAGAACTTGATAGGGAACAAGATTATGAGATGGTAGTCTATTGATGAGATAAACAATGCTTGAAAATATTTCATCCCAAAAAATATGAGGTATAGAAGTATGAGACATAGTAGCAAGAGATAGTTCAATAGTATGCTTATGTTTTCTTTCGGCTACTCCATTTTATTGAGAGGTATGAGGACAAATTGTTTGATGAATAAGTTGAGGAAATTTTGTGGAGATTGGTTTGTATTCAACACTCTAAGAGTTTTGATAGTTTTGATAGTGGTATTAAACAAGTTCTCAACTTGAGCCTTAGTAAATATGTGACAAACTTCACTTTTATACTTCATGAAGAAAATCCATGTGAAATGGGAGTAATCATCAATAAATGAAACATAGTATTTATATCCTTGAGATGATACAATTGGAGATGGACTCCATACATCGGAATGAATAAGTTCTAAGGGAAAAGAAGAACATGAACTAGAAGATGAAAAATGTAAAACATGTGCCTTAGCTTGAAGGCAATCATGACAAAATGTAAAATGTTCCCTAACACAAGGTAGTCTATTACTATTGATAACTTTGATGGTAGTTGTGGTTGAAGGGTGTCCAAGCCTAGCATGCCAAATGCTTTTTTTGGTTTTAGTAGAGACAGGCTTGAGGAAAGATGGATGAATTTGTGGAAGAAGTCTTCATCTTGAGTGTATAAAGTCTAATAGAGTCTAGGGATTTGAAGAGATAGATTCTTGATGAGGAGGTCCTTTATGGAACAAGAAGAAGTAAAATTAATAGACAAATAAGGATTATCATGAAGTAATCTTGATAAACTTAAAAGATTAGTAGTGAAGTTTGACACATAAAGAACATTAGCAAGTTTAATGGATAAGTTAGAGAAAATGAGAGTAGTAGAGCCTATATGGGATATAAAAAGCCTATATGGGATATAAAAAGGTCAGTTCCATTACCAATTTGGAGTTTATCGGGTTCATTATAAGCAAAGTAGGAGGAAAGATTATTTAGGTCACTTGTCACATGATGGTTAACACCTGAATCAATTATCCAATTGGAAGAGTTTTGATTGGATGAGTCAATCTGAGCTTGTGTAGTATAGGCTCGGAAACGAGGATTGGGCTTCCATTCAGAATCTTTTCTATATCTATTGTAGCACAGTCTGGCCCGATGACCTTGTTTAGAACAAATTTGGCATGTAATGGGCTCCATTTCGGTGTAATTCTGCGAAATTGAGTGAGGCCCAAAAGTTTTGGTGAAAGAGGAAGGCCCATTGGAAGCTGGGTGAATATCGGCTGATCTTGATTTTTCTTGAGCCGACGAACTGGTGTTGTATCGGTTCTCATGGGAGCGACATGTGTAGAAAGCTGCTGACTCGGTTGGTGTCTGACTTCGAAGAGCCTCATGTCCTAGAAGGAGGCCTCGCAGATCAGAGAATGCGAGAGATCCGTTGCATCGAGCAGTAGAGACAACGGCCACTATCGAGTTGTATTCAATGCCGAGGCCGTTAATGGTGGCAGAGACAAGTTCATCCTCTGGTAATGGAGCTCCTATGAATGTAAGTTCATCAGAGATTCGTCAAAGGTAAAGGAGATAATCAGAACAGGTTCAATCTCCTTTACTAGCTGTTTGAATTTGTCGCTTCAGTTCGTGAAGTCGAGCTCGTGAAGTGGATGAGAAATACTCGTCAAGGGAACGCCAAAATTCACGAGTGGTGGTGCTGGAAATGACCTGAGCCATGAGGGTTTCTATGAGAGAGGAGCGGAGCCACCCTAGTAGTAATTGGTCCTGTCGATGCTAGGCGAGGAAGGAGGGATTGATGTCGAATTGACCACTGGTATTTGGAATTGCACTTTCAGATGGTGGTGACTCGATGAATTTTGCAAGATTATACTCATGTATCAATGGTAGGACTTGAGATTTTCAGGTGAGAAAATTGGTTTCATCGAGTTTTACTGCGATCGGGAGATTCAGAGAGATGATTTGATCGGTGGTCGATGGATGAGTGACAGTGATGCTGGAATTAGAATTAGGAGAATGGATAGGCGTGGTTGCCATGAATGAAGTTGATCTTGAAGATCTTGATAGGAGAAGAAGAAAAGAATGCCTTCGAAAGAGGCTCTGATACCATATAAGTGTTTCACAGAACAATATGTAACAGAGAAAAAGAAATGATTGTAATTGTTTTTCACTATCTAACAATGTTTGAGTGCATCCCTATATATAGTTGTAAGCTCTCTATACATCATTAGTGTTGTAATTAAATGCCTAACTATAATTTTGTTATACAAAGAGTGCTAAGATCTTCTGTGACTTGTTGTGGCAGTGAGTGTATCTCTATATGAATGTCAATGTCCTAAGCTTCTGAACGTCTATACCTGATGGCATGCATTATGACATTTTTGTCATTGTCGTATTTATTAACCTCATTCACCTCCGTCTCTTGAATTCTTCGAACGAATCACTTATTGGTGTCGTCAAAAGAGTCATCTAGTTCAATCATAGTGCTTTTGTTCTCTTCATTGAACAACTTGTCGAAGTATTATCTCACAATACAGTATCTGAACGAGATCAGATTAACCCACCACTTGATACTTCGGTTGAAGAGCATCTGGAAGAATCAAATCCACAAGTAGTTGTGGAGGAGGTTCTAGTCCCGAGCTCAAGTACTTCAACGCAAGTTGAAGTAGAACCAAATCCGCAAATAGTTGCAGATCAAATTCAACAAACTGAAGGTCAAGTGCTACGTAGGTCTGCAAGGACAGTCCGAGCACCCGAGAGGTACTTGGGACTGCACGAGGTCTCAGTATATGATACTGAAGATCCTATAACCTATGCGGAAGCGATAGATAGGCCCGACTCTGATAAATGGCTAGAGGCCATGGAATCCGAAATACAATCCATGTATGACAACACGGTGTGGAACCTAGTTGTGCCATTTGATGGGGTGAAACCCATAGCAAACAAAAGGATTTTTAAAAGAAAAACAGACATGGATGGTAAGTTGACTGTATACAAAGCACGGTTGGTTGCGAAAGGTTTCAAACAAATTCAAGGAGTTGATTATGATGAAACTTTTTCGCCTGTGGCTATGTTTAAGTCAATTCGGATACTCCTAGCAATTGCCGCATTTCATGATTATGAAATATGGTAGATGGATGTCAAAACCGCCTTCTTAAATGGAAATTTAGAAGAGGATGTGTACATGACACAACCTGAGGGTTTTGAGGATCCAAAGAACGCTGGGAAGATATGCAAGCTTCGTAAATCAATTTATGGATTGAAGCAAGCGTCACGGAGTTGGAATTTTCGGTTTGACGAAGAAGTAAAAAAGTTTGACTTCGTCTGATGCGAAGAAGAACCGTGTGTGTACAGAAAAACTAGTGGGAGTGCCATCGCCTTTTTAATCTTATATGTAGATGACATACTCCTAATGGGAAACGATATTCCTATGTTGCAAAAGGCTAAGTCTTCATTAACGAAAGTGTTCTCGATGAAGGACTTAGGCGAGGTTGTCTATATATTAGGCATAAAGATCTATCGTGATAGATCGAAAAGACTTATAGGATTAAGTCAAAGCACGTACATTGACAAAGTGCTAAATAGGTTTAGCATGCAGGATTCAAAGAAAAGATTCCTACGAATGAATCATGGTGCGCAGCTTAGCAAGACTCAGTGTCCTTCGACAACTGATGAGCGAAGCATAATGAGTAGAGTGCCATACGCTTCGGCTATAGGCTCTATCATGTACGCCATGTTGTGCACTCGCCCTGATGTCTCGTACGCCTTTAAGTGTGACGAGTAGATATCAGGCTAATCCAAGCATGAAACACTAGAATGCTACAAAGAATATATCCTTAAGTACTTGAGAAGAACTAAGGATATGTTTCTCGTCTATAGTGGTGACACCGAGCTCGTAATAAATGATTACATTGATACAAATTTCTAAACTGATCGAGATGATTCGAGATCACAGTTCGAATACGTGTTCTGCGACATTATCACCTGATACGAGAAATCGTAAATAAAGGTGATGTAAAGATATGTAGAGTTGACACTATCAGCAACACAGCTGATCCACTCACGTAATCTCTTCCTTAAGCCAAGCAACAGTTGCACACAGCTTCTATGGGTCTAAGACACATAGGAGATTGGCTGTGAGACTTTCTTTAGATCTATGAGATTTTTAAAAAAAAATTAGAGATTCGTGTAACTAGAGCCTACGATGATTAGCTTCTAGCTTAAGTGGGAGATTGTTAGTTTGTAATAATCTAGAAGTCAATAATATGATAAATTATCATAAAGCTTTGTTCATGAATTGAGTAACTAATTAAACTGTCATTTTGTTATCTTGAGTATTATTGAATTTATGATTCATTCCTTTATTTGACTTGAGTCAATAACTGGAATTGTGAAACTTCATAATACAGATGATATATACTCTCAAAAGTCTCTAACCAAGGTAATTAGTAGGAACACTAATTTACCGTTACAAGGTTAGAATGTGGATTAAAAGATGGTTAAGTTTTACAAACCATAGACATGAGACGTCGTTTTAATCACATGAATACATGTTAGAGGAACATGGTATTTGACAGACCTCGAATGAAACATTAAATGGAATTGTGTACGTGTCATTAATGTTTTCATTCAGTGTTAAGTTCTAAAGTATGAGGTATTCATCTTTCCTACTAAGAGATATGTATGTGTGATTGTTATCTAACGATGTCGGTAAAACGCAGTCATAACGGTAGCTTTTCGGTATACATAGCTTAGTTGAGGTAGTGATGGTTTACTGAAAGTACTATTGTCCCTCGTGTCTTGATACGAGTTACAGTATCACTGGGCCCCTTGATAGAGTAAGATTATATGCATGCGGTATAATTACAAGAGTAATTATATTTGATAAGTCTGCTCAAGATCGAGAAAAGATTAAGTTTGCAAGGATGACACACACCTGCCTTGAAACTAATCTGATACTGTGAGACGAAAGAATTAACACGACTAAAATGTTTAGTGGATCGTGATATTGCATAAGTACAACATCGTCTGTGTAATTGGATGGTCATAGCGCAGATGTCAGATGCCTCCTATGATTATAGAAATTAAAATGGTTTTAATTCTATTTACCAACATAACACAGATCCTATTGGGTCACACCGCATAGGAGCTAAATCAGAGAATCTTAATGATTAATTATAAATAGTTATAATTAATATTATGATGATTATAATTAATTATATATGATATGATTAAATTATATATGTCATATAAGATAACAAGCAAAAACAACGGTTGAATTTATAAACGTATACGATACGTTGTATAAAATCATACCGCAACCAAACAAATACCAAACCCTGAGAAATATAATTGTTGAGAACAATTATATGTTTATGTATATTTATATATATTTAATTTGGATTTTAATTATAGATTATGGTTTTGAATTTGAAATAAAAGTCATTATCAAATTAAAACCTTAATTAAATTCGTAATTAAAAAAAAAATAAATAAATATAAAAAAAAGCAACAAGAGGATAATTGAAACTAGGTGACATGGCAAAAAAAAAAAAAAAAAAAGGGAGGTCGACACATTGAATAAAATGTGGCAAAGTCACATTTCTTTTGGTGCTTGCCGACATGCACAAATTCAAAGGGCATTTTGGTCCTTTCACATTTCTCAAGGGTAATTTTGGTAATTTGACACCTCTTCGTTTTAGTATAAATAGAGGGGTAGAGGGAGAGAGAAACATATACCAAAAATCGATTCGTACTCGGTAACTCGGATTCGTATCGATAAATATATTTTCTCTTTCTCGTATACGGTTGTTTACGGGATTCGGAAAATATTATTTTTGTGTTAGAGCGGTATTCCATATTTTGGATAACTGCGATTCACGAAGATATTTTATTTAGTCCGTATCTCGGTGAATAGTGTTTTTGCGGGATATCGCGGCTTTCAGTATTTCTGGCAGAAGAAGTAAGCCGCTCTCTGGTCGTCCTGGTGGACATCTGGTAGAGTCGTAGAGGTATCAGACGTCTGATACTCCGAGGAGAAGAGCGTCTGTGATTCGACCGTCCGAGTCTTCTGCGGTCCAATTCGAATTTGGATCAAGGTATTAATGTTATATTAATCTATTTAATTTGTAAGTAGATTAAAGTTTTAGAATTAAATTAAGGAGTAGATCTGTTTTGATGTTAGGGATAAACGGGAGGTGGACACCCTCTGTGGTTTATCCGACATACCCCGCTTAATCCTCGGCTTAAGTCAGACGTAAAATTTTTGTTTTACGGTCTTTCCATTGCTTAGACCAATTGACGGGTTTTGAACTGTTCGTAACCCAACATTTTATACTTCTGTATGTTGTATTCACTCTTGTCATGATGCAAGTACTTGTAGCAGTTTTTCTTCTCCTTGATAGCGTTTTGCACGTTTTCGTTCCACCATCAAGTGTCTTTAGGTTCATGTCTATTTTTCTTAGTCACTCCGAATACCTATGTAGTTACCTTTCGAATGTGAGTTGTCACATGTTATTAGCGTCGTAGTCGTCTTCGTTAAAGGTCCTTTCTTCGATCATGTTGTTCTTAAAGATCTGTTGGGCATCTTCTTCGATCATTTTGTCTTTAGGATGACTGTATAAGGGAGATCGTAGGAGTAAAAGGTAAGTACTGTTTCCACTCATTTAATTTATTTCACTCACGTCGCAATGGTTTTATTCGAATTGATTGTTTGCAATTGTTTTAGATTAGAGAACGATTTTCTTGTAATGATACCCTAATTAAATTGCACCAATTGATTTACAACTAACAAAAACATCACAGCGGAGTGATGGCTGGAACAGTTTGGTACGATTTGATAGCTTTGGGACCAAAAGTGGAAAGAGTGATACTGTGGACCATGCAAGTCATCAACTCTTTTATCACTTTAACAGCAAAGACGGAAATCTTTTGTGGCCGAACTGATTTAAGAATTCCTTGAATTCAATTTGGGTTTATCATAACGTAAATTACGAACAACTACACGGATAGCTCATCTTTTGGTCTGTGTTATTTCTTGAATGTGATGTCTCTGAAAATGTCATCTTAAAATGGATTTTATACTGATCACAGTAGCTTTTGTGAACAAACTTGTAATGTCGTGATGTGACTTTCGTGTCAGATTACAACAAACAGCTGCCTTTATAATGAACGGTGATTTTTGGAGTTGGAACACCATTGAGCTGGTGCCTTGTGACGAAACTAGCTTAGCTGCTTTTAATTGTTAACTGTTGCAATTATATTATAAACACGTGCTCGCTGCTTTTATGTTTTCTTGTACTTTTCTTAAGACCTTCACATAGTGTGTTTTAATTTATTGTTTCCTAAGAAAAGCATTCTTAGGGACTGTTCTATTCATCTTTCTACCTCTTATTTACATGACTTGCTGACATGATAACTTTTGTCTCAGGCCTAAAACCAATCGACTTGGTGCAGGTCCATCTAATCGTGTTGCAAGGTAACTATACTATATTACTTGAAGAGTTGGTCGATAGCCTTTAAGGTGATTACATTGATATACAGAGATCATGTTAACATCATATTTTATTAGTTTTATGGTATCTAAATGCAGTGGAAATAGGAGAGCCCGTGGTGGTTTACCAGGCCGCATGAATGGTAGTGGTAATGGTATTGGTGGCCGTGGTCGAGGCCGCGGGAGGGGCCGTAGTGGTGGCAGCCATGGCCGGGGTGGACGTGGATTTTGGAGGCAGGTGGATAAGTCCGCTGCAGAGCTAGATAAGGAGCTCGACAAGTACCATGCTGCTGCAATGGATACTTAATTATCTTATGTGGCTGTTTGTGAGTCCCTATCTTTTAGATTTTTCCTTTGTTTTTTTCTCACCAGATTGCAAAGTTTAGTATGCCAACTCCTTTTTCCATTTATTTCTCGTGTCTTTGATGGAAAACTTCTCTACCGTAGTCTAGTCTTGAAGGGAGGAACTTGGGAGTGTATGTACCTTAAGTAGCTGTGCGTCTTTGCAGATAAATAATCCATTTTAAGCTTTTTAATTAGGTCATATATATGTAAAATAGACCTCTTCCTCCCAGGTAACTGTTGGAGTTTTTATTCATTGCAGTCCTATTCTCATTGGGAGCTAATGCAAATTGGCAATTTAAAAATTTGAATGTTCGCGGCAAATGTAAGGGCCTTGTGAACATGCAATATTTCTTCTGACCTAAGTTGCTCGGATACTTCAAAATTATGCCGCACCGCGTATCGGATACGTATCCGATGCGGATTCGCGTGCGATACGCACCGGATACTCCATGTGGCGTTTCGCATTATTTTAATACAGCAGGATACGGCTCGTATACGACAGGATACGACTCGGATACGGCAGGATACGGCTCGGATACGGCACAGGATACGGTTGGGATACGTTTCAGTACGCAACGGTCAGTATTTTGGTCATAAGTTCTTCATCCGAACTCCGATTAAGCTGATTCAAAGTGCGTTGGAAAGCTAAGAAAGAGCTTTATAATCTTGTCTTATCATCTGAGATATTCTATCTCTTGATTTCTACAGTAAAATATACTAAATTATAGCAGTATTTTGAATTCTTACATAACAAACTTAATTTAATCCGAATTACTTCTAAAATCTACATAGCAATATATATTATTATTTTTAGAACAAAATACTGGATAACTTGCATCTATAGTGGTAGTTGAATGTAAACAAAATCAAACATTTTAATATATATGTGATTTTTTTTTTATTATTCTACATATATTTTCGTATCCTAGTTTTTTTTAAAATGACGTATTTCCGCACCCATGCAACATAGCTTCTAACTGACAGGGGGCGGAGAGATCCCACAAATATCTCATTCCTGTGGTATAAACCTATAAATTATACATGTTAATGTAGTCAGGAACTCGGAATTGGGAAGGATGCATCGCAAATATGCAGCTTGTATTTTCTGGCACCTCCCAAAAAAAAGAACGAGGGAAAATGGGAAATGCAGGACAAAAAGCAAGAAATAAGGGAAATGTTCGACCAAAACAAACAAGGTTTTGAATAGTGATTGGCGAATAATAATATTAATATATATAATTAAATATGTAAGAAAATGAAATATGAATTTTCAGAAATAGACCCCTCACAGATGGCACATGCGTGTTAAGAGCTCCAACCCGTCGTCTAAAAAGCAATTAAATCCTATACAGGCTGATAGAAGTTGCGTGTATAGTCTTTATAAACGCATGTGAAATCTGCGAGTTAGAAACTCAAAACTATTCCCGATAATTTGAAAAACAAAAAATCTTACATTGTTGGGGCTTGCGTGTCTTGCGTGAGGCAACAAAATTTTGCTGCTACTTTCAAGGTTGAATATTTTGTTAATAAAAATATTGATATTTTAATTTATGAGTTAAGATTATATTTATGTAATTTTTCTAACAACTTCAGTTACGTTCGTCGAGATCGTAATTAGTATTTTCTATCGTTGCAAATCATCAAGTTGTAGATATTCAAATCTACTTACATTGCGTCGAGTTTAATTTGTGATCGGAGAAACAGTCGATTCAAAATTAAATCTAACGCAAATTAGCGATAAAAATTTACTAATTAAGACATAAGTTGAAAATAGAGTTAAATTTGAGATGTATATTCCTCCGACCACAAATCAGACTCGACACGAGTGAAGTAAACTCGAATATATATAGTTTGATTACTTGTGACAATACAAAAAAACTAATTATAGTCCAACGAAAATAGCTAAAATTGTTACAAAAAATATTGTATGATTAACACTTTTCTACAAATTTCGACTACACTTGTCAAAACTAATTATTTTTTTATCGTCGCAAATCATTGAATATTTCAATCTACTTTCATCGCATCGAACCTAATTTACAGTCGAAAGAATGTGAATATTAAATTTGGCTCTATCTTAACTTATGTCTTAATTTGTAATTTTTTATCACGAGTTTACATCAAATTTACTTTTGAATCACTCGTTTCTCTGATCACAAATAAAACTCAACACGATGAAAGATTGGAATATTTACAGCTCTTCAAATTAACTTATGTCTTAATTTGGCTCTATTATATATATTAATATTAATATTTAAAAATAACGGCTTAAATTCCACACATTGTCAATCTGAATAATAATGATTGCCAATTTTTTATGGACCTGCTCTTCAAAGCAGTTTGACTCACTTCACGAATCTTCATCAGTCAGACCTGACTGCGCATCCAAATCATCGTCAGAATTCAAAGACTGAAAAGCAGTGCTCTTGGCTGCCATCTTGGCCATTGCGGCTGTTTTGCTCGCTCTCTGAGAGCGTGTTGATGCTAGACTTGGAGTCATTGGGACAAGATTTGTGGACGGGGCATCCAAATAACTATCGCTACCATCAGCACCACCACTACCATCATCATCCATGTCCCCATCATAGCTGGTATGTTGTCTGCGCCTTGCCTTTGCCCTGGAAGGAGGGGCTTTTGCTGATGGTGGCATCGGTGTGGGTGGCACCACATTGCTATCCCACTGAATACCTCCTTGAATACCTAGTTTTTCTGGGACAAAAAAAAAAGAGAAGGTAAATAGTGTGTTCTAAATATTTGATAGGTAAGAAAGGACTGAATATTCATAAATGCTCCTCCTAACGACTGAGATTTGGATGAGGTTTGTTTAGATAGCCATGTAAAACAAGATAGAAGGTTAATGCTTGTTGGTTGAAGCTGATCCAATTTTTAATGATGCTACATGGAACTCTGTTTGTGCATCTCCCAACAATGTGATGTAACCACCAGTACTCACAGGGCTGGATGCAAAAATAAGAATCTTATATAATATTTTTTTTGAAATATGGGAATCAATGTAATTTCTTTATAAACATATGGGGGTCAATTATTAACTAATTCACTTAATATACATAAAATATATAGTAAAATTATTAATAATAACTTCATGTTTTCTGGAAAAAAATGGGGTCAATTGGACCCCCATTTCCTTACTACATCAGCCTCACTCACATTTTTTTTTTTTTGAAGAAAAGACCAAACTAAACCCCTCCCTTATTTCTCGACCAATTTCATAGTTCTATTAAGGATAATATAAGAGAACCAAGTTTATAGAATAGCGCATCTAAATAAACTTGTTCACCCAAAAAAAGGAAAAGAATAGGCAAAAGACACTGAGGTTAGATATGACCTTCTTACCCATACAAGACCATATAGCATTTTTAAGGTTTTGCATCAGCCTGATTTTAAGAAATTGCTTACCTAATAGTGCTATAACTTCTTCATCTGGCAAATCCTCACTGGGGCACTCATCTAGTGTCTTCAGCATCGTTCCCATTTTAGTTAGATCTTTAACAAGATCCTTGTCGGGATAAACACGACAGATGAGTACATTTACCATTCCTCTCAGACATTTGACTGTCTTCTGTTCAGAAGCCCTATATCTTAGCATGGTGAGGACTTTGCATAAGGCTGAGAGGTATGCTTTTGCAGCAGCTGTTTTCTCTTGACAACATGCCACCTACAAGATGTAGGTATAACTAGTAAGGGGTACATATACAATTGTATGCATGCCACTAAGAAAAAAGGAATATCATGTAGAAACCTGCAACAAGATAAACAGGGTTTGTTTTCTTAATTGGTTTTGGAAGCAGGTTAAGTATGGCATTTCCCATGCTGTAGAGAGTAAGATGGGTTGTTATTTTCAAGGAGTATAAATAAAGTTTTTTGCAAGGCAATTAATATTATACTGACATCTCACAGGATGTCAGAATGTGCAAAATTTACAAAAGAATAAACACAACCATTGAAAGATACCTCGACGGCAATACGAATTGCAAGATCTTCCTCCCCACAATCAACACAATCTGCTGAATGTTCTTCGTTATCTTTTGAAAAGAGAGGAGCCTGCATCATTTGCAGCATGAAACGAGCTGCCAAGGCAGCCCTCTTTCTCAGTTTAGACACAACTATGGAGCTTCCTCTGATGTTGCCAAACATTCCAGGCCACATCTTCCTCATAACTGGAACAAATGCGCAGGATACACACTTCTGTGGAAAAGAAAAAATGCAAAAAAAAAGAGGAACGAAATAACTTTTTGGGTTTAAGACTGAGATGTTGGATTAAACACATGAATTTTTTTTGGTATTTTTAAAAACATTTAGGAGCTATATTACTTGCCTTGTTTTCACATGAGAGAGCAGGGAAATGCTCGAAGAAGACGGATAAACACTGTTTTAACCTATATTTAGTATAAAAAAGAGATGAGAATTTCCTATTAAAGTTCTTTAATAGAAACAATCCTAATGTTGTCTCATGCACACCAAAAAAGTAAACAAACAAATAAGTCAATCTTTTATCCCTATGCAGTATGCACTGGGCATCTACACTTGCTTGGACCCTCCACATACAAAATGCAAAACAACAACTTCCACAAAATGTTTCAAGTAACATTCAGAAAATATAAAGACCACCATTCATATAAAGGGATCTCCAGAAGATCATTCATATCATTATGGTCTGTTCATCACCTTTTTGTTTTGGAAAACAAGTTAAACTGCATATAAAAACAGAATAATAAAAGTAACATGGTCTTGTATCCTGCCAAAGCTTGCAATTCAAAACAGTAGTGAGCAAGAAACAAACCTCTGTGACTCTTCACTTTCCTCGAAGAAGTACAGTGTTATCAGCTTTGATAAGATCACAGAACGCAGCTCAAAAGAAATGCTTGGGTAATTATCACTCAAAAGAAGCAATTTCGCAAGTCCTTCTCCAACAACAGCAACAATGCTTTCCTCAGCATCGTCATCAACCCCTAATCCCGACTCATCTCTATCAAACCCCGAATACAGCAGATCGAGCACATCAATAAATGCATCTTCTCCACAATCAGATGCATGTACTGGACTGAAAGAAACTTTTGTAACATCTGGATCCAGGCCGATGGCTTTGTTTAGCTCATGAGGACCATGCCAAGTGACAACATCGAGAAGTGCCTTACATGCCATGGCACTGACAGGAGGAGAGCCCTTTATGAATGATTGATACAGTTGCTTCACTAACTCTGTACTCGGTCTCTTTTCCAACATACCAAAGAGACCAAGATATCGCACTGCAGATCTTTGTACATCAATGGCAGAATGCTTTGCCTAAATGCACACAACATTAGACCAAGTGAGAACAAAAAACAGAATTTAGTCATCAAATGCAAATCTTTAATTTCAGGCTGGTTGAGCAGATCAAAACTGTGGCTAACGTAGTGAATTGGAGTGTTGAAAATGACGATATTTGTTGACTAACAGGCACATTTAGTTGATCTGATTCAACCATATTACACTAGATTATACCATTTGATCAATAGAATGCTGAATATCCAGTTATATTAATTAACAAAGAAAAACTTTAGAAAAGAGCAAAATTAATGTATTGGAAACAGTATGGGCATGAAATTTAGGTGCTGCCAGAAATCAAAGCGACCCAGATTGTTAATTATTTTTATTTGTCTCCGGACTTCTTAGATACACCTTGGCAATCTCAAACTCACCCCCAAACACCCAGCTCCCAGATGATGTTCCCTATACTACATCTCAAGAACTTACAGCAGGAAGCAACAATGAATCAAGCAACTCAGAACCACCAATAGCTTTGCCTCGCAATATCCATAACCCAGTGATATTCTCCAGGAGAAACCCGACAAGAGAGAGGCAATGCATCCACTCAGTGAAATTCGCTGCTCTCTCTCTGCAGGGATGGGCCTGCTCCTCGATAATGCAAGCTAACACCTCCTCAAACTCCCCAGTTGAAGCATGCACCTTCTTCGCCAGCTCTGACATGGCCAGGGCCCACTCCTTGTCACCTCCCAAGCTAAGCCCATCACCAACCGAAATATCATTTCCAAACTCGTCTTTTTCGCACTCAGGAGGTACAAGTAACAGCTCGAGAAGAAATGATGATGCGGTCTTACGGTTGGTGCTGTCTGAGAAATCGAGCATCGTACCAAGCAGTAGTAGTTGCCGAGAGACAAAACGGTGATTTGGTCCTGAAGGAGAAAAATAAATGCCAGTACTATATTAGAAAAAAAATAGTGCTTCAGTGTCTTCATCCAGGCATCGGATTCAAATAAAAGCCGTTGTGCATTTTGCATAAAACTGGATAGTTAACAGACAAACAACAAAACTACAAAAAATAGTAATTTATATGTGCCTAGTCGCAACTGCAGGGGCCTGGTACCGGCCAACATATGACCATTGATTACCAGTGTAGTCTGAGTCTGACCAAGTACATACATCTTTAACCAAGTTATCACCAATTAAGAGACTACCCTTTCACATGATTGTGTTTAGAACTCCCTAGTTTGATTCCTATTTCAACAAAAGCCAACACCTCTAGTTTTCTATTTGTTTTTTTAGGAGTATGCTAGTAAGATCTTAGTCCTAATAAAGAGAGCACTCTTTATTTTCTAAAGTTAAAAGCACTATTTTAAACTTTAGTATAAAAGATGACTAGGTTTATTAAAATAGGACAAGACTCATTGCTCTTACCAGCAGAAAGATGGGCTTTAACCAAAGCTACATAATCAGAGACTGAACCAGGGAGTACTCTCTCAAGTAGGTCATTTTTATCTGATGCTTCTGAAGCATATACTGCAGCTTCTGTGCCAGTGGTTGTGGCAGCATCAGTGCCTTTAGCCTGCATAGATTGTTCCTTATATAATAGTACAAAACTAACAGACAAAATGAATAATTATAGTTCAAGGAACTCACCTAGCATAGGACAAGAATTGGATACATAGTAAAGTTATACAGAGTCCACAAGGATAATCTGAATAAAGTTAGTTTGGTAGAAGCAACAGCCAAAAGTCCCGAATTAAAGGAAAATGTTATTTACTTGAGCTTCAGCATGCAGATGCTTGCATACAGCTTTCCAGTAGAGAGCAGCTTCCGGATTGATTAATTGAATGGTAGGGGTGCATTCTGCTGCATTTTCGACCAGACCAGAAAAGTTAAGACGGAAAAGACAGGGTTCTAATGAACACAGTCACAAATCAGTACCCAAAGAACTAGAAGTTGAACAAATTTATTGTTTATGTGCCCTATTCCACTACATCTTGTGGTGGTGAATAATATTGGATGAGCCATGTTTCTAAAACCAGCATGATTGAGGATTTAGACTTTTCGTTGGCTCGTCTAGAAAATTTTAACAAAAGAGTATGCAGGGAGAAAACAAATGTTTATTCTGTGACTCTTTAGAAATAAATCACCTTTTTGGTTTAATGCTCTTATGCAGAACAAATCTGTCCTGGTTAGCATCACATAATAATTGCTTGATACCTTCCAATACAGTCCAAGAAATGATGATTGCAATACATTCATCATACCAGAAGAAAATGCTTAGAGATTATTTTTCATGCTATAATGTATGTTATGCGGTTAGAGAAAAAAAACAAAACATGTTTTGAGCTTTCCCCACTTGAAGCAATAAAACAATGGCTGCAATGATATTATCACTAGTTAAGAACTGGCTTAGTGGCTTACTACTTTAAAAGAATCTTGGGTGCGGCGTATATATCAACTTATAAAGTAATGTGGAAAGCATCGCAGAAATACTGGTGGGAGGTGCACAAACCTACAAGTATCATTTCAGTACTGGTAGTAAAAGAGATGGCCTGAGAACAGCAATTCAGGCTTCGGCTTGAAAAGCAGCATTTTGTAAACTTACAAGACTCCTTGTGTAAAAATGCTAAGCTTCTGAGGGCATGTTTGCCATGAGGATTTTTCCATGGCCAGTGATACATGTAACAAATGGAGGAGAGTGTTACTAAACTCTCTCATAGTGCCTTATCGGCCGAGGCAGGCATTTTCTTTTCCTTTTTTGACGAGCTTTAAGTCTGTGATGTTAATTTTTCTTTGTCTTTTGTCTCATATCCGGATTCATCCGTATAGGTGTATTTTTTGGATTTTCAGGAAGCAAGGTGCAGGATTAGTTTGGGAATTTGTGCAGGGTGTTAAATTTTGATATGTATTTGGTTGGTTTCATTTAAGAAATTCATGGAGGTACAAATACCAACTTTTCCCTTGGGAAAAAAATAAAGCATAATTTCAGGGCAAATGTAAACAAGCAATTACAAAATACCAACATATCCATGGAACTCATCCAACTGTCCCTGTCATCATAACCCAGCCATATAACTATAAGTTAAACAGGCTTTCCAAAGACCCTGAAATTCTTTTATTTTGTAAGATGTGAATTTTCATTTACCTTCTGATTGATTTTCAGAAGAAATATAATCCCTGATACTTTGACCTTCCTGTATATGCACCACACCATCATTTAAAAAGGCATCCATGACAGTCTCTCCAATTGATTCATAGGTCTCCACGTCGAAAAATTTTAACAATGCAACTGGATCACCTCCACAACACTTTGTAAGCCACTCCTCCTTGAGCATTCTGAGACACTCTTCCACCACTGGAGGAGATCTATCCTTAAGGCCCCTCTTGAGGAGCATGGTTCGATGCTTGATGCTGAGAACAAATAAGACCGTGATTCTATTAAGTACAACCAGCCAAAATTGTCATTTCATATTGGTACTGGTTGATCGATTATCTTGTTTTTAAAAAAATATTCTCCTCCATTGCTTGTAGATAGTATCTGAAAGTAAGCTTGATGTTAACTCGCTCATACATGAACAGTTAAGATACAAAATCCAGAAGCCTATTATCATTAACAATGCTCCACAATTGACATATCCGATTGCAGAAGAGTTTTCAATAATAATTTTAATTAATGTCAAATAAGTGTAAATGAGATTCATGCTCTGCTTTGGATGCAAAGAAATACGTTTCTTGCTTAGTGATAGCAATTACAAAATGTGGGATGATCTGCTCGATGCTCCCTCACCCTCAATCCATACTATTGATGCAGATGACCTATCGGATTACGAGAAAAGGTTTATAAAATAGGCACCATACTGCACTGAGACCATATAATCCGTTTCGGATAAGATGACAACTTAAAGGCTCAGACTGCAATTCTTTTTGGCAGTGGTGGAGTCACATTTAGTAGATGGGTGTGGTGCTTGGGTCAAGTGAAGAAATGGTTTTGTCTAGATCCAACTATTTCTGAGACTATCATACTATTGGGACACCTTTTAATGTTATTATTCTGCCTATGCTGCAGAAAGTTTGCCCTAGCACTGCTTGATGTTGGTTGCCAAAAGGAGTTTCTGGTTAACACCAAATGGCCATTAAAAAACGAACAAGAATGAACCATCCATGAAAGCATGCATACATAAAAAATAGTTTGCTGTATTAAAAATATTTACCTAAGAGCTTGAAGAGGAAATTTGCTTGCTAACACACAATAAGCAGCCCTACGTACCAACCCACTAACATCAAGTGTAGCCTCAATAATGGATTCCAGTGTGGCACTTGAAGGGGGCAGAGACAATATGATTGTTTTTCGAACGTCCTGTCATATAACAAATTTTTCTTAAGGTGTATTCAATCCATCATTTTAATTTCTAATTAGCAAAAAATTCGATGTCTGCTGATAACTAAAACAGAAGCAAGGATTTGAGCACCAGTTTGCCATTAGACAGGTGACAACACAGGCACCGAGTTGTATGTACCTAACACTACAGAGGGAGCGAGATTAAGTCGATTGTTTTTTTCTTTTATAAGAGACTCTTATGCTAGCATCAGACAACGGAACCTGTTAATGTTTTAATATACAGGTATTGTTCGCGAGCAACTAAAGTATGCACTGTTATTGTACTGATAATTTGTGATTTTCAATGAAAAAGAAGTGGACAAGTTGGAAAAATATTTTACTGAATTTTGTTCAATAGGAAGAGCTTCTACAAAGAGATCGACAATATCACTCTCATCATCAGCAAATCGAGACAGAGCTCTCACAGAAAAGGCTCGGATACCTGGGATTTTATCTCCTACCCGCACCTTCATGCCTTCAATTACCTCATCCCACACTTCATCACTGACCTCAGCATCATCCGGCAATCGCATGATAATCTGCAAATATTTACTGATATTAACATTGTGAGCTCAGTAGAGATTTGTTGGCCAAAAGCAGTGCAACATTTACCTCAGAGATAATCTGGCAAGATCGGAACCTAGTTGGCCGGTGCGCCGAGCAAGCACCTGAGAGAAGAAGCCGAAGGAACTGTTCAAGGAAAGGGTTTTCCGGATCAATTGCACCACCACTCTTTCCGTGGACACGGGTGGCAAAGGAGGCGGCAAAACGAACGGAACGCTCGGCGCATATTGTTCTCCGGGGAAAGTCGAAGAGCGGTGCTAAGGCTCCTACAAAGGCCTGGAAGAAGAGGTCAGGAGGGGAGGAACGGTGGAAAGAGGCGAGTTCTTTAAGCTTTCGGTTGTGCGAGGCTTGGGATTGGCGTGCCTCGTCGAGGATCCGGCGAATCTCGCCGGAAAGACGCTGCTCCGCCTCGCTCTCGGTCGCATCCGCCATTCTCAGAGTGAGAGAGTGAAGAATGAGGATTCTTTCGAGTTTGACGGGCGGGAAAACCTTCGGGTCGAATGCAAAGCAGAATGATTGCGATGTTGGTAGAGAACTCAAAAGGCCTTTTGTGTCTTTGACCCGACCCAAACCTTTCGGTTGAATGCAAAGCAAAATGGCGATCCATGAGCTGGTAGATGTTGGGCTTTTGGCAAAGTTGGTACTTAGGTATGGTATAGTTCCCCTTTTCGAAAACAAGTTAAGGCCTAGTTCATGAGGCCTTTATATGTTGCGTGAAGCAGCAAGGAACCATATCTTCTGTGTGCAGTTCTGCGTTCAGTTAATCTGAATCATCTGATTAAAAACTAACGCTCGACTGTCACTGATATTATTCAGGAAGTCGTTAATCTTTAATCTGACGATTCATATTAATAAGTGAGCACAAAAAACTGCACACAGACGATGTCGTTTCGAAGCAGCCACGTCATGAGAGATTTTCATTTTTATTATCGATCATAAACAAAATATTAATATTTGTATTTTTTTTTTCTTTTTGAAGAGATGAAAAATTATACATTCTTTATGATCCTGAAATATTTATCACAAATTTTATAACTTAAAAAAAATAAAAAGTTACAAAATTATAAATTTAGTCTTGGCCTCTTGGGGATTTCAATATAAATATCATTTTAATAATTTGAATTGATAATTTGAATAATAAAATTCCAAATATCAATGCAAAATAATTCTTAAAATGTCCTTCACAAAGCACAGTAGCCCACATCTTATAACATTATACAATAATAATTCACTTCGTCAAAGATGAAATTTCTTTCTCATCCTCAAATTGTTTTGTTCATATGAGAAATAAGAAAACTCTGTCTATATTTTATGTAGTCGATCTCAAAGTTCGAAAATGAGGAGGTGATATGCTTGACGAGCTAATGTAAAAACTCAACCATTTTTATGAAAATTAGATCTGAAATTTGAGATTCGCTCAACTTAATTAGAACTGATAATATATGCATAAAATTTTATAAGTTATTTTTATATTATTTTATATACAAACTTTTATGAATTATTTTATGAAAATATATGAGTTATATACATGTGATATGAAAATAATTATATGATTATATGAGTTATATACATGCGAGCTATATGAACTATATACACGTGATATGAAAAATATACACATAATATGATGTACAATATATGATGTGAAAATACTAATATGATTTATATAAATATTTTACAATATTAAATTTAATGTGATATGGAAAAATACATATAATATGAATTAATTTATAGGTAGATAGTATGAAAAATATATACGTCTTGATATTCATACATTTAATAAGCGACTTTTAATATTTATACAATTAATAAAAATTAGCATAATTGATAAAGCATTAAATATAACAGTAAAGAGACAATTAATACAAATATAACAATATGCTAAATAATTCTTTGTTTAATCTATGTGGCGAGTGCGACACAAAGGAATTTAGCAAATTTCAAACTTCTACACGAAAACCGCAGGAAATGTTGCCACAGATTATCCAACCAAACAATAAGCGACTCAGATCAAGACGACAAAAGAAATAAACGATGCAAATTGAAGCGTCGGCGTGTCATTGAAGTCGGCACGCCGACACACACCCATTTTTATATTTTTTTAGATGAAATTTAATAGACTTCATTTCTAGTCTACTCTAACTTATTTAGGACAAATGACTTTGTAGTTGTTGTTTTTGTTGTTATTGTTGTGAGGAGAAATAATAAAAAATACATATTTTTTTTAATAGAAACCCGTAGGAAAAAATACATTGAACTGAATTTTAAAAACAAATTAAACGGTGAGAAAGATATTAATCCATTATTCATTTATTTGTTATCAGTGTGAATAATTTATATTGCAATTATTATGAAAAAAAGACTAACTCCATCATCCTCCACTCTTATCCGAGGCACCGTCCACATCTTGGCGGCAACTCTGCCTCTCTCCACCACTCACACAAATCTTGTTTAAAGCGCAATGCTCACCTCATCGGCTTCAAAGCCTTTTCTCTCTACCACCTCCCTCCGCCTTCTATGTCTAACCCGTCACCGCTCTCTGACCTGCTCGGCGCACCGCATAGTCGCACAACCACCAACCTCGTCCGGTGGGTGCGGCGTGAAGGAGGCTCAGTCCACCCCAACCTCATCATCGGAGACCACTCCGACTTTGGCCTTGGTGTTGTTTCCACCGATGAAATCTCAGCCTGGGCTGAGCTCATCGACCTCCCCAGTCACTTCCCTCTCCAATGGAACCATTCGGTGGGCACTGCTTCTGACGGTGCCGATGCCATGCTCTCTCAACTGGTCGGACAAATACTTGGTATTGAATTTGAATTTCTCTCATTCCCTTCATTTTGAAAATAAGCCTGTACCAGCATCTCATATTTCATTATTCAACCCTTAACTGGCTTTTGCAATTGTACATGAAACCGGCCTATATATATGGTATGTACATGCATTTGATTTGTATATAGTGTGTGATGTATGTGTAGAGCAAATGACATGTCAATTTTTCACAATTTTCGGATTTGAAATTTTGAATTGTATTTTTATATATAAAATAAAAAATTTGTGCCAATCTAAATTTTAGGAGCAGCTATAATTAATTATAGTTTAGATTGTATTGTATATAATATAGGTTATATATAATTATAACCAATATAGTTACTAAATAATACTATAATTATCTTAATTGAATATAAAATTTAGCTAGTATCTATAATTAGTATTCAAGCTAATAAAAAGAAAGATAAAAGTGTCAAATTTTAAAAGGTTTCCAATTAAGACTAAATATAGTATGAAAGATATTTAATAATTTTCTAAAGATTTTAATAAATACTAAATAGAGATTATATATATAGTTAACTATTGAAAATTAGTTTTTCAAATTAAAATCACTATTAGTTATTACTATATATATATGAGCATGGCTAAAATAATATGCATAGTACACCACATAACGTACTATGGGGTCATTTGTATTTAATTTGGTCATTAAATTGATATTTAAGTTGCTCAATAAATTCTTCATATAAAAATCTTGTAGGAAATAAAATTTCGTGATTTTCAGAGCTTTCTTGCTATTTTTTAAATATTTTTTAAAAACAGCCCAGAAATGACACTTTTGTAGTATTAAATCTGGACTGTTTTTAAAAAAATATTTAAAAATAGCAAGAAAGCTCTAAAAATTACGAAATTTGTTTTCCTACAATATTTTCATATGAAGAATTTATTGAGCAACTTAAATCTCAATTTATTGACCTATATCTATATGCATAGTACGAAATGGGGTGTACTATGCATATTATTTTAGCCATGCTCTATATATATTCATAAAGTATATATCTTAAAATATATAGATGGTTAACTAATGAAAATTAGAATTTTCTAATTAAAAGTTGCTATTAGTTAATATATATGTATATTTAGGACGAATAGTTTCTTTTTAGAATACATTCTAGTATAAATTTTTACTTAATTTGAAATCTATTAAAAGACAATTATGAATACATGCCTCATTTTGCTAAATAATATTGTTCGCAAATAAACACTATTGCTAAAGGCATAAGCAAAATGACCCATGAAAGGTATAAAATTGCGTACCGACAACAAATTATTAACTCCTCCCAAAGAATGATTAATACTAAAGTAGTCGGTGTACATAAAATAAGGTGCACAAAGAAAAGTAGTGAGATACTATATGCTAATGATGTCTAGAAAAGCATTTGGGACTTAGTACTTAAGTGGTCCGTCTGTGACCCACATCTCCCATTTGACTGACATGTTCATTAGTATGTAGTTATGTCAATCTGACCCAAAGGCAGAGCGACAAAAAAGCTCATTGAATAAGTAATTTGTGCATAACACCAAAATACCTAAGAGTATTAACTGCATCCAAAGATGCCTCATGCTGGTTAATATTGTTGGTTTAATATGAAAATAATGGAGAAAATTAGAGTTCCTTGTCAAAGCCTTTGAATAGACTATAAAATTATGATTAAGGACGTGACGCATATACTGATACATCTCTTGTTTTCAAAAAATTTCAGACAATTTGGCAATTATAAATCAAATTTCGTCTTTGAATGAGACAAATTTTAAGCTATGGGGAACCAAGCTAAGATTGTTTCTGAGTATGATGAAGTATGATCGTGCACTACGTTATGATTGTCCAAAGCCAGCTGATAAGAAAGGGGTGGAAACACCTCAATAGAAAGCTGACATTGAGGAATGAGAACATAACGATAGGATGTGCATTATGATCATGAAGATGACAATTCATGAGACACTCCAAGGCTGTATACCTGATAAAGAGTATGGATCTAAAGAGTACCTAGCTGTCCTACATGACAAGTTTGTCGTGAGTAAAAGAACACAAATTTGTACACTCATGGTCAAGCACATCACTGAGATGATTAAGCTCCAACGTGCACTTATGTCGCACGATTTCAACATCTTTGATGAACTTCTCATTGAATACATTTTCATGTCTCTCCTACCTTCTTATAGTCAATTCAGTATGACTTATAGCCGTCTCAAGGAAACTTGGTTAGTGGCTGAGCTTGAAGCTCAACTGGTACAAGAGGAGGAGAGGCAGAAATTGGCTAAGGAAGAAGAATGTAACACCTGATTCTAAGAAAAAGAAAAAGAAAAAACGTAAGAACATAAAAGGAAAAGAACCCATTAAAGAAGCTGTAGACAACAGTAAGAAGCAGAAAAATGACAATACTTCTGAGAAATCAGAAGACAAGACCATTTTTCATTTCTGCAAGAAGCATGGACACATAAAGATACACTGCTCCAACTACAATTCGTGGTTGAAGAAGAAAGATATGTGTTTTGGCTTAGATTGTTCTGAAGTTAATTTAAGTATTGTATCTAGATATTCTTGGTGGTTGGACTCAGGTGCAACATCTAACATCAGTATATCTATGCAGGGTTGCATAATACTCTGAAAACCAAGTGAGGCTGAACACTATATATATGTAAGAGATGAGAGGAAAGTTGAAGGCATAGAGAAATTTAGATTATTATGCAGGACTGGATTTTATTTGTATTTTGATGCATTAGTGATTCCATTCTTCAGAAGAGACAATTTATATTTCTTATTTGGACAAAAATGGCTATGTATGTTCATTTAGTAATGGAAATTTTAGTTTGCTTCGAAATCCAAAACAAGTTGCTTTCTATTTTCTTGAAATAGACACTTCACACTTAGAAGCCCTACACGTTGATACTAGAAAGCGTAAATAAACTAAAGAGAATTCGGATTCATTATGGCACAAGCATTTGACACATATTTCTATAAAAAGAATCGAACGTCTTGTGTCTAATGATATTCTCCAACCTTTAGATTTCACAGACTTAAAAGAATGTGTAAACTACATAAAGACAAAACAAACTAATAAACGCAAGTATGATGCCAAAAGAACTAATGATGTCTTAGAATTGATACATACCGATATTTGTGATCCTTTTCCAAAGGCCACAAGAAATTGTCATAGGTATTTTATCACATTCATAGATGATCATTCAAGATATGATCATATATACTTGGTTAAAGAAAATGCTGAATCATTGGACATGTTCCAGAGTTATAAAGCAGAAGTTGAGTTACAACTTAACAAACACATAAATGTTGTCAGATCTGATCGTGGTGGTGAATATTACGGTAGATATGACGACTCAGGAGTACAATGTTCGGGATACTTTGCAAAATACTTGAAAGAGTGCGAGATTGTGCCACAATATACATTGCTAGGTTCACATGCAATGAATGGTATAGCTGAAAGGCGCAATCGCACTCTTAAAGACATGATGAGAAGTATAATTACTCGTACTACTCTACCTGAGAATTTGTGAAGGGAAGCCTTAAAGACTGCAACATATACACTCAACAGAGTTTCAATTAAAGCAACTAACAAAACTCCATATGAGATTTGGATTGGGTGCAAACCTAGTTTAAATCACATCAGGATCTGGAGCTGTCCAGCAGAAGCTAGGCCTTACAGGCCAAGAAAAGAAAATGGATGAAATAATAGTTAGTTGCTACTTTATTGGATATTCTGAAAGATCAAGAGGGTATAAATTTTACAATCCAACAGAACATACACTTTTTGAGTTAGGACGTGTTAAATTTTTTGAGGATAATGAGTTTGTAGTGGGAGATATGACAAATGATTGCATTTTTTAAGAAGAAAATAATGATGATGAGACTTTGGACCAAAGTTCGGGTTTTGTCAGAATTCCGATACCGTTGAACCTTGAAAATGCATCTAATTTTAATAGGCAAACTACACTCTCTTCTCAAAATTTGCAACATAACATGAACACAAATGGACTCGAATCAGATCCAAATAACCATATTGTCTTGGACAATGTAAATAGTCCTGCATCTGTGGGAGATTCGAAATTTTGCAACGATGTTCATGAACCTTAAGAAATTATACAACCAAAACCAATAAGAAGATCCACTAGAGAGAATAAATTTACTGGAAGATTTGTTTATCTTCAAGAACATGAGTTTGACATGGGCATGTTTGAAAATGACCTAATTGATATCAAACAAGCTATGGAAAGCGCTAACTCTCAAAAGTGGATTAATGTCATGAATGAAGAGATGAAATCCATGTATGACAATGATGTTTGGGATATTTTTCCATTGCCTAAGGATAAGAAAATCGTTGGATGCAAATGGATTTTTAAAACCAAATGGAATTCTAAAGGCAATGTTGAAAAATACATTGCACGTCTTGTCACAAAGAGTTTTACACAGAAAGAAGGCATTGATTATAAGAAAAATTTCTCTCCTATTTCATCAAAAGATTACTTAAGGATTATATTGGCACTGGTAACACATTATGATTTAGAGCTCCATCAAATGGATGTAATTATAGCGTTTCTCAATGGTGACATCGATGAAACCATCTATATAAAGCAGCCAGAAAACTTTGTGATCGGTGATCCAAAGTCTACGACGTGCCGACTCAAGAAATCCAATTAGGGGCTCAAACAAGCATCTCGACAATGGTACTTGAAGTTTCACAACATAGTTAGCTCATACGATTTCGTGTCTAACTTAGTTGATGAATGCATATACCTTAAGTTCTTTGGGAGCAAGTTCACATTTATGGTCTTATATGTTGATGACATACTTCTCGCAAATAACGATAGAAATATGTTGCATCAAATCAAGAACTTTCTATTTAGTAACTTTGAAATGAAAGATCTTGGGGATGCTTCATTTGTTTTAAGGATAGAAATACTAAGGGACAAATTTCAAGATCCTCTAAGACTATTGCAAAGGAATTATATTGATAAAATGCTGAGCAGGTATGGCATGAAAGACTATAAACCAGGTGATACACCCGTATCTAAGTCTCGCACAATGTCCCAAAATTGATTTAGGAAAGAATGCCATGAAAGACATCCCTATGTGTTTGTTGTAGGCAGACTTATGTATGCACAAGTATGCATGAGATCGGATATAACCGTTATTACTGGAATGCTAGAGCGGTATTTAAGTAATCTAGGTATCGAACATTGAAAGGTGCCAAAAAGGGTCCTGAGATACATGAAGAAGACAAAAGATTATATGCTCACATGGAAAAGCTCAAGGTCATTGGATATACTGATTCCGATTTTGGAGGATGCATGGATAGCATGAAATCAACACTTGGATACATTTACATGATGGCATGCGGCATTATATCGTGGAAGAGCGCTAAACAAACATTAATAACATCATCCACAATGACGGCCAAGTTTATTGCATGCTACAAAGCCTCAAACCATGGTGTATGGCTCAAGAATTTTGTCACTAGGCCAAAAGTAGTTCATTCTATTGAAAAGCCGTTGATGTTGTTATGTGATAATAATTCTGCCGTGTTCTATGCGACGAACATCAGAAGCTCGACGAAGTCTAAGTACATAGGCATCATTTTTCTGGAAGCAAAAGAGATAGTACAGAACAATGAATTGAAGATAGAACATGTGAGTACAGACTCCATGATTGTAGATTCTCTTACAAAAGCACTACCACCTAAAAAATTTCATGAGCATGTTGTTTGTATAGGTGCAGTACCTATGTTAGGATAGTTATGGAAAGTGTGGAAGTCTGATTTTGTTTTTTGTTCTATGTTATGTAATTTGTAATAAGAATGATATATACAAATTACGATTTAAATCTCATTGTTTTCTCTCTTTAAAGTTTTGACCTCACTAAAGTAAAGATAATGGTTGATCCATTTGGAAATAGGCACGTATAATCACATTCTCATGTAATTTCCGAACTATATGTCTAGAATCTAATTCATGTCATCCAACTTGTATTTGACACTGTGATTTTAGTCGAGTAAGCCACACATAAAATGTGGCGACACCGCTTAAGTCCCTTGTTGGTACAACTGGTGGACCGAATTGGTTAAGAAGTACGAAAAGAAAGACAACAAAAGTTAAAGTAATCTGCATATTCACAAATATATGTAATCAAAAGGTCACACTTGTCCATATAGGATATTTTTGGAATTGAGACGTCAATTCTGATAAATAAAATTTGGACTACGTGGTACATAATTAATATATTTCATATTGTCACCTATGTTACGAGGAGTAACATCAGCTATGTCGTAAAATGTGATTAATTTATACCAGGCATAATACATATTTCGCTAAGGTTCTGGATACGAATGCATATGAAATTTAATGTGAATTAATTATAATTATTGATGGACCGATTAAGAATAATTCAACTAATGCTAGTGTTGAAATGTCATGATTATTGTTTGGGCCTAATCAATTGATTTGGGTCAAGAAACCAGACAAAACATCATCAACAGAATTATATATATATATATATATATATATATATATATATATATGAGAAATGATATGGTGCACTATAGTGCCAAAGGGTCTTTGGCATCAGCATTTCTGGACTGTTGGATCAATGCCCTGATTAGATCGCTGATGAAGTTAATTTTGCGGAACTGGACGCCTCCAGTTCTGTCGCTGGTCGACTATCTCTTACGACTCGACGTTCTCTCTCATCTCGACATTCTCTCTTGATAGTAAACTTTAGCTCTCGATTCCAAAACCCTTGCCCGGCGATCTGAAGCCCACTCGCTTTTGTCTCGCCTGAAGGCTTCGAATCTCTCTCAAGGTTTGTGATTTCCCTCTCTCATATGTACTATCTGAAGCCTTCTCCCTCTCAAGGTTTCTGATTTACCTCTTTCTTTCTCTATGCTTTCATGGGTTTAGGGTTTAGGAAAAAAAAAACACAAGTCGTGTGTAGCTTTCTCCTTCTCTGAAAAGTTATTTGCTTGTTCGAGATTTGTCTCATCCTTTTAGGGAAAAACCGTGAGTGTGATATTGTTTGAAATTTTCTGGCTTGAAAGTTTCTGGTTTCAGACTTTTGCTGGTACATAGTCATTATATGATTCAGAGAAGGGTTGATTCATGAGCTTTGCTGATTCAAAGTTTGGATGGTTCAATTTATGGTACATAGTCAATTTATGAGCTTTGCTGGTTCATATGCTTGAAATTTGGTTGATTCAATGTTTCAACTCGGTTATGAAAAAAAGCTAACCTTAATTGGTTAATTAACCTCAATTGGTTGTATCTCATTAGTTGTATATGCATATAATGTACCATACAACTAGTTGTTCTCAATTGGCCATACTGGTACATAGTCAACATAGTGAAATTGAACCCAAACAACTAACCTTAATTAAGAACCATCTAAGATTATTGATAATTGTTTTAATGTAATTTGTTTTTATTGATGGTACATATATGTACTGTTTTGTTATTTTTCTAGTACATATATGTATTGTTTTGATGTTATTGTTGGTACAACCATGCTTAACCGATCCGTTTGACTCTAAATTGTTATATATTTTGTAGTTATTTTACTAGAAGCCAGGAGTAGCCAAAGTAGTCAATATCAAGCATGGAATCCACAGATGGCCAATCTTCGCTGCGTCAACTGTCATTGCTACACAACCATGAAGTTATCTCTTACGACGCGTAATTTTGAGAGAAACTTTTACAGTTGTCCAAACCCAAAGTTTAATGCATTCTTAGGATGGTGTGATGACGTACAATTACATCCTATCCTACTCAAATATCAATTGAAGCGGCAAGAAGATAAAATGAATGTGATGTACAAGAAGATGAGGGCACTCTTAATTGTAGTTAGCTTACTCCTAGTGTTAGTTATTTTTAAGTTGCATGGAATGTAGTTAGGATGTTAGTTTTATTTACATGTAATTTAGCTTGCTGTCTTAGATTAATTTGGATTCTAGTTTAATTTAGAAATTCTTGAATTCTGAACTATTTGTAGCCTGAATTCTGATTTTAGCGAGTTTGATTATTTGAACTATCAAGTTTGGTTTATTATTTCATCTTTCTCTATGATTACTGGAATATTTGGTTTTTTATTTGTGGTTGCACAGTTCATCAAGTTTTATTTCTCATGTCCCAAATTGGTACCAAGTTTTATTTCCCTTTCTCATATGTCTCAGATTGGTACCAAGTTTTATTTCTCAATGTACCAAGTTTTATTTCTCGTTGGTACAGAATGGCTCAATAGTTCAAACACAATAAAAACAGTACATAATGGCTCAATAGTTCAAATACTTGACAACTAAAGTAAAAACAGATTGAGTTTCATAAATATGAGTAAATATCGTTGGTACAGATTGAGTTTCATAAATAACGTTGACAACCAAAAGTAAAAACAGAAAGAGTTTCATAAATAACGTTGGCTCAAATTCTGAGTTTCAATTCTTCTAACATTACAAACAAACATTACAGGAGGAGTAAATAACGCTTTCTTCACTCTGAGTTTCAATTTTGAGTTGTCAACGTTACAAACAGACATTACAGACATTATAAACAGACATTACAAACATTCTGAGTTGAAACATTTTCTTCACTCTTCACTTTCAACACTTTCTTCACTATCAGCAAGTTCTTCACTTTCTGCCCTCTCATCTAATGCTCTAATTTGCTGCCAATGAGTGAAAAACAAAAATTATAATACATATGAAGAAATTTTGTATGATAATGAAAGTTAGCAAAATTAAACAAAAATGAAACCTTCTTTAACGTTGGGCATGTCCTTGCATTGTGACATTTCTTGGCATTGTCTATGCTACAAGTTCTCATCTTTCTTGCCTTGATTTCAGCAGGCTGCTTGAATCGAGTGATCTTCTTCCTCTTACCTTTGCATTGGCATCCGGTGGATCAACAAATAAGGGATTCTTTGAGCACAAACTTTCAGATGTTGGTGCACTTGCAATAACCTCTTTCTCAGCCACAAGTTTCAAAATACTATCTATGGTGTCATTCTTCACAAGTTGTAGGAACCTTTATGTGTCATTTGAAATAATATCTTTCAAACAACTAAACACAGTAGCATTCATGGTTCCTAGCTTGGCAAACCTCATGAGATCCGATTTGATGGTAGCAAACCTCAATGTTTGCAACTCCAATGAGCCGCCTTCTTTCATGCTTCTTTCTCCAATGGATTTCTTGACACTCAAATTAGCACCTTTAGTCCATCTTTTCAGTATGTACCGAGCGGGGAGGTTTGACATTCTAACATGATGCATTACTTTAATCGCATGAGCACAAAGAAGCCCCTCAAACTTAAATCCTTTACAAGTGCAAGAAACCCTGCCCTCGGTCTTGTCAACTTCTATCGAGTATGATTCCCGCATCCAATTAGAAATGGAAGGATGAAAATCTATTTCAACTTCATATTAGATATCTCTCTTGATCTCACTAACGAAACCAAGTGTGCTCTCTCTAATAATCTCCTTAAAGATCGAGAATATATTTCTCGTATACACTTGACGTGCCTCGACCTCAATTTGATAGTGTGTCCATACCTTTGGCATCTCATTCATTGTTTTGATGTCCTCATCACCTTCTCTTTGCGATATGCTTTCGATCATTTTATCAACAAGAAACACAAATTGGTAAATTGATTTGTAGTTGCTGGTCCACAATTTAAAAAGAGCATTCATGCTCTCACTCCTTTGAGTGGTTGACATATCAGCAAAAAATGTACCTCGAAAGTATGTCGACACCCACTCCGCTTGACTTTTGAACATGGTTTTGATGTGGCTATTATTGTGAAGTTTAATTTGATCAACCATGGCAAGCCATGCCTTCTCAAAATCTGGAACAGTGAGACTACGATTAATGACACGATTAAGTTCTTCTCGAAATCCTTTCTGATCATTTAATAGAGGGCCAAACTTCTCTCTTGGTTTCCTCATGACATGCCATTGGCAGCATTTATGAAGAGTATTGGGAAATACCAACTCAATAGTTTTTTTCATTGCGCGATCTTGGTCAGTAATTATTGCTTTCGGGTGGTTGCCATACATTGCCACCAACCAAGTCTCAAACAACCACGTGAAAGTTTCAGCATCTTCATGGCTGATAAGGGCCATGCCAAAGAAGATGGAGAACCGGTGATGGCTCACTCCAATGAACGGTGCCAACGACATGCTGTACTTGTTAGTTTGATAGGTTGTATCAAATGTCACTACATCACCAAACTCTTGATAAGCCCGCCTTGCTTGCCCATCAACCCAAAAAATACTCTTAATAGACCCATTACCATCTGGTTGTACAACATAAAAAAATTCAGCATCCTCCTCTTGCTTCTTTTGAAAGTACATCATAGTTGTATCAACATCAACACCGAGCTACTTATGATTTGCGGTCATTACGATATTGCTGACATCTTTCTTCTTGAACCGAACAAATCTCTTACCACCTTTTTGATCAGCAATGTACTCATATATTTGTGAGGAATCTACATTTTGTGCACTCATTCTATTGATAGCTTTAACATCTTATGTTGTAAACAACCTTTGAGATCTCAAGTTTCTCTTCTTTGAGGGACTTGTGATTAATTCATGGTTGTGATCCTCCACAAATACGCTAACTTTCCAAGTCCAATTCTTTTCTAGTCTAATTCAGCATGATGCTTTGCACCCTATCCTTGTCTGCCCCTTTCTCTCTCGGGGGTCTTTTGAATAGCTTGACTTCCAATTGACATTTCCTTCTTTTTTCTGAATGTGGCGTGCCACTTTTGGAACACAGGAATCTGTAAGAACATATCCCACTCTTATTCTTCTCGTACGATGCTTTACGAATGCTAAAGCCGACATCGCCTGCATACCTATTGTAGAACTTGTATCCCTCATCGATTGTGTTGAACTCCAACCCTACATATGGCTTTATTCCAATCTAATTTGCTTCCTCCTTATCGCATTCAATTGCATCTTCAACTCCACCTCCAATTGCATCTTCAACTCCACCTCCAATTGCATCTCCAACACAGACTTCTAATTCATCATCTTCAAATTGAAAGTCTCCAAGATTGTCAAGATAATCAATATCTTCAATCTGTTTAAAAAAACAACAAATTATCACTTAGACACATGATGTTTTTGAAAAACTTCAAATGATAGGTTTTAAACTAAAAAAACAAATTTATTTACCCGTAATTTAATTCTATCACTGGCTCCATCTGTAGTGGTGTGATCACTACTTGAACCCACTACTACATCATTGGAAGCAGCACATGACAACATTTCGTATGCAATTGAACACACCTGGTATCAACATTGATTTTAAATTTGGAACATGAGAGTACAACAACCATTAAATGTCAGTAAATTTTTAGTTCTATTTTGGGTCTATGTACCATAATTTGAACCATCCAAACTGTGAATCAGCAAAAACTAGTATCTCAGTAAAAGAAATTATCTCCATTAGTTGTATCTCCATATAATGTACCAGCAAAAGTCTGAAACCAGAAAACTACATGGTCCATTAGTTGGTTCTCAGTTGGTTTTAATGTGCAGAAACTAGTATCTCAGCAAAAACAAGCAAATTTCAGAAAATGTCGAGACGAAAGAAAATCAGAGAGAAAAAGAAAGTAAATCACAGACCAGAACATGAGAGAGAACGACAGCCTTCAGGCGAGACAGAACAAAATGTCGGGATGAGAGAGGAGACAACCTACAGGCGAGTCGAAAAATGTCGGGACGAGAGAGGAAGCCTTCAACCTTAGAGATTGCTCGACGATCGTCAGGGGAGAGGTGACATTTTGAATCGCATGGAGGGTTTCGAGCTGGGAGAGGGTTTCGAATCGGGAGGAGGAGAACGTCGAGTCGTTCAATCAAGTCGACCAACAACATAACTAGAGGCGGCCAGTTCCAGAAAAAAACTTCATCAGCGATCTGATCAGGTCATTGATCCAACGGTCTAGAAATTCTAATGCCAAAGACCCTTCGGCACTATAGTGCATCATAGCATTTCTCTCTCTCTCTCTCTCTCTATATATATATATATATATATAAGGGATTCGTAGCCGCCATCAATTTCGTAGCTGCTCGCAATTGCTCCATCATACCAAGTGTAAATCATCGATCCGGATCATTGAAAACATTCTCCATACTAATGTAGACTTGGAGACCAAATTTTATATTTTTGGAATTTTTTTTACTATTTTATCGGAAGGATTGAAAATTGGATGTTTGTAAATCATTAGATAAATAAATTTTCAATCCATCCGATAAAATAGTAAAAAAGTTAAAAAAATTGTAAAATTTGTTTTCCAAGTCTATTTTAATATGAAGAATGTTTTCAACGGTCCAGATCGGTCATTTACATTTACTACCATGGAGCGGTTGCTAGTGGTTGGAAGTTTGGCGGCTACGGATCCCTCCTCATATATATATATATATATAAATCATTTAATCATTTTACAAATTGATTTATATAAAATGATATAAAAAAGGTTTGGATGGATATTAAAATAAGTATAATTTTTGGCCGTTTTCTTAAAAAAAAATTTGTACAAAACTTTTGCGGATTGTATGAGCCGCCAATATTTTTTATATATTTATTAATTGTGTTGAGAGATTCTTTCTTGACTTGTTTCGCAAATAATATCAAATTTTGAGCAAGTATTTACGATAGTAAATATGATAATTTGGAAAAGAATTGGAGAGAATTTAATATCAAATATTTCAAAAATATTTGCTATTAATTATGGTATCTTTCCAAGATATATTTTCACTAGTATAAAAGGCACTGGGTCTCCAAGCATTACCGATGTGTAATGCAGGGCACATGTGCTGTGCATATGCCTCTCTATCTCTTTATTACTGATAGAATACTTCTCAGTTCATACGTGACCTTGAAGAAAAGTTGGCACCTGAAGTTGCATGGAAGGATCCGCTAGCGCAACACGGTGCTGCTCGACTATCTCCAACGATCCCTGATCAAGAGACTCGTGTACAAGGGAGACCGTAGGGATGGAAAATAAGTAATTCGCTTCCGCATCTAATTTTAATCTTATTTATTTCACGATTTTTTTTGGATGTTTGAATTGCAATTGTTAGTTATAAATTAGAATTTCGATTTGGCTCTTATCTAATTTGAAATTGCACCAACATTTCGTGCTTTTAACTAAAAAATAAACACCTTTAAATTTTGATTTATAATGCTCAATAATTTATTTGTATCAAAATCTAGTAGTGAACCTAAAAATTTTATTTTTAGAATTTTTTAAGTATGTGTTTTCAATTTTAGAAAGTGACCTATTTTTTATATAGAAACATTGATTATTTTATTATTATTTTGAAGCCATTTATAAAAAAAAATCGAAAACACCTACTTAAAAATCTCTAGAAATAGAAATATTTTGCACCATACAAAATTGATATAAAAAAATGAGTGAGAGCATCTACATTGGTAATTGCTTAGCAATTGCTTATGCTTATGTGTCAATTGTTTTGTAATTGTTGGGTTGTATGACTATTGGCTATTAAATAATTATGGAAAAGAATTGCTTATTTAGCAATGATGGCTTGAAGATGAGTTGGCCAAATGTTTAATTCTTATTGGTCAAGTATTTAATTCTCAATTGTTTGCTTGATTGTAACAATGTAGAAATGAATTGCTTAATTTCTAAAATTTCGACAATTATTATTTATCAATTAATTTCAATTGCTCTATTGGAGATGCTCTGAGTATTCTATGGGCAAAAAAAAATTAAACTCAAATTAATTGTAATCGTCGATAATCATCAATAATTATACAATCAAGTTGATTTTGCATCAATAATAGTGAAATCAAGTTAATTTTGATCCATAGCATAATTTGCCTATAAAAATTATTGAACATGATAAATTAAAATTTGAAAGTGTTCAAGTTTATTTTTGAGTTAGGAGCAGAGGCATGCTCCTATAAGCACATATTGTATACCTGTATTTTATTAATTTATTAGTGTTTGTTTTTGCCTGCATTGCACTTTTTTGGGTTTTTAAGTTTGGTCTCCTATTTAATCTCCGTCTTTTTGTACTTGATTCAGCTAGAGACCTCCAATGGCTGCAATTCAAGATGGGCTTTCTTGCGCAATTGGGCCATAATTTCTTGAAAATTAACTAAAATAAAAGGTTTGCATACTTCGGAAAATTCTCAGATGTTTTCCCTTGTTTGGGGTCTTCTTACTCCTTGGCACTGGGCTTTTAACGAATTGATTGTTCTGTTTATATTTAATTTCTGTAAATAGATTTGTTTATAATATGTTGTGTGCATCCAGTCGTACCAATGAACAAGCTAGCTAGGTGGAAGCAAGCAGCCTATAACTGACCCTAATTCAAAACCATGTCTTTTCTTCGTCAAAACAACGTTAGCCGTGCCATATTAGCATACTGTGGAAACCCTGATCTCCCAACAAAATTGTAAAGATAAGGTTAAAACATCAGGAACAAGGAAAGGAAGTAAACAACAACGGTCTCACGTGAAACAAAAAGTGAAAGGATGGTGCAAACTTGTATAGACTAGGCAATGCACGTGGATAGGAAAACTTTTTGTATAGACTAGGCAATGCACGTGGATAGGAAAATTGCATGTAAGAAGGTGAACATGAACCATTACGAAATGGGCAACTTTTATGAGTCCGTATCTGCTGTTATTCTTGGATAACACGACTCTGCCGATCGTCAGATTTTTACGCATATGAACGTACGATACAGATGAACTGTACGGAGTCCGATGTATTATATATTTCAACCGTTACATAAAAAATAGACGGTCAGATCAGAGAAAAAACAGAATCCTGTTATTCCCCGAATAACAGCAGATATGAATTCAACTTTTATAGACTAGGCGAAATGAGCGCCGTTGTGCATGGTATGAGGTATTGGACTTCATAATACGGAAAGGTAACGTATTTGATTTGGAGAAAGGAAAGAAATATTCATTTACCAATTACTAAAATTCAAAACTGAGAGATAAATGATACCTTTCCGCATGGTATCATTTCTAGGATATCCCCAGTTTTGGGTGGCGCAAAGTAGGCGCAGCCCTTTATATAGATCCCAAGATAAAAAAAGATTGAATAATTCTGTTAAATACCAAAATGAGAATTCTAGAAAAGTTCAGGCTGCTGAGTGCTAATTAATATCAGGCAGTCTAAAAGTTTGTTCTTATTTATTTTCTTCTTTTTCTTTGCATGATGTAGCAACCCATCTACAAGAATATTAGGCTCTTAGATATCGACCATTTCTCTGCTCGAATTTACTTCGGTTCGATTCTTTTTCGATTTGTGCTGACGCCGAATTGTAATCTTCAGATTATCCATTAAGAACAGTTTAGCAGATTAAAATAGGCTAGATTGGCCGGCCCATGTGCGCAACGGTTGGTGCATGGTTTAGGCCTGCCATTTAAAAAAGGACAGCTGATACTGATGCGCGGATTTCGCGCGAGACACACCTTTTGAATTTAGGGAACTCTTCTTTTTGAGACATTTGAGGAGCAAAACACGGGACATCGTTGATTTTTCTTTTAAAAAAGATCATTAAATAGAGTTACGTACACACTAGTTTTACATTATCCTCTTATTTTCTCACTTTCATGCACGCAGATTAATCTAAGATTATGTTTGAAAGGACGTTTCTTAACATGATGATTAAACAAAAGCATGAAGGACAATTAATTTTTATTCGAAAAAGCAGATATTTTTGTCTGATTTCATTTCTTCTCGGAATCACACAAAATATCAAAGAAATGTAAAACTAATACAAAAATAACACTCAGATAATAATCAGAGGTGTAAATCCACTAAGCCATCCTACTCCATATATAACCCAAAATACCAAACAATTTTACAAAAAAAAAGGCTAAGTCTAGACCTACACAACAATCTAATCTTTAGACTGCACCATTAAAGTGACATATATATACTGAAGTTGTTTTTGTGTCGTAGCAGCTCGAATACTGCATCTGAACTTTTAAAGGAGGCTGCAAATTAGCTCTTGCACTCAGCGCTGTCAAACGTTTAAAACGTAAACAGAAGACATAATTTTCGTTTACGTTTCGTTGAATAGACGAAAACATAAGTCATTTTCGTTTTCGTTTCGTTGTCTTAACGGAAGAAAAAACGATTTCGTTTGCCGTTCCGTCAGTTTCAACGAAAAAAACGACAGAAACGTTAGTTTCAGAATGGACTCCACAAAAAAAGACAGAAACGTTAGTTTCAGAATAGACTCCACAAAAAAAAGGCAGAAACGTTAGTTTCAGAATGGACTCCACACAAAAAGACATAAACGTTTGTTTCAGAATGGACTCCACAAATTACATCACATGTCACAAGTCACAAATTCACAACTTATCACCCTTAAATTACATCACAGAAATACTTCACCCCTACATTACATCACAGAAATACTTCACATGCATAAACTCCCTAAGTAACAAGATGTAAACCCATAGTTTCAGCTCTTGAAAACTCAACCTAGTCCCAAGCTATCTTCTCAGATATACCTATCTCAGCCAATTGGCAAAATAAAACAATGAAACACAAGTATCATCAACGAAGAATTATCGCTTGAGACTAAGGAGTCAAAGAGCTGAAACTCCAAGCTTCATCATAGAGACTTAGATTACACTACTGACCTTACACACATCATGCAATCAGTTGGCGGAACAACAACACAAAGCCAACAATATCAAAATAAATTACCACTGGCATTGTGACAAGCAAAGTTCATGTACCAGTCATGCTGCCAAGCCACAAACAACATCATCAGCTGCGAATTCAGCATTATCCCACAGTGCTTTACCAATCACTCCATCATTTTCTACAAAATTAACACAACAAAAATAAGAATGTTACTAAATACCAATTAATTATTTAGAGGTTTATTAAAAAAAGAAAGGAAATTATAGTGAAGTGAAGCTCACCAGTGACCGAAGCACGAAGTCAGTCCTGTGCACAAATGAGAGCTTCAATGCTCTCATTATTCAATGAGTTCCTAACAGCTGACAATGTCCTTCCACTAGTGCTGAATGTGGCCTCAGATGCAACTGTTGATGCCGGGACAACCAAGATGTCTCGGGCTAGTCGAGACATTACTGGATATTTTGGAATCTTCATCTTCCACCATGTCAGGATGTCAAACTGAGCCTCCAATCCAGTAGCATCAAGTGGCTTAGTTAGATATTCTTCCATCTCTTATTTTATCGGGTCAGCGCCTTTCTTTCCTTGCATGAATTCCCTCAGTCCAGCTCTGATATTACTAACTGTTCCACTACTAGATGGTGGACTGCACAAAAAACAGAAGCAAGTAAATTAGTATTAAAGCTGGAAAGAATTAAAAAAAGAAAGGAAATTATTGATGCAAATACCTTGTATTAACTGCTCCTTGTGATGAACTGCCAGCTTGGTTCTGCACAGACTTGGAGTGTTCCTCCAAGTACTCTTTGAACAAAGTTTTGATGCAAGCTTCCAAGTTTGTCATATACCACTGATAGTTATCAGGATATATGGACTTAAAAAAATACTCAACAACTGTCAGCTTGCACCTTGGATCTAGAACACGTGCAATTGCCAACAAAGTATTCCCAATTATCCAGTATCTTTCCCACTTAGCAAACATTGCCTTCCTCATTTTGACAATAAAAGGATATGGACTACTATCCATATTTTTAATGCTAATGTACACCTCACAAAATTCAGGAAAGAAGAGGTTGAGGGTGGGGTACTTATTGCCACTAAATTTCAATGTGGCAACATAGAAAATCTTCAAACAGTCCATCAAAGCACCAATGGCTTCCCATTCAAGTTCGGAAGGGTTAAGATCAAACTTCTTATGCAAGCATTTCATTCAAGCATTTCATGCTACTATAAGCATTTCATTTCAAGCTACTAACAATATGCAATTCATTTCAAGCATACTAGAAAGCATTTCAAACATTTCAAGCATACCAGTAAGTAAGCATACCAGAAAGCAACTAGAGACAGCCAAGCCACTAAGAGAAACAAAAACAGAAAGTTTAAGAAACATACTCATCATCAGAGATGTCAAGCTCTGATGCACTCTCTGCCGGTGCTCTTGGTTATTTAGAGAGAGAGACAAAAAGCTCAGACCAGTAAACGAACCAAATTGTACAAAAATCAATCAAAGAAAACAAACAAAATTGTGCAAAAGAAACGGAATTAAACTTAAAATTTACCTTGTTTCAGTTTGAACTCACAGATGCAGGCTTTCATCTCTATCTCCTTCATTCCTTCCTTCCTTGTCTCTTTATTTCTGTCTCTATCTTTTTTTTTCCTTTCTCTTTCTTTCTGCTTCTTTTATAAGCAAGGATTCATCAAGAATCATGATTGCTTTTGTTGCTTGTTGCTTGGTGTTGACTGTGACTGGGGGCGATGAGATCCAAATCGAAGATCCCATCACCATGCTTCTCAGAGAAACCTACTACTTATCGATCAAGTGTAGTATCTGATGGCTTCATACCTCGATCAAGTATAATATCTCATCCAAGACAAACAGACAATAGTACGTTGTAGAGGCCTGGAAACTCGGAATGGAATCTCGATCGGATCTCGACAGCCTCACAAGTCACAAGTCACATAGAAACGATGAGAGAGATTTCTGAGGGTTTCAAGGGCTACAACCGTACATATCTGGCTTGTCAGTTGCGATCATCACGCACGCATGGGTCGACAACTGCCATGAGCAGTGTGCGAGCGAGACAGTGAGAGAGAGACAGATAGAGACTAGAGAGTAGAGAGACAGAGAAAGGGGAAGAAAGAAGAGAGGAGAGCGGTGCGGAATGATCTAGGGTTTTCGCCTTTTATCCTGTTGCCTCGTGTTCTCCGTCTCCCTTCTCAGAAATCCCTCTATTCTAAATCGATAGAATTCTAAAAGTGCGAAACGCAAGCCCAATATGACGATTTTGTTTCGTTTACTAAAACGTAACGACGGCCCGTTTCGTGGGCCTGACGAAAATTAATATCGTTTCATATTTCTTTCGTGGGCCGAAACAGAAGGGATGAAACGTCGAAATGCAAATTTTTTGACACCCCTACTTGCACTAGAGCCAAGCAACTCATCAGCTCCAAATTGATGGCTTGAAAGTTAATACCTACCATGCATATTCCCCCAAAGCAGTATCATACTCCCCCGAAGGCAATATCATGAAGAACAATTAATATAACTAGAGGTGGTAGAATCCTATCCGACCCGAGAAATTCGTCCGACTCGACTTGACCCAAGTCCGACCTGACTCGATTTGTTAGAAAGTCAAACTAATCCGAATCCGACACGACCCGTAACCCGATCTTATGCGACAACGGTTGACCCGTAAACCGACCTGACCCGACCCGACACGACACGTAACTCAATCTTACGCGACAAAGTTTGACCCATAACCCAACCCGACCCGACCTGAGATGACCCATAACCCGATCTGAATCGACACATAGAGACCCGACCCGACCTAATACAACCTGCAACCCGATCTGAAGCGACACCTATGCACCCGAGACCCGACCCAACCCGACCTGCTTCAACTCGTGACCCGATCAGAAGCGACACTCGTGGGCCCCATACCCGACCCGCTTCGACCTGTGACCCGATCCGAAGCGGTACATGTGGACCCGAAACCCGACCCGACCCGATCTGAGATGACCTGTAACCCAATATAAAGCAACACATGTGGACTCGAAAGTCGAAACCTGACCCGACCCGATGTTAGGTTATAAAACAAATATAAAAATGTGTTTATAGTTTATACTTTATAATAAAAAATTGGATAATAAATTAAGAAATTTCAATTAATGATACTGATTCATCGGCTTATAAATTCATTTGGAAGAAAATAATAGAAAAAACTAAATTAATATATGATGTCACTTTGGCTAAAATTCATGTATTAAAAGTTATTGACCTGACGTCGCTCGATCTGACCCGTGACCTCAAGGGTGTCGGCACTCGTCGACCTGAGGCCCGAACCGATGTCACCCGACCGGACCCGTGACTCGAAAATTGTCAGCACTCGTCAACTCGAGGCCCGACCCGACCCGAGACCGGGAAGTTGTCGGCACTCGTCGACTCGAGGCTCAACCCGATCTCATCCGACCCGACCGAAGACCTGAAAGTTGTCAGCACTCGTCGACCCGATCTCGCCCGACTCGTGACCTGAAACTTGTCAACACTCGTCGACCCGATCTCGCCCGACCCGACCCGTGACTCGAAAGTTGTCGGCACTCGTAGACTCGAGGCCCAACCCGATCATACCCGACTCGACCCATTACCGGAAAGTTATCGGCATAAGACGACTCGTGGCCCGACCTGATCTCGCCCGACCTGACCCGTGACCAGAAAATTATCGACACTCGACGACCCAAGACCCAATCCGACATCGCCCGACCCGAACCGTGACCCGACTTTCACCAAAAGTCAAACAACCCGACCCGAATCGGCCCAACCCAAATTTGCCCGACACGCTCAATTGCCACCTGTAAATATAACAAAGTTATACTTATCATTCTTATTAATAAATTTACGTGTTCCGGTTTATGTTACCTATGTTGGTACATCTACTATTGGTCTATATGAAAATTTAGTGTAAATTTGTACTAAGAGCATCTTCATTTCTGAAACTCTTGAAATTTCTAAATAATTGCCACATCAGTTTTAGAAATTTTATCTTTTTTTAATTTCTAAACATTTCATCCCTGAAATTAAAAAGTTGAAGTTTCTTAATTGCCACATCAGCAAATATTACTAGTGTTGTGGGAGACCGATCAATTTTAGCCAATGATTAAGCCGCGTCAGAGTTTATAAACTCTAGAACAAAGTTGCTAAATAAGAAACTATGGAGCAAAATTGCTAAATAAGAAACTCATCTATATCCCTGAAACTCATTTAGAAACTGTCATGTCAGATTAGAAACTCCAAGAGTTCAGAGATGGAAATGCTCTAAACTAACTAACATTTCATTTTTATTGGCATTCTAACCGATGATGATGAATCAATTTATGTGATTCGAACGCCTTGTTGCTTTCTTGTAAGCTCGATCCGTTGGAATTGAGACCTCAAATTTAATAAATAAAGTTTGAAATATTTGTTATATGTTTAATATATCAAATACTGTCACTAATATTAAATGTAGTAATATAAGATATGTCATAAATATGATTAATTATGAAAGGACATAATACGTATTTCGCTAAGTTTTGAATACGGATAAATATAGAATTAAAGTGAATTAAAATATTTGTTGATGGACCAATTATGATTAATTCAACTAATGTTAATGTTAATGTAAAGTTAGAAACATATCAATCATCAAGTATCTTGCGGCCACAAAAGGGTAGGATAGATTTTGCAATAAATATGCAGAAGTTTTCCAAAGTCACTTGCGGCCTCAAAGAGCCCTTCTGCGGTCACAAAATACTAGGCAAATTTCCAGCCAGTTTTCAGTCCAAGTCAATTACGTCCGCAGTTGCTACCGCTAGCAATGAGATCGAAAGGCAGAATTTCTTGCCTTATTTTGCCGATATTTTTTTGACTTGTGCTCCAAATAATACTTATTTTGTGTGCGTGTTTACATAAGTAATACACACATTTTGGAAAGGTTTTGGAGAGAATTTGGATATCAAATATTTTATAGAATATTTGTTATTAATGATGATATCTTTCCAATATACGTTATCACTAGTATTTAAGCGTTGTGTCTCCAAGCAATATCAGTGTGTTAAGTGCACGTGTGTTGTGCGTAGGCTCTAATTTATTCTCTCCATTAAGGATAATTACTTCTTGGTCGATTCGTGGCCTTAGAAGAAAAGAAAGGGCATCATTGTTTGCTTGAAAGGACTCGTTAGCAATCATTTTGAGGTGTTGTTCAACCGTCTTCATCGACTTCTTGGATTTACTTGAGTGGCAAAAGATGAGAGGTCGTAGAGATGGATAGTAAGTTCTCGTCTCCGCTCATTGAAAACCTTGAGATCAAGAACCCCTAAACCATAATTTGACTTTGCTCTACAGACCACGTCCCATTTTACCAGATGAATTTTTCACTGGTCAATTTTTGCTCCATGCTAAATGAAATTGCATCTGATATGATCAATCTTTGAAATTACCCACATTGGTAGCTTAAAGACTAACATATAATAAATCAGTATAGCAATGATAACTGAATTGACCAGTACCACCATTCCTGCTGGTGATAGAAGAGATGCTTGTCACCCATTCAATCTGGCTTGGATATTTTCAATTAGGGGAATATAATCAGCCTTTTGATAGGAAATTGTGCCACCTTGCAATTTAGAATGTCTGCCCAAATATTATCAGAGTCATTGTCTCCACCAACAATCACCATTTCAGATTTTGATAAGTTCATTTTAAGGCCTGAAATATGCTCCCAAAAAATTAACAGCAACTTTATAATTTGCAAGTTATGCACATTTGGTCTAATGATAAATTGCAAATCATCTGCATACATTGTGTAAGCCTTTATTCTCTGAAATGGAACTGTTAAGGCTTGTGTCAGTTGCAATCTAGAAGTCCACCTTGATAGAAAATCTGCTACTAGAATGAAAAGATAAGGTGATAAAGGATCACCTTGACATACTCCTCTTTTCAATTTAATTTACTTTCTCAAAGCTCCATCAAGTATTACCTGAGAAGATCCTCCAAGTATCATATTATGTATTCAATGCAGCCAGTTACTCCTGAAACCCCTTGCCCTGAGAATTTGCAAAATAAATTCCCAACTAATTGTGTCAAAGGCTTTGTGTATATCTGCTTTGAATAAAATAGTCGATTTTTTTCTGTTTCTTAGCTGCTTGAATTGTAGTTTGAGCATATAAAAATGTTTCTATGATTTGCCTCTCTAGAATAAAGCATGTCTGATTATAATCCACAACTCATGAATGACTTGTTCCATTCTTGATGCCAGAATTTTTGAAATGATTCTTTGAATAGAGTAAACAAGGCTGATAGGTCTGAAATCAGTTGGCTTAGCAGCTCCTTGCTTCTTTGGTATCAGTACAATATATGAGGAGTTGAGAGGAGCTAAAGAAAGTTTTTGCTGCTGAGAGTTTTGTATTGTTTGATGAATGTCTAAGCAAAGTGTCCATGAATTCCTTGTTAAATTGTATGTGTAACAATTTACGCACTACTACAGATTTAATATTTAAAACCAGACCAAAATGGCCTTTAAAATCGGACAAAGCGCCGCTGTTATAGAAAAGGGCTTTTAAAAGTTATAATGGTCCGGTTTAAAAAGTTGGACCTTTAAAATCGAACAACAGAGAAGCATCCGCTTTTAAAAAGATTTTTAACACCAACCCCCTCAATTCCAGTTCGTTTTTAAAGGAACCTTTTAAAATTGGACCCATTGTTCAGTCCGCTTTTAACGGAACCCTTTAAAACCAGACCCATTAATTGTTCAGTTCGATTTTAAAGGCTTGTATCAATCACATTTATTAAATTTTATTGGAGTTTAAATTGGTCAAATTGGTCATGGCTGGTGTTAAATGGGGGGGGGGGGGGTTAAATTGGTCAAATTGGTCATGGCCAGTGTTAAATGGGGTTTAAAAGGATTTTCAATTTTTTTAAAATGACCTAGAATCTTAGAATTTTTCTAAAAACGATCTAGAATATATTTTAAAAATAACCTAAAATTTTAGAATTTGTTCTAAAAATGACCTAAGATATTATTTTGTTTAATGAAAAATCATCTAATTTCACATATTTTGTAAAGCTAAGATTATTAGAATGAATATTTGCTAATTTCAACAAAGATTAAATAATATGAAAAAAAAGCGAAATCTTCAATTAAATCTTCTGCAATATTCTTCAAAATAAATCTTCTTCAACTATTCAAATCTTCAAATCTTCACTAATTATTAGAATGGTTTTTTCAAGTAAAATTTTGATTGTTGAGAGATAGAGATAAATGAGAGATGAAATGGAAATTAAAGATGTTGTAAAGAGATGAGCGAGGCAAAAAAAGGGAGCAATCCGTGAGTATTATCTGATTGTTTAATGAGCGTTGGATTGATTTCAAATGGACGATGCAGATTAAAGAGTCACAGAGCGATCCGTGGGAAAGTTTTTAAAACCGGACCCTGCAAGAATTCCGCTATTAAGTACTCCTTTAACACCGGACTTAAGCAGCCGTCGGTTTGAAATATACCTTTAACACCGGAGTGCTCTAGCCATCCGGTTTTAAATGTTATCCTTTTAAATCAGATTCCTGGTGCCCTCCGGTTTAAAAGGGTTTTACACCGAATGCAAAACACCATCCGTTTTTAAAGAGTGTGTTTAAAAGCGGCCTCTCTGGGAGAGTCCGCTTTAAAAGTTTCAATTCTAAAATTTTGTAACTTTTTAACTGAAGTTAAGTCAAAGTTTGGTTTTGAATATAAATCTGATTTATATGGATCGATTTTAAATATGCTTTCTGTAGTAGTGACGTAAGACAACCAAATACTTACAAAGAGCTAATTTCATAATTAAAGATTGAATGGTTATCTATTTTTTAAGAAACAAATGTTAATTTTCATTTTTTTTCTTTTCGCTAAAATATAATTTATAGAAATAAAATATCCTGATAATAATTATAATAAATTATTTAAATTACTGATGGCAATAAATTTCATCATATGCAGAAATAAAGTCTTGGACTATCTACCTACTTCTCGAAATAAAGCATGCATAAATTGTTGCAATATGATCTAAATTAGACGTACGCGTTCACGCTCCGCGTGAAAAAATTAAATTTTAAACTTTCATATTACAATAATAAAATTATAATAAATCATTTAAATAATATAAAAAATTAAAAAATAACGGCAGGAGAAAAAAGTGCAAAAAAGAAAATGCTACAGTGAAAATCTTATTTATAATCACTCTAGTTAAACATGCTAAACTTTAATACATGTAACATTAGAAACGTGGGAAGTCTATATTCTTCTCTATCTACGACTTTGAATTTCACCACCGCCTATAGGTTGACTTGTTTTAAGAGTTGACCTCTAAATTAAGAGGTAACATTGAAGTGGGTTGGTATAAGTATAACAGTTTGAAAATAAAGTCAACAGATTTTAAGAGCTTCTTTTTAAAAAAGTTAACACGCTTTTTTTTTCAAGGTATCGAACTCGAACTTTCCATTTGAAATTTAGAAAGACGTGTAAATAAAAGAGAGATCCGTCATTTGAACTTTCCATTTGTAATCTAGCTATCTCATATTTCCTTTTTCAAAATTATTTTTTATTTAAAGTCATACTACAATTATAAATATATATAGAGAGAACATTATCGAAATACAAATTTAACTATCTCATATATAAATCTCATATATATAGGGTTTAGGATTTAATTAAATTATTTTATTTTAAAATATATAAAACTTTATATTTATCCGATTTATTATTTATTCCGTCAAAAAGAACTCAATGCTCAAGTAAAAATTCATTTACGCTCATGATTTCAACGTATAAACCATTTTATTTTTAAAGGGAAAAAAACACAAATAAGTGTTGTCTAAGTAAAATATGCATATTGGATTCTCTTCATGTTTATCGATCCTTCTTTCGTACCCCTCAAACCAGTTTTCTAATTTCAATTACTTGTACATATTTCAAATTATGATGATTGCTGTGTACTTAAATTGTCATAACTTTTTTTGAGATTTAAATTGTCATAAATTGACTACAATGAATCAACTTAAAGAAGTTAATTAATGAAATCAAATTAATCTAACTTTTACACACCTCTAATTCTGCTCTAGCACTCCTATTTCGAATTCACAATAGGGTTGTGTCATGTAACATAACAAAATTTCTTCGAGATGCTGCTTTTTCATCTTGTATACTTGTTGCTCTATCGGAACCGTAAAAAAATTCAGTAATGTAACAACATTTAGTAACGAATGTTTTTCTAATATCAGGTGATAAATCAAAAAAGTATTTTTTTCTCGTAATGTAACAACATGTAGTAGCGAATGTTTATCTAATATCCGAAGTTAAGTTTTATTGAAAATTTCGATAATGCCACTAGATCTTTTTATTTCGGATTTCACTAAAATCCAATGGTAAATGAACGACACTAAAGCTCATTCTGTAGTAGTGATATGGCGATAGAGCTTCTAGTTTTGTTTATTCACTCTGTTTCAAGTAAAAAAAAAATCTACATAAATTCTTTGACAATTTAGTGCACAATATAATTTCAGAATTACAACAATAATTCATCTCGTATAAAAACTAACCAAGCTATTCTAAAAACAAGAGAATTAATCAGATCAATAAAATCCTAGAGAGAAGCAAAGTGTATGCATTTTTCATACTCATCGCTGTCGACCGGATTATTCCAATTTCAATTAAATATCATTAAAGTAAAACTTTGTCAAATTTAACGTTAAATTAATTTGAAATTTACAGTTAACTACAATATACAGCACCTTCCACGAAATGCACCACAGTAAATATGCAATTTTTTTATTGCACTTGCGTGATTGTTTGTAAATCTCGATCAGTACTGTGATTATATACCCGTTTTAGGTACTTTTGGTGGATCCGAATCTGCTGCTTGTATTTCAGCCGGCTCAAGAAGAATTTTATTTGTCTCGATCTGATCGCTACAAATCGATCGATCGTTACGAACAGTTGTGATTTGATTCAAGAGACGTATGCTATGACCGTTAAATGAATTTTGAATGATTCAAATCGAAACAAACAGAAAACACGAAGAAATTATACAAACAGCGAATTTGGTTTCACTTTTGGTTGAGATGAGTCTTTTCATAGCAACTGTATATCAGTATATCTATATCAACTTGTGTCTAATTTCTTCGGCGTAATTACTACTCAAATAGTCTAGATAGGCTGCATTTCAAGCCATTTTGTCAATTCACGTGCTTTGTCTTTGTCTTGATATAAAGACAGATTACATGCTTCAAAAAATATAAAATTTATGTCAAATTCACAGAGAAATTAATACCAAAATGTGAACTATGAAGTCCTCTTCTGATCTCTTGTGATTTCTAACATGCATGCTTCTAGATTTTCTGATTGCACAACCAATTAAAACATGATTCCGGTCATAATTTATACTCCACAAAGCAAAAGTTATAAAAGCTTTTATGTGCATCATGTTATTAACACTTTCTTTCATTTGATTTTAAGTTCATTTTTATTCATTTTGTCTCTCCTCTCATTTTACTCGAATGTTAAATTCCACATTTAAACGAATACAAATATGAAAAGGACAGTGAACAAATATCAAGTCTGTGGAAGCTTAAAACTAGAATTAGCTAATTCCGGAATTCAGTTCTATAAAACATAATTTAACAAATTTGTTTATATACAGAAAATTTAAAATAATAAAATAATATTTTAAAACAACAAAATTGATATGAATATATAAACTATGAATCTTTTCAATATAAATAAAAAAGAAAATACATACATCGAGATGCACAAATAGAAATTTGGGTAATTTAATATTGTTTTCTAGTAATAGACAAGGATATTTGTTCCTTAATATCTCAAAATTGATCTAAAGTTCTCTTGAGTGGCATTTTGTTTTCGCTGAGTTTTCGCTGAATATATAAAAATATAGAGAATTTGCTCTTAACTACTAGGCGCAGAATTACTTCTTGTAATTTTTATTGTTATGCAAATAAAAAGCCTACAACATTTCATATTCTTTTGAATTCAGGTAATCTGGATATTCACATTATTCTAACAATATTTGCATCATTTTTACAGATACAGATTTGTATAATTTACTTGTGAATACATATAACATATTTACAGATAATTTATGAATAAGGACCTGAAATGAAGCAAATAGTATCTGATTAATTTGTTTACACCCCTACAAGCAAAACTGTGATTTTCTGATTTTGAGAAAATCATGATGAGATCCTTTTTTTGTCATCTTAGAAAACACACAAAAAAAAAAAAGAATTAGTGGAACATGAAATCAAGAGTGTATGCTGAGTTCCAATTTGTTATTATAGAAATCAATGATATTTATTGACTATCATTGACTACACATATGCAGACACGCCTCTATGAGAGGTTAGGAGGGGGAGGGTGGGAAGGAGATGGAAGTCTCAAAAGACTGTTTGAGAAGAAGCACAGAGGATTCCATGCTATTCAAATTTAAAATTTATTTCGAAAATCTTGAGAATTTTTATATCATGTTGATTTAGATCAAGTTGCTTTATATTATATGGTTCATAAATCAAACATTTATTTCGAAAATGAAATAGTAAGACAACTAACATTTTTTTTTCCAATTTCGGATTCCTAGGCCATCCAGCATTCCAGCCCATTGAGAATTAATAGATCCTTCTGTTTTTGTTCATTTTTTTTTCTTTTTCTTTTTGGTTGTAAATAGATGCAATTTGTCTCCCAATTAAAGATGCTCCAGTTTTGTACTGGAGTTGAGATTCTAAATTTAATAAATAAAGTTTGGACTACGTGTTATATAATTAATATATCAAGTACTCTCAGTAATATAAGATATGTCATTTAAATGTGATTAATATGTATTTCGTCGAATTTTGAATACGAAAATGTATAAAATTAAAGTGAATTAATTATAAATATTGATGAACTAATTATAATTAATTTAACTAAAGTTAGTGTTAAGATAATAATCAAATATTATTTTCATTAATTCAATTAATTTTGGATCAAGAAATCAAGGAAAACATGTCAGAGAACAAATCTTTGCGGGCCGCAAAGATCTATTCCGAGAGGCATATTTCTTGCTCTGTTTGGCTGATTCATTTATGACTTGTTATGCAAATTATACCATATCATATGTACACATTTTTAGCAGCTGTACACATATTTTGAAAAGATTTTGGAGAGAATATTGCATGAAATATTTTTTAGAATATGTATTAGTAATTACGAAATCTCTCCAAGATACGTTGACACTAGTATTTAAGCAATGGGTCTCCAAGAAATACAAGTGTGTTAGATGTGCAGGTATTGCACTTAGACTCTATATTGTTCTCTTCATGATGGACAATTATCTCGACTTTCATTCGTAAGTTGGAGGAAAGTCGATACCTGAAGCACAAGACGCACCAAAATAGGAACTACACCCGTATGAGCAACATGCTCATTAAACTTCTTAGGTGGTAGCCCTTTTATAAGTGGATATGCAATCATGAAATCTGTACATATATGTTCTATCTTTAGCTCATTATTATGCATTTTCTCTTATACAACTATGAAACTTATAAAATTATTTTAGCCTTATTAAGTTTATAGCATTATCATGCATGGTTTTTATTGTCACAACATAACTTGAATGATCTCGGTATTGAGTTCATTACATGCAATAAAGTGACATCTTTATGAAACCATACATTGAAATTAGATTGGTACATTTAATGACCTCCAAAACTTTTCCAATATCAGATACGTGAATATATAGTCTTTTGTTCGCTATAAACTCTTTAAGATCTATTATCTGCATTCTAAAATATCTTATTCTAAATATCTTTAATTTAATGGTCTAAGTGTTTTATTAACCATGTTAGCATACAACACAATATCTTGACGTGTGTATACCAACATTTATCTAACACCTACAAAAGAGGTATATGAATACTTAGACTTTATAGTTGCTTTTTACTCTTAATCAATTAGGAGTATTTATTTTAATATTTATTTCTTATTTACTAAGACATATCTTATTTATGTTTTACTCCTACATAATCTGAATAATCTTGTTTATCAAGTTTCAATTTAAATAAAAAAGGATCTTAACTTGTTAATATTTCATTATTGAGACCCTTAAACATCATAGATATTATCTTGAATTTGTAATCTATAAACTTAATTAAATGTTCTTAGGTTCCATTTTATATATTGATTCGTCTATATTACAATTTCATAAACGAGCATTCTTGATATCTATTTAAAAACTTTCAAAATATGGTGCCAATAATTCTTTTAAAGAGTCTCGAAGAGAATAGTTCTTTATAATCCAAATCTTAAAATGTATTTTATATCATAATAAAAAAACAATTTCAAAATTTTCAAAATTTTTATCATTTCCCACGAATCAGACGGTCCAGTGACCGTTAACCATTGAAATATTAACATACTATCTATTGTCTTAATTGAATACATGCACATCGGTGTCATAGAGTAGACTCTAGTAACACTAGATGCCCTTTTTTTCTGCTGTGACAAGCAAAGCAGCCCTACGTGCTACATGGGATAGATCTTTGAATAATGAAGCCCAAATTACTGTACTCTTATTAACCCACGGCCATTAATAAATCCTACGTACGGCAGCTTACTGTACCTTGTTTTTCTCCAAACGTATATATTTGAACCATAAAGACAGGACGGATTCAGTATTTTCGTCAGTAGAAGACAAGATTTATAATTTTTTTCAGGAGAGGACAAAATAATACAGATTTTCAAATATACATGGTTATTTCGCAAAAAAATTTGACAAAGCGCACAAATACACTAAAAAAATTTGTAAATTTTTTTTCCAGGGGGGCACTTGCCCCCTCCTGGAGCTACATGGGTCTACCCCTGCATAAAGATATGGAACCAAATCAGTTGCTCGTCAAATCTCTGTTTGTTTCTTGCTTGTTTTGATCTGAATCGTTCAAAACTCATCTAATGATCAAAGCATCTGCCTTCTGAATCAAATCACGACCGTCCGTGACGGTCGATCAACTCGTGGCGGTCAGATCGAGACAAGCAGAATCCTGCATGGCTCAAATACAAGCAGCAGATTCGGATCCATAAAAATATCTGAATGATAAGGATATGATAATGATAATGATAGAAATAAAATATCAATATGTCAACCTTGATTGCAAATTTATTTTATATAATGCTAATATATTATGTTGATCTCTTATTAATTTATTACTATTGGATAAAAACATAAATGGCCCCTCTATGGCTCTATGTTTATGTTTTAGCTGTGGCTTGGTCTCTGATGTCAACTCAATTTCACTTTCTTATAGAACAAAAGACAAAATAACAATTATTTGCTATTTTTTTTTCTTCAACCACTTCAATTGCTGATTGCTGATGCAGCATCATTGATTTCTTAAAGGTCTAAGTTGTATGTTGCTTGAAAATGACATGCCATTAGTTTCTGGAAAGCAATTATTCAATTTTCAGAATGAATAAATATGAAATTTCTAAAACCCAAACACCAAGCAATTACTTGATTAGTATGATGATTCATGTGGTGTAAATTTCAACAGCAATTAATCATTTCACCGGATTGCTCCAATGTCATTTTCTTCTAAGAAAATTGGGAAAGTTATTACGTCGTGACATGGTGAGGATCATTTTATTCAAGATGATTCACAAATGGATGTGTTATTCTGTGTACGTAATTCAACAATAGATGATTGCGAGGTGTGAATTGTGATATAGCAACATGATAACATAATAATAATAATTATTGTACTGCCTTTTATACAGTGGTCGGTATCGTCTGGTTATGTGGAACTCTTATCTCATACATATACATTAATTAGTTGATCTTTGTGGAAATATCGTTTTTGAGAATCAGATCTGGTGTTGTGCGGGATGGTGTAGCGCAACACTTGGACCGTTCAATTTTTACTAATTACATCAAGATTCGTGTCAAAGTATAAAGGCCTTCCTGATTTTCATCGTTGGCGGTCGATCTTGACCGTCCATCTGGTGTAGCGCGCTACTGCGCTACAGCAGATTCGGATCCTCGTTTTGGGGATGTCACAAATTTGTTACCAGACAAGAGAATGAGGTAGCTGATTATTGTCCATACATTACCAGCTGGTGGATATAAATTGCATAGCCAAAAAAGAAAAGAAAAAAAAGCATAAGCAAATGAATTTTCTTTAAAAAGAAAAAAAATATTTTGCTCAACAACAAAATAATTATCAATTCTAGCATAATAATATTTGGGCTCCCGAAATTTAGGCTTCAATTAATAATAATTCGGGTGCAAAGTGAGTGGACTTTTTTTATTGTCCAGTCACTAATTTAACCTTTTGTTTACATAGCAATTAATATTTAATCATTTTAATTTTTTACTTAATATTTTCTCTCCGTAGCATTAACTACAGTCTCTGAGGTATAAATTTGTTGTATGTTTCTTCTATTGTAGTGTAGCTTATTTAATCATTTTTGTATTCTTGAAGAAAATAATTATGTATTTTGATCATAAACTCTTATAATTTTTTTATATATGATCATAATAAATTGTCACCACAATTGATATTTTCTCTTAATATTTCTCAAATCCAAATATTTTTGTATAATAAATTATGATAGTTTGTACTTATGTATGTTTCAAATGCCTATAATGAAGTTTAAGCATATGTTTAATGATATACACAATACTTTCAAATTGATATTGTATATTTTTATTAAATAAACAGCGACAACCTTTTTATTTTTTTATTCTATTATTATCGTGCTATAACTAAATTTGGTTATTTTAAACTTTTTCTAAGCCCTCAAATTATCTGTCGAAGGTTATAATATTGTTGTTAAAAAAAGAGTAAATAAAAATGATTAAAAAATAATCTAAATTACAACACAAAATTGAACAAAATTTTGAGAGAGATCGGAAAAACTACAAATCACATCAAATGAAAAAAATACTACAAAACTTAAAAATATTATAACATTATACTAATATTGTATATATATATATATATATATATATATATATATATTCATACTTCAAATTTTGTATAATTTTGCTTTTTATAATTTTTTCATCCACGAAATTTAGACTTGCTATTACGAAATTCATTTGGATTTTTATTGTGTTGATAAATAACTAGAACACTGCAGTGTCAAGTTCTATCTAGTATAGTGCAGTAGTGATAAGACACAAGACTTTTATAGAGGATGTCTGGGGTTCAAGCCTCGGGAACTATTTTTAGAGGGGATTTCAAATTTATTTTTTGATTTTTTTTGTGAGTGTATGTTGTAAGTTTACGGACAATGAATAAAAAAACAGAGAACACCACCGTAATTAATAATAATTGTGTGGACTTGGCATTCTATTATGGTTGAGTAAAATAGAACGGATAGGGGGTTCATCCTTCCATTTATTTAAGATTTAAGATTTTCCTTTGGATGGAGGGATATATGAAAAAAGGAGCTGATAAACAAATATATATGTTCCATTGATACGCAATCGATACGTGTGTCGTTATGCATGTTAAATGCGTTGTTTCATTAATTATTTTTTTCAGTATAAAATAACATGCATAACAACGTGTTTAACATACATAACGATGCTCTTTGTTGCACATATTGATTGCGCATCAATGAAGCGTATCGCAAGAATATTTTCCTATGAAAAAAGGAGAAATAAGAAGTTAGATTATTTTGAGAACTGAATTTCAACCTAGCTGTTAAATATTGTCCATTTTGAGTAATAAACAAGAATTTTCATTCTTAAATATCTCAAAATTGACCTAAAAATCTTCCAATAAAATTTTTGCTTTAAATATTGTAGAATTTGCGTGTTCAAAACTTAAGAGAAAAGTTCTTTTCATTATAAATTTTTAAAGTGCAGAAACTGGAGCTCATATTTATCTAGGAGGAAAAAAAAGTAAATTATGTCAATATAAAATAATTTCTAGCATTAGTTATAAAAATTGCGAACGAGTTATAACGTGAGCACTATCTGTTAGGTATAAATTAAGTCAACAATGTCATTTTGAATATTAGCTTAGTTAGTATTTTTTTTCAATGAAACAATTGGATGTTTATATTTGTGTTTTTTATTATTTTAATATTAATATTAATAATATTCTTTTCATTAACTGTGGATATTCACCAGTAAAACTGCGCCACCAATAACATATATAGAGTATTAAAATAAACCGGGCGGGTCTATCCGCCCGTGGATCCGTCCGTGCCCGCATCCAGATCCGACCCGACCCGTGGATCCCGGATCCACGGATCTAGCACGGGTCGGATTGGCCCAAAATCCCCCAGACCCGTGATTACCCATGTCCAACTCGCCCCAAGACCCGTCCGTGCCCGATCCGTGAAACCATGCAGAAATAAAAAAAAAATACAAAAAAATTCAAAAAAAAAAATCAGAAAAATTCGGAAAATTAAAAATCGAAAAAATGGACGAATCCGAACCCGACCCGCCCGGGTTTATCACGGGTCGGGTTGGAGGTTTTGGGTTCGGACCTGTGAATCTGTGGATCCAGACGGGTCGGATCCACGGGTACCCGACCCGCCCCGTCTTTAATTCACTAATAACATATATGTAACGCTTCAAGCCATCATTGCTCAGTTAGGCATGATTTGATACTAATTATATTCTAAGGGAGTTATACGTAGATACCATATTTGATATCGACCATTGATACCGATTTTATATGCATTTTTAGTTGAATTATACTGCACATTATTTGAGTTATTATGCATGTTATTTTTTTTAATGAAATAATTATACATGTTGTCGATTTTATTATGCATCTTTAGTTGAGTTATCGTGCACATTATTTGAGTTATCATGCATGTTATTTTTTATAATGAAATAGTTATACATGCTAATTTTTGTACTGAAATAGTTATTATGATATAACATGCATAATAACTCAAATAATGTGCATAATAAAATCTGTATCAATAGTTGACATCAAATGTGATATCTACTAAACATTATCCATATTCTAATATATTTTAATTTTCCAATTCCAACAAAATCGCAAGATTTTCATCGGAAGTATTCTCTGATTTGTTGAATGAGATTCTAATATTCTATGAGCGCCTGCAATATATGAGCCATTTGGTGGTTTCTCAATTCATTCAAACAAAGCCACCAAAATCTCCATCGAAAGATGTATTTTTTTTTTAATTAGTGTTCTATGAGCGCCCGCAATATATGTGCATTTCTAGGATAGGTTTCGGCTTTACCAGGTAGCATATGACAGTTGATAAATGTTCTCATAAAAAAAAAACAGTTGATAAATGCAAATCCGTCGGAACAAAAACATAACTTTCCATGACGGCTGACGTTTAGATATAAAAAACATTTTATATCATATCTCTATCTATTAAAATTAAACTTATCCTTATCTTATCTTTATATGTTAAAATTATCGGTTAACGAACTGATAACGGACGATACGGATAATATTAACACAATATTTTCAGTTTTATAAATAAATCATATTTTACACAAATATACCTAAAATCAATATATGTTCATAAACACAAGCACAACACGAGAGCAAGTAGAACATATATATTAACGAGAGAAAAAATATATAACGAATGATACGACCTATCTGGGAGATAGTCCGTAGCTGATTTTAGGAGGATTTGGGTGGAGGACAATTAAACGGGGTGTTTAACTGTCTTTCTCTTTTTGAGGGGATGTGTAGTAGAATCTTTTGCGTAGTCTATGGTACTTGTGACTTGATGCCCCTTGGTGGTGTGGAGGTGTATATATACTCTAGTATTGTCGGTTTTCTGTGGGTACCGATAATGGATAGTTATTGGAACGTGACATAGTGGAGATGTGTTCCAACTATCATTGTAAGGGACGGTCCAATTTGAAAGCTATTTTTGGGTTAGAGCAGCTATTTCGGGACAAGCTACTTTTTTGTTAAGGTGAAGTCCATTTTCGAGAGGCACCTTTTATATCTGTAAGCTGATTCGGTTATTGATTATGGGCTTTTTTGGGCCTCCGAGTGATCTGGGATCCCTGTGGGCTTTGGTACTCGGGCTATTAGTAAAATGGCATATCATCTGCCCCTAAGTCTGTAATGTCACCTTCGGGTTCATTCAAGACTTAAATCTTCTAAGTTAAAATTCTTCCAGATCAATAACGCCATTCACACCTCCCGAGAATTTTTTCGGGAGTTATTTAATTATCTCATATTATCTGCCCCCAAGCCTGTAATGTCACATTCGGATGCATTAAAGGCTTACACGTAGTGCTATTTGTTGTCTCGTGTTTATTTCGGGTAGTTCCCTTAAAGCCTCTTGGTCATCCTGCCGGGAGGATATATGACAACTGTCAGACAGCAAAACGACGTGCCTCCCTCGTTAATCGTGATAATCATTAGAATTTCTAAGCGGGAAACGAAGCGTCACGTCGTTCTGACTTTTGGGGACGAAATATTGAGCGGGAAACAAAGCGTTACGTCGTTACAACTTCTGGGATAACTTTTTCCTTCCGAATTTCTACGACTTTACACTTCTTGCTTCCTATAGGTCCGTAAGAACTCGGTGTCATGATGTGATTGGCCACATATTCGCAACGTTTCAGTGATCCGAGTAGGCCTATAAATAATCTCCATGGTTCTTCGGAAGAAATCGTCGCACTTTGTTATTCTATCTTTTCTCTAAGCCTTTACCTTCGAAGAATCAGAGCTTCATGTTTGTAATTTCTTCTCTTCCTTCTGCTCTTATCAAGGTATTGCCGATATTCTTTTCATTTTCCTTTTAGTAGTCTCCCCTTTTCTTGTATTATTTTTCCTTAGTAATACTTTGCTTTCTTGTATCTTTTTGGTTAAAAACTTGTATCAGACTTGTTCCTTTTGAAAAAACTAAAAAATGATCTACTTTAATGTCAATGGTGACCCGTAATTGTATTATGTCAAGTTATGTTTGTTCTGTGGAACCCTCTATTGATTAATTTCATTTCCAATCCTTTATTGCTTTCATATCTTGATTATTTCTTTATACTCTTTCTTTATTTCTCAAAGGTTTAATTCAAAAAATGAGTTCATCGACCAACCCATCTTGTCGTCCCGAGAAGGAACCGATCGAAAACACCGAATTCTGTGAAGGGTGGGACTGGTCTTCATTCGACTAAGGAGAACCTTCTACTAGGGCTGGGCAAATAACTCGCGGCTCGTGACTCGCTGACAACTCGCTCGGATAACAGCTCGGATAAACTCGCTCAGATTCAACTCGAGCCAAATCCAGCTCGAGTACTATTCGAGTCAAGTTCGAGTCAGGTATGACTGGCTCAGTGACTCGAATACTCGGCTCGTATATGAGCCTTCGTATATGGGCCTTCTGAATTTAGTTACCATATTGTCCAATTTAAGCTATTTGGGCCTTCTGAATTAAGTTGCTATTTTAACTTAAGCTTACTATGAGTTGCTAATTGAGCTAGTATGTGAGTTGAGTTATTTAAGTTGTTGATTTGAGCTCAGTTGAGCTATTTGAGTTATTTAAACTATTAAAGAAACATGTTAACTGAACTGAATGCGAGTTGTGAGTTGGCTCGAATAAAATTCGAGTTGAGTACGAGTTGGCATTTGAGGCCGAATGTGACTTGATTACTCGAATAACTACCGAGTTGTGTTCGAGTTGGGATCGATTCGCTCGAACTCGACTCGATGAACAGCCCTACCTTCTACCACCCGGGTTCATCCTGTGGAGCAAATCTCTCATGTTGAACCATTAAAGCAAGGGGTGTATACTGAATTGGAAGAGGTCCTGGAACATGAACTCGGAAGGTGGGACCAGGAAAAGACTTTTCCTCCGAGATGAGGATTTCCCAATGGCCAGGATGTACCCGTCTGACAAGGAAACTTACGACGATATTATTTTTGACAAATGGGTGAAGAACTTTCGGTTTCGAGGAGAGTCTTTTCTTCGAAACCCAATATGTTAGTTGGGTTTAGGTATTAACTATTAGTTAAAAGTATTGTGTTATATGGATATCGATGTATCGCTTGAATATGGTTCTAGTTATATTGTATTAGACGTTTATCCATATGTTAGTTCGGATTTATGAATATGGATATGTATACGTGACGGATTGAAATCACGTACTTTTCAACACAAGAAAGGAGGGCGCTCCTTTTCACATTTGAACCATCGAATTTGAACGAACGAATTATATCTCATAAAGAAAGGCCCCATCAATCAAAGTTAAGCCGATTTGAGCCGTCCGTATTTTCTTTGACGGTCAAGATGTGAATAATAGAGCCGTCCTTTTTTTTTGTTGAAAATAATAGCAGATTCGGACCCATACATGACATAGTGCTTGAATTTTATGCATGAATTCATTTTTGTTGTTGTCTGATTTATCATTCTTTTTTGTATTGTAGTGCATTCAATATATGTGTTGATGGTTGATCAGAATAAAAAAGTACTAGTGCACTCAATACGTGTTGATGTGAATTACAGAGAAGTACAAAATCAAAAAATGATATGTCATTGTGTAGACCAAATCTTCATTTACAATCCTTACGGCTTTGGTAGGAAATAAGGTAGGAATAAGAATTGTCACCAAATTTTTATATACAATTACCTACCGGCTAGAGTACTGAAAATACTCGGGCAGGTCTACCCGCCTGCGGATCCGTTCGTGTTCGATTCGCCACGTGGTACAGATCCGATTCGACTCATGGTTGACGGATTCACGGATCTATGACGGGTCGGGTAGGCAAAAAATCTCCAGACCCGCCCGAACTCGTGCCCACCCGGACCCGTGCCCGACCTGCTCCAAGACCCGCCCGTGTTCGACCCGTGGACCCGCCCCCAGACCCGTGACAGACCCATGATGGCCTCTTGTCACCTTTTGTCAAATCAAATTAAAAAAATTCAAATTGTTTGCAATTTTTTCGATTTTTATGGAGTTTATAGGTTTTTTGGAAATTATTTGAGTATTCTTAAATTTTAATGTTAATTATAAATAAACATAAAATTTTTGAATTATTGGAGTATTCTTCAATTCTATAAATTTTTTACATTTATTCGAATTTTTTTCTTTTTTCGAATATTTTGAGAATTAAAAGATTTTTCAACATTATTTAAATATTATTCGATTTTAAAGATAATTATAAATAAAAATGACATAATTATAAAATAATTTACCAAAATAGTTCATACAATTATTTCATAATTTTTACACATTTTTCGGATTTTTTGGAATATTTTTAAAGTTTAAATCACATTTTCCCTAAATTTAAAAAAAACCCACGGATCCTAACCCGACCCGCCCAAATTTATCACGGGTCGAGTTGATGATTTTGGATTCGGACCCGTTGAACCCGTGGATCCCGCGAGTTGGATCCACGGATATTCGCCCCGTCCCGTATGTAGAACACTTTTACCGGCCATATCATTAGAAAATAAAAGTTTGGTAGGAATTATTCACCATTACTTACCGGCGATATCGGTAGGAATAAAAAGTACGGGTAGGAATTATTCACCATTACTTACTGGCAATATCGGTAGGAACGGTCAGAAGTAAAGTTATTTCCTACTGTTACGGTCAGGTAAATTTTATTCCCACCAGCATTTTTGCTAACCCGTTATTCCCGTTATTCGTGACCTGTACGGTCAGAGTTGACCCATTTCTTACTGGCGTCATTGTATTCCTTACCAATAACTTTTTCTGATGTAGTGTTTAAATTTTACAAATCTTTGGTGCTTGAAATTTTCATTTAGTTCTTCAAATTTTCTAAATTCAATATTTCCGTTTAAAATAGTTTCATATGTATGGAACTTCAATATTGTAAATTAACTTTTTGCGAACATCAATATAAAATATACTTATATTTTTAGATAAATCCAGTGAAACTTTAATATTTCGAGTTCTGTTAGCATGAAGATTCAGGAAATCTGCATATGATCGATTGTGAATCACCTTCAAACAGCAGACATGTGGTTACCTAAAAACCAAATTAAATCGCTCTCTTGATATATATATATAACGATTCAATTGTGGCCATAATACAAGTACACCAAAAAATTTCAACAGTTCAGTATTTGGCCTGTCTCCTATATCGTTTTCCTTTTCATTTAACCACAGTTTTATGAAATCAGGTTGATAAAGCTTGGTTGGCTGAAACAAATCTACTAGTTCATCAATATCAACATCAATATTATATATAAAGTTTACTCAATATCGGCATGTATGTGTCCAGATTAACGGACACGCGAGATATCATTAATGTGACACATCATTAATTTCATATCATTAATTTCAGTATAAATCATTAATAACATTAATTTCACGTCAATAATGTTTACATCTTACTCGTCTCATATAAATGATCATGTTTTCAAAAAAAAATTTAAGAATGATATATGTATGATATTTATTATTATATAACTTTAATTTTAGTTAAATAATATTATTTAGAAAAAAAAATCAAAATTAGTATAATTGTATTGTTTATTTTTCTAATATCAAAGATTTCTCCTTAAAAAAACAAGAAGTGGTGTTATGCCGCGATGCAATTTCTAATTTTCTTTAATATGTAAAGTAGTCATTCCCTGTCTACGTGACATCAAGGTACTGCGAATATTGTAGTGTGCTCCAATAATCATTCAGTCGATTGGAGGTAAGACAAACACTTTTAGAAAAAACTTAGGTGCTTCACTAGTTAGGTACACCTGCATACTCCAGCTAGTGGTGATTAGTGAAATTCAATCTAGAGAATTGAAAATATAAAATTATTATTTATAAAGTAGAATGCATGTGATTGGTGGAATTGAGTGCACTGGATATTTCGGTGGAGTATGCAAATCTTTACCATATTTTGTAAATTCTATGTATACTTTTTTTTAATAAAATCTAACTTAAATTAAGTTTTAGTCATTTAGCTAGAAAATATATGTTAACCATATACATAATTTTAGGTTCATATTTAAATACCATGTAGATAAAATATAAATATGTTTGAAATGCAGATACGTGGGAAATATGTAGCACAAGAATAATGGTACTTTTTAATATACTCAAGTTTGTTTTTCTTAAACATTTAATTTCCGCCTCTCATAAAAAACAACAAATTTTAATTTCTTGTGGACCCATAATGAGTGAAAAAGAGACGCACATATTCAATTCAATCATTGAATTAAAATATACTTTCATTATGCATATATATCCTTAGCAACTTCAAAATTAAAAGAAGTCTACAAGTTTTTCAAGAAATTTCATTATTAATTAATCTAATATATGATACATAACATGTTCATGCATTGTATAAGAAAATATTAAAAATATTTTTTGTTCAAATTATCAAAGCAAGTTTGTAGGTAATTTTTTAATAGAATTACATTTAATATACATTTGTTATGAGCCAAACTTGCATATATAGTTATGAGGCAATTAATGATATAATAAAAAATAATCATTTATAATATATTTGTTTGACTATGGCGTAATAATTAAGTGTTAAGAAAAAGAAATTGTCTGACTTCATGCTCCGAAACAATATCTTTTGCATTAATGAATAATTATTTTCTCAATTTTTTGTTTTTGAAAAAATATTTCATGCGTTAATCAATTTTATTTTCTTTAAATAATATGCTCTTCGTTATTGTGCACGGACACAATTATTAATATATTATCAAGCTTCTAATATTTGCTTCGATAATAAGATATTGATTTTGGTATTACACGTTCAAAAGTTGTAAAGTTAGTTATCTTTCAACTTAAATTCATTTCTTTTTTATTGTCCTTAGAATTTAATATAGAACGGTGTAAATACTTCGATGGTTCTTCATTTTATTTTAAAATGTTTTAATTATATTAGTCAAATGAGTACCTCTTTAGGGTATACACGCTTCAAAAGTTTTATGAACTACGGAGATTTAAGTGTTTTAAGATCAATTTAATGCATCAAATATAAGCAATATAAGTTGATTTAAAGAAAATTTAAAACACTTATGGAGAGTATACATGTCAATTAGAGTGAGGCTATAGTACTTCACAAAACATCACTCACGTGGTACTTCTTCTTCATATTTTCAATTTTAAAATTCAAATGACTGATTCAAATCGTTGAATCCAGTTTTTTTCCATATTAAAATCACCTTGGAGACCTAATTTCACAATTTTTTACTATTTTTTTAAAAGATGAAAAATCATTCGCATTAGATTAACAAATTTTTCACCATCTTAAAAAAGTAAAAATATTAAAAAAAAATGTTAAATTAAGTTCTCAAAGAAATTTTAGTATGAAAATCACATTATATATTTTGAATCGATAATTTAAACTTTAAAATTAAAGATTGAGGTAAAGTGTCATAGTTTCACTCGATAAATTATCAAATTTCTTAACTTTTGATACTTCTAATTATTGTTACTTCATTTGCTAAATTGTACACAAGAATAATTTGATTATCTTTTTAATGCTAATTAGTAATTACTGAAGCAATCAATGCTTAAAAGTAAATTAATACTTGTTTTGGTTTGGAATAATAACTCTACCATATAAAGCCGAGATTTCTAAAATGTTATTAATATTATCTTAAATTAAATATTTAGGAAAATAAAAAATAAATTCCGAAATCTACTTCGACCGTAGGTGGAAGTTGTGGTACATGATGCAGATTTGTTTTCAAAAAATTAAAAAATAAGAACAAAAAAGGTGGACTACATCCGCCTGATGCACTTGAAACAAAAAGTGAACCACAATTGTCACTTGCGGTCCACTTAAAATAAAAAAATGGACCGCAATCGTCACATGGGATCACAACCCGCTTAATCGGTTTTCTCTCCCTTTCTCTCCCAACTCGGTCCCTTCCTTCTCTTCAATACTTGGACCGTACTGGATGCAATTCATTTTTTGTTTCATGGAACGCATGTGTGGCTGCGGTCCATCTATTTTTTGTTATTTTTTATTTCTCTCGAAAGAAAAATTAAGTTTTGGATCGCAGGTGTCACCTGCGGTTGAAGTAGATTTCGAAATTTGTTGATTTGTTTCAATAAGAAGTTTGTTTAATCTAATAATTTCAATCCTTAAAGATCTCTCACTAGACATATCATCACAATCATCATCGAATCATCATCGGATTGACATCTAAATAATAATTAACTTCATGTGATTTTGAGTCTAGATGTATTGTTTCTTCCACTTTAGATGTTGAAGCTTTATCTTTTTGTTCTTCATTTGAGGATGATGTTTTTTATTCCTCATTCATAATCTTATCGATGGGTTGTTTTTCCTTACTCTCTTTAACGATATCGTCTTTCTTCTTCTCTCCTAGTCATGGTAGTGAGTATACGTAACCATTGAATAAGATGATTTTTATTCGTCATGACAGATCTCATTTATGTGGTAGTGAGTATACGTACTCTACAAGTGAAGTTTCCTAAAAGATGTTTTAAAAGAAATTTGTTAGGAAGGCCGTTAGCTTATCTGATTTTAGAGAGAGCGATTTTTCTTATCTCTGAATTGTTCGATTTAGTTCAATCAATTTTTTTAGTTTGTTTTGATTCAACTAAACTTCTGAATTATAGATTTTGGTCAAATATCACTTAAACTTTTTCTTAATTTAAATTGTTCTCTGTATTAAATTTAATTAGATTTCCTCTTAACTTTTCTAACACAATTGAACATACTTAAATAAAACCAATAATAACCCCAAATGCTAAATCGAAATTAGATGTGGTTCAAACCTGCGGTTTAAATATATTTAAATGGCCAACAAATGAAAACTGTACTGGAAGAGACGAGCCAGATAGGATACAAACGGTCGTCTGTGACGGTCGATCGATTCGTGACGGTCGGATCGAGACAAACAGAGTCCTGGTTGCCTCAAATACAAACAGCAGATTCGGATCCCTGGTTTCGCCCTGAACTTAAATGTCCTTTCAGCAGAGAAATTTCAACAGCACTCACATGATCTTAAAAAGATAAATACTACTTTGAATAAAAACAACCACGCGATTTCCATAAATCCCTCGTGTTCCATTCCTTCTTGACCTTTACTTTGCTGTATCTCGGTTGTGATCCACAATTACATTAGAACTTAGAAAAGTTTACAGCTAAGAATGTAGTGTTGCATTAATGGATGTAAAGCACCGCATGCAAAGAATAGTATCATCATCAAGTCATTTTCTCAACTGTTAAAAGATTGAGACATATCTGTTGGTGGCGTGGTGCGAAGTGGAAATCTCCATCAAAGTTGCTTACAGTGGGGATATAACACGGAAGCGGATTCTCTGCCGCGCAGCAGTAACGAATGTTCAAAATTCTCTACGCTGTTGGCTATGAACGACTCAGATTTGATTCAGAAAGAGTCTAACATTATAAAGTTTGCTTGCACGAATATCGATGCAAATTAAAAATTGAGATTTACCGCACAGCACGCACAGTATTTGTGCTGCGCGGTAGATGATCTCATTCCATATAACACCCGTTTTGCGATGTTGGGGTTTTTGTTGTTGTTCCTAGACAGCATCCCATCGTTTACCATCTTTCCAAAATTCCAAATCCCACCAGTTTAACGAACAGCGATGCGCTCGGATTTTCCTTGTTGGAAACTTAGAATCGAGATTGTGGGGTCATGTTTTATAGGCCGGTTCCTGTTAAAACAAACGAGTAGCTCTCTGCGGTGGACTAGACTAGGCTAGGAGCTTTTAATATGAATTAACAAAATTTGTATTTGCAATATATTTTGGTGGCAGAATCCGATCCGATCCGATTCGAGAAATTCGTCCAATCCGGTCTGATCTGAACTCGATCTGATATGATATTTTGATAAAGTCAAACTACCTGAACCCGATCCGACTCGAGATGATCTGTAACTCGAGACGAAGCGACACATAAGCGACTTGACCCTGACCCGCCCCGGAACGACTCGTAACCCGAGATGGTGAGACACATGAGAACCCTATCCCAACCCGACCCGACCCGATCCGACCCGATCCGAGACGATCCATAACCCGAGATTGAGCGACACCTGAGAATCCGAACCCGACCCAACCCGATACAACCCGTAAATTGATCTGATCCTATATTGCTCATATCATAATCTAATTTTACTAAGAAATTAACATCAGAGAAATTCAAGATTTACTAACACAATTCAATAGCGTGATCCGATCTTGTCGGATTGAATTTAAAACTTATAATAATATTTGAAAGTTGTCGGTGTAACCCGACCCGGTCTCACCCGACTCGACCCAAGACCCGAAACTTGTCGATGCAGTCCGACCTGAAACCAGACCCGATCTTGTCCGACCTGACCCGAAACCCGACCCGACCTGACCCCAACCCAATTATTGTAAACAGTCAAACTAATCCGACCCGATCCGAACTCACCCGATCGACTCGACTTGCCACCTCTAGCAATATACCACAGGGATTACATTTGGAAAGAGGTTAGTCTTTTTTTTTTTTGTCTCGGAGAAGAAGTGAACATCTTGTAATTTTAGAAACGAAATTAAAAAGGATCGACTTGATGGATTATTTTTCTTTAACAATAATTAACAACTTAATTTTAAAATGAACATATCAAATTGCAGGTCCAGTGCATATGGTGTTAGGTCTCGCCATTATACGATACGATTAAACATATGTTCAAATCTCGCAAGATGCATTTAAATAGTAATAAATACAACAAAATAAGAAACTATATCCTCGTGTAAAAACATATTACAAATTAGAAAGTCATTATTTATTTTTTAAGATAAATTTAGAGTTAAATCACTTAAATTAAATATTCATTACAAATATTTATTCGAGTTTCGAACATAACCTTATGTACAAAGCTAACGATTGGTTGTCAAGAATTGTGGATCGATAGAATTAATAGAACATAGTTTGCAAAATGTCTTAATTGACGAATTTATTCCATTTTAATACATAATTCGCATATTTCGTGGTTCAATGATATAAAATCAAGTGATCAAAATTTAATAAAGATATGCATCGAATTAAATTTTGTAACATTTATTCATTTAATTTTGCTCTGACTTATACTAAATATATTTTGTGTCAAATTTTAATGTAATATATAAATGGGAAATAATTCAGTTTATATGAATGGTTCTGATATAAATTCTAAATGTTTCTTACTTTTTTATTTTATTAGCTAAGAATAGAGAATAAAAAAGAAATCTATTTTAAAATTCGGTAACCTTTTCGATTAAGCCTGGGGCTTTCTCTATTTATTTAAACAAAGATGAAATCAAATTATATATTTTAAATATCCAAAGAGTTCTTCATTATGAATTTTCAAATCAGCAACTTATCACACACACACACACACAAATTGCTAGTAGATCAAACATGATTCTTTTTATTATAGCACAAATAGTTCTTCTAATAGATCAAATTTTCATTAGAAGTATTATTAGAATTAGTTACACATTGGTCATGATTTATTAGTACAATTCAAATTATTTTGATCCATATTAAAATTTACTTTATAGTGTTATTTATGTTTTTTTTAACACGATACTACCAAAAAAAAAAAAAAAATTTGTCGTGATCATTGGTATTACAAGTTTTTTTTAATGTATAGGGGTTCCCGAAATTATCGTCCTCTATTATTAAAGGACTCTTGACGAAATGCAAACTTTGTGCTCATGAAATTTGAACACTCTGACTTCATGAATGCCATTCTAATTAGCTATCACACTACTAGACCATTTGCATGAAGTTGTAAGAGTTTGTGTCATCTGTCATGAAGGCATATCAAATGACTCTCATTGTGTTGCACGATTTACATCCATAATAAGGATCTAGGACTGCCAAACGAACGAAACGTTAAAGCAAATGGATAGTTGCGTTTACTTTTCGTTTAAAAACGGTAATGAAGTAATTTGTGTTGAACATTTCGTTTTTAACGAAAGGAACTTTTTTGTTGACCCTTACGTTAAAAATAAATGGTTAAACGTTTAAAACGCTTAATTTTCGCTTCGTTAAAAGTTGCAGTAAAAAACATTCAAAACATTTAATCCGTACAATAAATTACACATTTAAACTAAAACATGAATCAAGACTTGCAAATTTCAACAAACTTGACAAATTACAATATACAACAAACTTGGGGTCTATTTGGCAACCCAAGGAATAGTCTCTCTTCTGGAATAGAGGACTATTTCAATTCAACTTTTCTGCCAAACAAATTTTAGTATATTTGGAATTGTGCAAAGTTTAGCTAATTTGCTATTCCAACTCATAGGTATGATACCGGAATATCAATTGTACAATATCAATTATTATTTGATTATAGTGTATTATACCTAGTAATTAACTACATTTTGTCATATTATACCATCATAAGTATTATTTTTTTAATTATTTTATATATTAGCACATATTATAATTATTTAAATATTTTTATATTTTTATATTTTTATAATTTTATTATCATTATTTTTGTTGCAATTATATTATGATAAAAAGTATTAAAATTATAATATATTATATTATTACATTTATAATATACTATATTATACATCAGTACTATTATTTTATTTCTTTATTTTAAAAAATTAAGCTTATAATAATTGTTATTATTTGATTATTATTATTATTTTACTATTTTTAGTGTTTTGTTATTATTATAGTATTATTGTACTTATTATTTATTATATTATATTATCAAAATTATCAACAATATATTGTACTATCATTTTATTGTTTTATATTATTTTATTAAATAAAGTAATTTATTATTATATTATCATCATCATTATTGTTATTATATTATTATCATTATCATAACTATAATTGTTAGCATTACATTATAAAATCACTAGTAAAGCATTCGCTGCATCCCATTCCATATCATCACGATTTAGAGTGTACATCTTATCAAGAGAAGTTTATCTGCAAACTGTTGGTCTGAGCTGCAATGCTAGCTCCATAAGATATGTTGAATTCCAATGTGTTGGAACATCCCATGAAGGCATCTTGTTTGAAGCATTAACTTATTAATGAACATAGATGATCGGATCTCAATGTAATTTTCTTGGAGATAAATAATAGAGGAAATTCGAAGTATTATTATAAGTGGAAAGTGAATAAGAGTCTGATGCTACTTACAAATGTGAGAGGGGGTGTATATATAGCTTATTCCTCAACCAAAAAGCTATTAATATCATAACAATAGAACTAAATATCCTTTATGATCACTATCTGAAAGTGCAATCGGTTCGTCTTACTAGAGGAGTCTTTAGCTTCCAAGTTCAAATGATAGTCGACTGTTTATGGCGAAGGGGTAAGAAGAGACGAGTAATGCCCCTAAGTGGTTTAATGTCCATGAATGTGTTTCTGTCGGGCTGAAGTCAATGATACAGGCCTTGTTATGTGCTACGAATCCTTCTGGGCTGAAGACTGAAGGCCCACGAAGTGGCGCCATATTTATAATAAACAATTTAAGTATATAATATTCAAATTAGAACTAGAAAATAAATAAATCATATTTTTAAATCAAACCTGAATGCTACCAATCGAAACTTCTCCATTCTTGCTTGCGAATGACGAATGTACTTCATCGTTTCGCGAAATTTTTGAATCTCATCAGATAGCATAGCAAGTCCGTCTTGAATAATCAAGTTCAAAATATGACAACAACATCTTAGATGAAAGATGTTGCCTTGTATAGGAAGTATATGTTTCTGCATATAAAAACAACAAGGCATGAACTAGCTTTGTAAGTATTGAAGAACTTTATGGAAATTGAGAGAAAAACTAAGTAGGTTTACTAGTGGTGTATTTAGAAGCTCTACGATCCAAACATCATTGGAAGGGGCATTGTCAAGCATAAGGCTGAAAGCCTTTTTGTTTGAATTCCACACAACCAACTTATGAAATATGTCTTGAGTGATAATTTGGCAGTGTATGGAGAACGCAAGCGAGTAAAATTGAGGATTATTTTTTTATTTTCCAACTATCGTAAATACAGTGACATGTAAAGGCCACGAAGCCCCTATCTCTACTATTATTGGTCCACAAATCACTAATAAAGCTGACTATACAGTCAAGCTTGTCAAACACCTCATACAAAGTACTCTTTTGTTCTTCACAATTTTTTATACAACTAGACCTAACAGTATTCCTTGAAACCAATTTAAATTTTGGCTGGAGGTCTCTTAAGAAGACTCTCAAGTAATGATGAGTTAGACAATTAAATGGGTACTCATCAACAATCACCATTACTGTAAAACTTATCCTGCATTTGACTTGATCAAATTCCCATTTAGCAAGATTTGCTTCACCTAAAATAGTGAATTACTTAGAACATTGCTATACTAGAAATAATTTAGTGCAAAGAAAAAACAAGTTGAGATTAGAATTTACCTGCTGTCATGTCAGCTTGTAGCAACTTTTGCAAGGCATGAAGTGTGTGCCTTAAGGACTACCTTTTCTTGCAATTCTTGGTCCAATGATGCTTCAATGAGTCAGTGCTCTTTGAATTTCTCATATGATAAACATGCCCCAATTGCAAGTAGCATCATAAAAACCATCAGATTTAAGTGGACCTCTTATGAAATGCTTCCACACCTTTGAGGTCATAGTTCCTCTTCGTTTTCTCTTTTTGGTGGGGTCTTCTGGTGCAGTTGGAATTGCACAAGATCTTGAGTGTTAGCATCAATTTTAATTCTTTGAATCTCTTTTGGGGTAAAGTTTGGATCTCCTCCCATGCTATAATAGTTCAAGTAAACATGCTCTAATAGTAAGCAAGCAATTCAATCAAATAACAGTTCAACAATCAAGTAAGCATGCCATGCTATAATAGTTCAACAATCAATCAAGTCAGATAATAAGCTTGCAATTAAACAATAAAAAAATTCAACTATCAAGCAAGTTTCCAATCAATTCAACAATGTGTGAGTAAGCAAGCAAGCTAGTGCAAGCCAGATAATAAGCTTGCAATTTAACAATCAAACAATTTTATCAAATAATTCAACAATCTAGCAAGGTAAAAAAATTATACTTATCTAATGAAATATCATGCTTAGACTCAATCCCTCCTTCTCCTTGTCTCACTGAATCAGCCATTACACAACGAACATGAAATAAAGAGAAACAACTACATGAATCATGCAAATACAGATAGAAGAAAAAATTAAATTAATAAGAGAAACAAAAGAAAACAAAATCCAAGAAAAATAAAAACAAACTATACACCCTAAACAATGTATGAATAGTTATCTTAAATCGATTTATGTCTCAAGCTCTAATCGCTTTCCTCTCTTTCCTTTTGCCTTGATTCATTATTATCTATTTTTTTCATTTGTTCTTTCAGTCTTATTCTTTTCTCTTCAACACCACATTATATAAGGATTCTTGACGAATCATGATTATCTTTGTTTCTGGTGCATGCACAGTGGTGACAAGTAGTTGATCGATGATTCCATTATCAGCTTCTCAGTCTCGAGCTTTTCAAATTTCAATCAAATATACAATCATCAACTTAGTATGCAACACAATCAAGTACACTGGAAACTTGACTTTGTAGATTGTCGATCAATACTCAATCGCAACAGAGTGCACAAATGCACAAATCTAGCTAGGGTTTGCAGAGAAATGGTGAGAGATGATGAAGGTGTGAATGGGTTCAAGGGAACTTAATAATCATGTCACCGTCACGCATGGCTCGACAGGACATTGCACAAACAACCAAGCCTTGTGAGAGGGACAAAGAAAGAAAGAGAGGAGAGCAGACGACATGCGTGCGAGAGAAAGAGGGGATTGAGCGACGCACACAAGGGGATTAGAGTTTGGTTTTAACTTGTGCCTCTCTATTTCTCCGCCATCATATTCTAAAATCTCATAAAATTGTAGCCAGTTAGAATTCGTAAACGAAACAAACAAAATAGATGAAACGCAAGTGGTGTGTTCCATTGTTGTTACGTTTAACTAAACAAAATAAGAAAGTGTCTAGTTTAAGTTATGTTTGCTTAAACGAAAACGGAAGCTTACGTTAACCGTTCAAAGTTAACGCAATTCTTGCACTGTTAAGGACCCCTGGAAGTTATAACGATGCATATAAGCATATTGAATCCACATTCGGTAGAATACTCCAATTAAGAATGAGCAGCGAACCTCCTGCATCTCAACGCTGCTACAGCGTCGGACAGCTGTTCGTACAGTAACTGTTCAATTTTATAGATTGAAATGAGTAATTTCTATCTCTGAAATTGCTGAACATTTCAAAAAATACGGATTCATGCATATTACGTGTATAAAAGCGGCTCGACCGTATTTCACGATGTACGTCTCGGTTCCGGCCGAGGTAGGCAACTGTAAACATGGACCCACCTGTACCCTCTGCCTGATCTCATCCCATTGCAAGTTAACCTTATCCGTTGCATGCGGCAACGGTCCCGATGAAACCAGCCGACTTCTGCCAAAATATGCTCACATAAATGCATAAAAAGTCGTATTGAACTGAACGATGTGCTATCTTGATAAAACCAAAACCTGACAAATCGTCAGCATTATTTCATGAATTTGACGGACTCTTCTCACGTGATACTTGCAAGAATTAATTATTAAATAATTAAAAGTAAAAAAAGAAAAATGATAAAAATAAATAACGCGCCTAGGTGTCGCCGTCACCGCGGCTCAAGCGCCGTTAATTATCCCACAAAAGAAAGCACTGAGAAAGGTCGGCTCCGCTTCCCTACGCGCTTTATCGCTAACGCCTCTCTTTTTATGGTTTGTATGATTGTATATTTGTATCTCCCCTCCCCATTCCCAATCCTATATAACTGGCTCAGCTCTCGCCACATCCCCATTATTAGTTCTCATTTCTCAAACAGAAAGGATCAACAATTTCTCCCATCTCTTCTTACTTACCCCTTCTCTTATCTTCACAAGTACTTTTCTGATTTTTAATTTTGGAATCTGTCTGCTCTCTGTTCTTCTTCTTGACATTTTGTGCCCGTTTCTAGAAGCGGAAATTATCATAAATACCACGCACCGTTACCTCAAGGGGAAGCAATCAGTCAATCAATCCTTTCATTTTAGATAATCACTCAGAAGTTAAATAGAAAGAGAAAATGGTTTGCATGGTTGCTCGTCAAGGCAGAGAACTTCAGCGCTACACCACAACTGGCGGCCGTGTTGTTGTCGGGTCAGTACTCAATACCTACTTATCCAACTGTTAAATTTCTCCCCAAATCGTAGAATTTGGAATAAATTCGAGCTTATTCTGATTGGTTTTTACTTGTGATGAACAGATGTATACCATACAAGCTCAAAGACGGATCAATTGGAGGCCGCATTGATGATACCATTGAAGTGCTTGTTATCAGCTCACAAAAGGGGCATGGCATGATGTTCCCAAAGGGAGGATGGGAAAAAGACGAAACAATAAACGAAGCGGTTGCCCGCGAAGCAATGGAAGAAGCGGGTGTCCTCGGTACCCTACTTGGGAAACTTGGCTGCTGGAATTACATCAGCAAGAGATACAATACCGTGTATGAGGGAGTGATGTATGCACTCAACGTCACAAACGAGCTGTCAATGTGGCCCGAGATGGACTCAAGGAAGCGACAGTGGGTCTCGGTGGCTGAGGCAAGGGAAGGATGCCAGCACAAGTGGATGACAGATGCACTCGACCAGCTTGTTGCTCAACTCAGTATGCGCTGTATGCAAGAGATGGCGATGGCGTAGATCTGTCCAGTTGGATTGTCGATCGTCGGCAATCAATTCGGACTATGGAGTAACTTAGTTGTTTCGTTGAAATTGAGGCATATAACTGCAGGATGTTCTACGCTGATCGCGGTAATTTGGATGTTTTATGTTGAGAGAATGAGAGTTGGGAGGTGCCATGGGCTTGAAACACTTAGATGCAAGTCTGAGTTGCGAAATCTGATCTTCAAGCGCGAAATCTGATCTTCAAAGCGCCGATTTCTTTGTCGATTGCGGTGAAAGCTTTTGATTTGGTGCAAATTCTTCTTGAGAGTAGTCAGAAAAGGAACAATAAAATTCACCTGTAAAAGTGGATCAAAGAAGGAATAAGGATAGTTCTTAGAGAATTTTCATCTTGGGCAAATTTGTAGTGTAGATTAAAGCTGCTCAGCCTGCTCAAGAGGGGATATTGCATGACTTGGTAGGAAAGGGATGTAAATATATATGCTGATAGTTGCATTAGAACAACTCGGCTGTAATCTTGTCTGTAGCAATAGTTGTGTTTTTTCATTCCTCAATGGATCAAATTGTTCCATTTATTCATCTACTTTGTTTTTACTAGTGCACTTCAGTTTTAATAGAAAATTTATTCTTTGATTGGATATTTCGATGCAAATTTGCCGAAATTTTTATTAATTGAAAAGTTTAAAATCTAAATAATTAATTCTAAAAAATTATTAAATTAGATTTGAAATTAG
>CAXKVX010000124.1:0-218373 GCA_964058865.1 Eleocharis quinqueflora | reverse complement strand
CGACAACTGCAGACGATCAACAAAGGATCATCCACCTGCTCGGAATACCTAAACAAGATCAGACAACTTGGTGACGAGCTGGCTTTCATCGGGTGTTCAATTTCCGACGACGACTTGGTCATGGCCGCCCTCAACGGTCTCGGAGCTGAATTCAACTCTTTTACTGTCGCACTAACCACGATCAATCGGAAAGAAGCCATTTCTTTCTCAGATCTCCATGGAATGCTTTTAAGCCACGAGGCTCTCCTCTCCAATCAACTCTCCTCTCAGTCTTTCTCGTATCAGCATCAAGCCTTTCTCGCTCGGCCTAGAACCGGGTCAGATTTCAAGTCCCGTTTATCCAATTCTTTCTCCAATCAACATCACAGCAATACAAGTGTCGAAGGAGTGCTGAATGGGGCTAGATCCAGTTACAGGCCCAATATGAGGTACAATCAGCCCATCTCCTCTTCACAGTTTAATACAAATGGATCACAAGCCCAACAACGAGATTTTTCACAAGTCCAGCAGAGAGATTTTTCACAAACTCAAAGAGGCCTGTCGGGAAATCAAAGAGCACCTGCACCAAGAGCTGACGCAACATGCCAAATTTGCACCAAATATGGACATCTTGCAAAGCATTGTTGTACCGATTTCAACAAGAGACATCTCAACCCTTTCAAGCCTTTGTTGCTCAACCTTTTCCACCAAGGCATGATCAAAATGAATGGGTTCTTGAAACCTGGGCAACAAACCATGTCACGAGTGACATAAATAATCTCTCCAACTTTTACGAATACAATGGGACCGACTCTCTTCAAATTGGGAATGGTAGTGGACTTTCTATACTACATATTGGTTCATCTACAATTTTATTAAATAACTCTACTCTTGTGCTTAAAGAAGTTCTTCATGTACCTCATTTTTCAAAAAATCTTATTAGTTTTTCGAGGCGACTACTTGATAACCCATTTCTAACTATTGAATTCTTTTCCTCTTCTTGTGTTCTAAAGGACCACCACACAAAGAAGATCCTTCTTCAAGTTTCATCAACTAAAGGGCTTTACATCTTTTCTCCTTCAAGTCCTCCTCAAGCTCTACTTGGCACAAGAACTTCTCTTGATGAATGGCATGATCGTCTTGGTCATCCTTCTCTCATGATACTACTTTACATGTTGTTAAAGAATTTTCTTTACCTTGTAATTCCAATAAGTTGAGTTTGTGTCATTGTTGTTGTATGACAAAGGCACATAGACTACCTTTTCCCCCTTCATCATCTTCTTCTAATTCTCCTTTAGAGCTTATTCATTCCGATGTATGGGGTCCTTCACCAATTGTTTAATAATGGATTTCGCTATTATGTCATTTTTGTTAATGATTTTTCTCGTTACACTTGGATATATTGTATGTCAAATAAAAGTGAGGTTACTAAAATTTTTATTATCTTTAAAGCACAAGTAGAGAACATTTTCTCCTCCAAAATTAAGGTGCTACAAACAGATGGAGGAACGGAATATAAGCCAATTTTCTCATATTATCCATCATACATCATGCCCATACACACCACAACAGAATGGCTTGGCAGAATGAAAACATCGCCACATCACAGAAATTTCACTTGCCATGATAACCAAAGCTTCTATACCAACATCATATTGGGACGAGATGATCTTCAATGCTGTCTATCTCATAAATAGACTACCTTATTCTTCTAAATCCATTATCCCATATGAGACCCTTTTTAAAAGAATAATAAAGTGTCTATGTTTTTCCCTTCAAGACCTTACAACTCAAATAAACTAGAACCTAGAGCTATACCATGTGTTTTCCTTGGCTATGCTATCTCACAAAAAGGTTACAAATGCCTTCACCTCCCAACAAACCGATTATACATTTCCCGACACGTTCAATTTGATGAACACACGTTTCCATTCCAAAAATCAGGTTCACAACCTCAGCCCAGCAACACCGACACAACCCTTCTCCATTTGTTGCATAGTGTCGGCTAGGGATGGCAATGGGCCTTACCCGCGGACATTTGGCCTATCTCGTGACCTGCCCGGCTCGCAGAAATTTTATCACCCGCCTGCCCGACCCAAGAGAATGGGCATAGAATTTTTAGGCCTTCCTATCTGTGGGCACTGCAAGCCCGACCCATGGGTATCTGTCCATACCCGCCCACAATTGTATAATACAGATTCATTACAATTGACACAGTTTCTAACATAAATAATTTACAAAATACCGTATAATACAGTAATACTTACCTAGTTGGCTGGTTCAATGTTCTAACAGGCGATATTCAAGAACTAAGGCGATTTTATCTAACAGGCCTGTAACATATAACTAAAACTCTACAAAAACCCATAATAACACAGTCAATTATTCGGCCCACATGCAGCCCATGGGTACAACTTCACAGCCCATAGCCCGGCCCTACCCGGCCCTCCATGACAATGGGTCGGGTGGGTATAGTGCTTGGGCCGGGTAGGTATGTGCGGGTCGATGGCCGGCAGGCCAAACTGCCATCCCTAGTGTCGACATCCAAGAAGCAACACAGTCACCACTTGATATTCACATGGGCCTTTCTCCACCAATCCAGCCCGATTCGAGTCTTGCCGAAAACTCTGGCTTTGCAGAACCTGACTCCAGCCAAGAGCCCAGTCGAGTTAATACCTCAGCCGAATTGCCTTCGGAAAGCCCAGCAAAGGAGCAAACACCATTTTCACCAAGCCCAGATATGGCTAACGAGAACCCAACTGATGAGTTAATTTCAAACGGGCCAAACCAAGGAAGAAAACATCATATGATAACAAGGCACATTGATGGGACCAGGAAAACAAAAAATTTTGCAGATTTTATTGCTCTCTCTACTTCTTTGGAAATCGAACCTACCACATTTCGACAAGCCAATAATATTCCAGAGTGGAGACAAGCAATTGCTACCGAAATTGATGCTCTCGCACAAAACCAAACCTGGAAACTAGTCCATCCTGATCCAAATCAAAATGTTATAGGTTGCAAATGTGTTTTTAAAATAAAAAGGATTCGAATGCATTGTTCAACGATATAAAGCCCGATTAGTTGCCAAAGGTTACAATCAGGAGGAAGAAATTGATTATCAAGAAACCTTCTTTCCTGTAGTACGACCAACTACCATACGAATTGTACTTGCATTAGCTATATCAAAAGGATGGACACTCAGACAGTTGGATGTACAAAACGCCTTTTTACATGGAGATTTGAAGGAAACAATATACATGAAACAACCACCTGGGTTTGAGGATCCTTCCCGAATTGATCATGTATGTCTTCTTTCAAAATCCTTGTATGGTTTGAAATAGTTACCACGTGCCTGATTTCACAAGTTAAGCGAAGCCTTGCTTTCTTTTGGCTTTCAAGCATCTTCATATGACCCATCTCTCTTCTTTACACATAACCATGGTCACATTCTTATTGTCCTTGTCTACGTGGATAACATAATCATCACCTCCTCTCATGACAATGCAATCTCTACTTGCATCTTTTTTCCAAAACCAATTTGCTCTCAAAGATCTAGGAATGCTTCGTTACTTTCTTGGCATCAAAGTGCTTCATACTCCATCAGGGATTCATCTTTCACAAAAGAAGTACATAAGTGACCATTTACAAAAGGCAAAAAATGCATGACTCCAACCCTTCCTCCACACCAATCTCCACATCAATCACTCTTTCCAAGTTTGATGGCAACACATTCGAAGATCCTAATTTATACATGAGCATTGTGGGTGCACTGCAATATGCTACCATAACCCGACCTGATCTTTCATTTGCAGTGAATAAAGTGTCTCAATTTATGCATTCACCCAAAACCACACATTGGGCAGCTGTAAAACAGATTCTGAGGTACCTTGCAGGCACAATTTCTCATGGCCTATTCTTTCAACCGAGCAAGACCTTCACTATTCATGCATATAGTGACGCAGATTGGGTCGGATGTCCTGATGATCGAAAATCTACCTCTGGATTTTGTATTTTCGTAGGCCCAAATTTAGTTTCATGGAGTGCCAAGAAACAACAAACTGTCTCTCGTTCTAGTATCGAAGCAGAATACAGTAGCCTTGCTACTACTTGTGCTGAACTTATGTGGATACAGTTCTTGCTGACTGAACTACATGTTCACCCTACTACTCCACCTTACTTTTGTGTGACAACATTGGAGCAACATTTCTTGCCTTTAATCCAATGTTCCATGCTCGCACCAAGCACATTGAGATAGACTATCATTTTATTCGAGACCAAGTCACTTCAAATCAGTTGTTGGTTCGTTTCTTATGCTCGAAAGATCAACTAGCAGATACCTTCACCAAACCACTCTCTACATCACGCTTTGAAGAAATTCGAACCAAACTGAAAGTGCTCCAACCACCTTCACTTTGAGGGGGGTAATAAATCAAGTCAGCAACACATTCGGCAACACAGTCATCACAACAGAAAATCAGAAGAGAAGATTAGTTACAAACAAAAAGTTGTTAGCAAATTTAATAATGTAGTTAGTTGAGACAGATTGTATAGCCTATAAATACTGATAGGAATCAGATTGTAAGTTGAGACATATTGTATAGCATATAAATACTGATAGGAATCAGATGTAATAATCAAGATGAGGAATTAATAAAAACAATCTTCTTTCTTCTCTTTGTTATCTTCTCTCTTAAACTCTTTTACCATTAATCTCTTTATTTGTGACACAAATAAACTTGTAATATTTGAATTATATTCAGATGATATTAATTGTGAGCAGTGAGCGTCCATTTTTCTTAGAGAAGAGATCTATATTGTAGGCAGTGGCGGATCCAGGATTATGATCAAGGGTAGGCACTACTTACAAGAAAATAAATTTCGTCAAAATATTGAATATCATAGTAATTAAAGAGTATGGTTTGTTTGGGGACATTTGATTTTTGCCACTACAAAACATCAAAATTGTAACTGTTTTTGTTAAAATGTCACTATCGGTCACTTTTTGTTTAGAGATCGGGTGTCGACAGTAACACTTGACAAAAAAAAATTTTCAGTGACATTTTGACAATTTTTAAGTTTTATAGTGACATAAAACTAATTTGCCCTTAAATATTACAAAATTAAGTATAAATATAATATAATAACACTTACAAAATTAAATCAAATCAATGATGATAAATCGAGCCAACATACTCTAATATTTTTTGACAAGATATTGTGTACATTCATTCAATTCATCATATGTCTCACACTGACATAGTAAAACATCGATTGACAATGTTCAAAATAAAGATATCAGCTAATAATCAAACAATAAATGAATTAAAGTCATATCAATTGATTCACCTCAGATGAATTGAACTAAAAATCTAGGACTCATATGATCATATTGAAATAAAATTCAAAATGACATTTTGACTAGATAGACAAAGTTGTGTAGCAACATTCCTTTTGCTTATTTATAAGTTGAGCAAGGATCACTTCACATGTAGTACTTTGATTGATTTTTATTGTATCATTATTTTTATTATATTTCAATCGGTAAGTGTTTTTACTGATGAAATTTGTTTGTTTTCATTTCTCTTTAGCATTAATATTTTATAATAGTAACATAATCCATCCAGAGGTAGGCACAATATCAATTCAGGGTAAGCATCATATCTAATATCATTGAGTGTACGAATTTTTTTAGAATCCAGAAATAGATACGTGCCTACTCCTAATCAACGTTGCATCCGCCAGTGATTGTAGGCAAAGCATTTAAAAAAAACTTAAACTTAAAAAAAGTAAAATAAAGAAGGCACGCAAAAATTTTGGAGAATTTAAATAAAGGATTATAGTAAAAGAAGGATTGAAATCACATACTTTTCAACACAAGAAAATAAAAGTCTTCTTTTTTATATTTGAATTTTTAGATTTGAACGAAGGAATTAGATCTCACAGAAAAAAACCTCAAAGAAATCGGAGCCAATTGGACGGTCAAGATGTAAATGATAAGACCCTCTTTTTTGCTGAAAATAATAGTATATTAGGACCCAATAACGTATAAACACAATTGTAGAATTCAGAAAATGACATCAGCTACTCGCCGAAATAACTAGCAAGGCCATACTCACCAAAATTCAACAACTATGATAAAACCAACATTTAGACTCTGTCCTGCTGCTCCCATCTACTATGCAGATGAAAAATACAAATTCTTCAGACTGAATTATTTTCCCCAATCCCCGATTCAGGCCATCTACATTTCATTATGTCGTTATTGGTCAAATCATTGAACTGTACAGTACAGCACAGTACATCCTCTTTCCACTTCCACATAATTGACTTTTGAGTATGACATTAACAATATAAAGAAGTTACGTCGGTATCATGCATTCATGCTTACGCAAAGAATGACTGGCATCGTAAAACAGCCTAACTGTCTATACAAGTATACATAGAACATAGCGGATAATTAGTATTTTATTTCATGTCGTTAATTGAGTTTAATTAGTATTCTTAGTTTAGAGAATCTGAACAAGGGGAAAAATATGAATAGGAGCTATATAGCTTGATCTACGGAGATATGATCATATGACATTATGACCTTCATACATCATGATCACATCTTCGTTCATGTGCTATTATAGTATTATCTATACATGACAGCTCTAAGCCTGTAACCTGTTGACACTGCTAATACCAACCCATCATTTATTTAACAGATATGATGCTCCTAATGCTTCCATAAAGAGGATATGGCATCTCCGTATGACCGTATCTAAGGCTGTACAAGTACTACAACCTTTGGTTTAATGTATTTTTGTTTAATTCAACTCAATTATATTGGTTTGAAAAAATAAAGTTTATGTAATTTAAGTCGAGCTTTGTTAAAATAAAGTTTAGTTAGTTTAAATAACTTCAAAGGTTCAAGTTAATGTTCTAGTTAAATTTATTTTGCAGGTAATTAAGCATTCAGAGCTTATTAGAGCAAGAACGAGTGATTTGGAGCATGTCGGCACTAGTTTCAGACTTTTTGCACATCCATTGCTGCACGCAATGAGAGTCATTGCGGCCCGCAATCATTCCAGGACTTAGCACATTTCAGACAGATTTCAAACTTCATTGCGACCCACAATGACCCATATGTCAAGCAGACAAAGAGCACAACTTCAACCTGCACTCATTGCGCCATGACCTCAATTTCTGCACGACAGACTAGTTATCAGAATCGTATGTAGTCACTGTGTCCCGCAATGGAGCTCATTGTAGCACGCAATGAACGATTCTGAAGCCCGAATTTGTTGTTTTAGCATCTTTTTCCTGGGATTTCTTCCTAGTATAGATAGGAACCTGCACAATAGGTATAGAGAACAGTTTTTAGATAAATAATTTTAGGATTTTAGAAGGAGACTCAAGGAAGGGAGAAGAAGGAAGAAGAAGATGACGACAACTTGATTTTTGATTGTATTTTTTTTTCTTTTTTTTAGATCTTTTACTTGTATTATGTTGACTTGTGCTTCTCCCACGTCCGACTGAAAGCTTTTCTTGAATTGTAGTAGGAATGTACTTAAAATTTTTGCTATGACTTAGTTGATTTATATTTCATATTTTCTTATTCTTGTTGTGATCTATGCTTTATTGTTATTTGATTATGAGGACATAACCGAAATCACATGAAACCTTAGGAATTAATATGTGCAATTGAGAAATTGAATATTGAGTCGGGACCATAAGGTATAGGATATTTGATAGGCTAAGTACCGAGAGGTGACACTCATTTTTACAAGCTTTACCTAATTGTTTAGAAAATTATGTCAAGTATCGAGAGGTGAAAGATGGTATTAACATGGCTAACTATCGAGAGATGACGTTTATATTAACTTGAAGATGGTATTAACATAGAAATATCCATTGATACCTATAAACTCTAATTGTGCCTTCATAACAAAAGAACAAATTTATCACATCAACTAGTCATAATCGTAGTGGATAAGAACCACTATAAAACCCTAACTTCTAGTTAAGATCTAGAATCTTGTTTTAAAATCGTAGTTTACTTTTAATTCGTAAAACAAAATAATGCTCAACAACAAAACACTTTTCAATCTTCTTTCTACTAATTAAATTATTAGATTAAATCCAATATTTCGACTTATTCTTGTGAAAACGATCTCTAAGTATTGTACGACAAAGTTGTATACTTGTGACTAAGTTGAATAAAATTAGAGTTTATTACCTAAACACAAACCCACGCATCAGTGGATTTTTTATCAGCATAATGTCACGTTGATATATATATATGATCATCTCTCTGTTCTGTTGCCTTGATTTTTTGGATTAATAAATGTAACCGGCTCTTGCATATTCTTCGGTTCATGTTAATTTTTCTTTATGTTGCGCATGATATACAGGAAGGGAGAATCTCAAAGAGTTATTAAAGTAGGATTTGCAGTGTTTCATGATTTTGATACCTAATAATTAATCACTTGCGCCACAAAGAGGAACTATTTAAAAATTTGATAGCTTTGACATGTATTTTGAAATAAATTTCTAAAAGAAAATTAAAAAGTAATAAGAATAGAGACAATTTTATTGATATATTCTTGAAACTAATATATTGCTTGTATTTTAAAATTTATGTAATTATAGCGTTCTTTGATATTCTATCGAAGACCATTGAATTTAGATCGTTACAAATTTCGTGTTATTTTGATGTACGACTAGATGTGCATACCAAAGGTTCAACAATAATAAATAAATATATGAGTTGAGTTAGAATATTTTGCTAATTCATTTTTTCCGTACTTTGACATTCATATTTCGAGTTCCGAAGTTCAAATAGTCAATTCAAACTGTTGAATTTGATCTCCACGTGAAAATAGTTTGTGGTGATTGGTGACCAACTTTTTTATTTTTTCAGAATATTTTTGCTATTTTTAACGTGGTGCAAAATTTGTTAATCTTATAATTTCTAAATCATTCAATACGAATGATTTTATATCTTTCTTAAAAATAACAAAAAATCTAAAAATAAAAAAAATTGCACCAACAAAATTTTCATATGAAATCAAGTTCAACAGTTTGGATCGTCTATTTAAAATTTGAAACTCGAGATACGAATGCATATTACAGAAAAGTGAAATGTGCAAAATATTATATCCCAACTCATTAAATAATATAAAGAAGTCATCCTTACAAACAAAACATATAACATATATCATCATCACGAGTTCGCATAGTATCGAAAAAAAAAATGCAACCGTTACTCCAAATTTGCCCTACAACAACATGTCAACATAAAGGGAAAACATATCTGTTGTCATTATTTCGATGCCATGATTTTGTTATTAAAGAGACTGACAGAGATGATCCACAAAATAATGAAATTTTTCTGAATCAAATCACAATCACTCATATTAAGACAGCGATGCTGATTAATCAATGACACCGTTGCACCACTAAAATAATGACTGCAAAAGTGCAAATGCTAGCCAACATAAAGGTATGTTCGGATGACACCTCCATATATATGATGGGATTTAGTTAGATATTCAAACCAAATTATTTATTCTACTCAAATATGTATAATATTAAATTATTTGATTTAACTCTAGCAAAAAAGAAAAAATCATATCGGTCATCGATGATGTATCGGAAGGAGTTCACGTAGAATTAACATGCATGTCATCGATGATGTATCCCAATGAATCCATGTAGAAATTAAATCGCAAAATATTTTGTGATGATGTAGATGGATTTTCTATGCTATAAAAGAATTTGATACCTCAGACGGTCAAGCGTTGTCCATTTTACATGATACCGCCAAATATTTAGACTAAATACATGCTTTTTAGCGTTGTTTTCCGCGGTTCTAATTTAGACCGTTGGATTAGATCTGAACGGCTGACTGTCAACGACATGATTCAAAAAAAAACTTTTGTATTATAAAATAAATTTTGTTAGATTAAATTTGGACGGTTCATAATTTAGAGACGCAGAAGGCACCTTTTTTAGAGGTGCAGAGGATATTTCCGTTTGTCACAAGTCACAACCAAAAAGGTTGAAAGGGTTTAAAGACATTTTCACTTTCTTAAATGTCTCTTCATAGGGAGGCACACAGTTCATCTCTATCATTGATAACCATGGATGTATTGATTTGTTGCAGTACACAAAGTCTAAAACACTTTTTGTGTGATGAAAATTTTGTAGTGTTGGAATTTTACATCATATTGACGAGCCTCTAATAAATTGAATTTAGGATTAATAGCTCCTGTCAGTATTCAAGAATTCCGTTTAAAATTGATCGTAACAACTGACCATAGTGACAATAAATTAACATGAATAGTGACAATAATTTTGTCTCTTTGCAAACAAAAAATAATATAAAGCTTCAATTCTCATTAAGGTCAGATTCTTCACGAGTCGAGGTGAATCATCGCAATTACGGTGTAGTGTGTAGACTTAGAGCCGCAATTTAAAAACGAAAACCACACAGCATTCAAAATAGGCTATTATGGGCCACATTTATATTGGGCCTACAGATATTTGCATATTGACATACATTACATAGTTCACATTTGTCCTCGCGTTAAAAAATCAAAATAGGCTAATATGGGCCAAATATATTGGGCCTACAAATATTTGCATATTGACACACATTACTTAGTTTACATTTGTCCTCAGTTGTCTAATTCTTATGATAATGAACAATCAACAGCCACCGTCTTTGTTTTTAAATCTTGAAAGTTAATTGATTCTTTAAGATGTAAATACATTGATTAAGTAGTTAAAAGATAAAAACTCATCTACCATTTATGATGGAAATAAAAATTATTCCACAAATAAGAATACTTGGAATTTCTTTGCAATTATTATAAAATTCAAAGTCCTCAATAAGTTTTTTTTTTTTTTGCCTTCACTGCCCGTGGGCTATCAATAAGTTTTTTGCCTAAAACAAATATCAGTATTACCATATACACACGAGTAAATTTGTTTTTGGATTACAAAAAATCAAATTATATGGATTTTCACGGATTGAGATCAGTTTTGATATGAAAAAATTCAAACCGTTGGACATGTGATTGAGGTCCGGTGACTCCGGTTGAACCGCTTTCCAAAAAGCGATACCGGTTCGGTCCGGCCATTTCTAAAACCCTTCGGCTCGGACTTTCTGGGCTTCTCCTCTGCTACTCTATAGTTGACGCAAGTACAGGGGAGGAGATAAAGGAACAATGCCTGAGCTGCCGGAGGTGGAGGTGGCGCGACTGGCGCTGGAAGAGCACTGCGTGGGGAAGAAGATCGTCAAGTGCACCGTAGACGATGATACCAAGGTCATCGACGGCGTCTCCCCCTCCGATCTCCAGTCCGCTCTCGTCGGAAGGACTATCGTCGCCGCTCTACGCAAGGGCAAAAACCTCTGGCTCCACCTCGACTCCCCTCCTCACCCCACCTTCCAGTTCGGTTAGCTCCTTTTTTGTACCCTTGTAACATAATGTATCTAGTTGAGTTTCTTGTGGGTTAGAGAGAGCGGCAATTTATAATTTGTGCCAACATAACCTAGATAATGCATTTGTATTACTATTGAAAATGAGAAACTTAACTCTGGGTCTGATTCAACTAGCCTTCTGTTTTTTTTTTTTTGTTCTATATCTCTCAAACTATTAAATGCTTATTGTTGGACATCTGAAATTCATCTATCAAGTAAGTTTATCTATGAAACAGGGAAATTGAATGCCTGTCCCCTTAGAAACCCCAAAATTGAGAGCATACACCTAAGCTAATCTATATTTGTCTAAATGGTCCATGATAGGACTGATAGAAGAACAACAATAAGACAAATACAAATGTAAATGATACAAAAAGTACCTGTGCGGCTGTGCCCAAATACAATAAATTGAAGATTGGTACATGTTTAATGTTTTAGGGATGGCTGGTGCTATTTACATCAAAGGCATTGAGACTGCAAAATACAAAAGGTCGCCGGTAATTGCCTTTTTACTTCAATTTTTTCTTGCGGCCTTCTCTTTTTCTAAGAGAATTCTGGTGTTAAGTAGGTCTGCTGTCAACACCACAGATGAAGAATGGCCATCCAAATACTCCAAAGTTTGTGCACAGGTATGTACCTTTTTATGTAAAAATAGTAGTTTTTGATATGTTGCCTTCTATTTCTTTCTTGTTCATGCATTTTCTAATTTTGGAATTCAAATTCAGATGATTAAATTGTGTAACTTCGGGTCAGATTTTGTCGTAAATTTTATTACTGTATCTTTTGCAGCTGGATGATGGCTTAGAATTTTCATTCACTGATAAGAGGCGCTTTGCAAGAGTTCGCCTGGTTCATGATGTAACTCTTTCTACTCTACATATTTGACAACCATCCCAACAAACAAATCAGTATTCACAATTGAGAGAAATAAAATAATAGATGTTTATAGTATACATATTCTATAGTATATATAGATTGTTTACCAAATTGGTGCAAAATGAGAGTACTTTGGTCACTGATCAAGTCTGATAAAACTAAACCTTCAAAAATTTGAGATTGCTTGATCGATGATTAGTTTAGTTTTCAAATTGCTTCAAATTTTATACAACCTATCTAACTGTAGAGAAGATTCGTGTAATTTTAACTTCCTTTTTTTTTAGTTCTGCCAACTGGTTTATGACGGTCTCCTAACAAATTTCTTGTCAACATTACCTATTCCTGCATTCATCCAACAATTACCTGTTAATGAATTCTTCGTATCTCGCCTTTAACACTTCAATTCTTAATTTGGCCCTGTTATTTCTTCTTATTTGTGTACCATTATCATCAGTGCTCATGTATTTACTTATATTTTTTTAATAATTCTTGTATTTTCAGCCAGAGGCTGTGGCCCCTATATCTGAGCTGGGTCCAGATGCTTTGACTGATCCAATGAAGGTTGACGAGTTTGCTAATTCTCTGAGCCAAAAAAAGATTCCAATTAAAACTCTCCTACTTGATCAGGTAAATCTATGTTATATAGTTTTGTTTTATCAAAATTTTCTATATTTTGTATCCATAAAAACTTTTAGACACGTACAAGACTATGTTTTGTTCCTTCACTTGAAAGCATTTAGTTAACTTGATTGATTGTCAGTTTCTCACTTCATACATAATACAGAGCTTTATATCTGGAATTGGCAACTGGATAGCAGATGAAGTTCTTTATCAGGTTGCTGTTTTTTTTGTCATTTTCAAGTTTCAGTTCGCTTTCAACTGCAGAGAAATAATTAATGTATTGAGGGATCTTTATTGCTGCTTTTTTGCATATGCTGATTATTTGAATGATTCTGTGAGTATCTTTTTAAAATTAGCATTGAGCATCTGACTTATCTATTTTAGGCAAAAATTCACCCAATGGAAAAGGCTTTGGGCCTGTCAAAAGAGAAATGTGAAGCACTGCTCAAATGCATCAAGGAGGTCAGCCATGCATAACTGTTACAGTCCATTGTTTGGCAGTTCCCCTTCAAAAATTTAACTACAAGTTTACTTTGTGATTGCTAATTTATTGTTTTGCAGGTCATTGAGAAGGCAATAGAAATTGGAGCAGATAGCAGTCAATATCCAGATGGATGGATTGTGAGGTACCGCGAACAGAAACCTGGGAAGGCTTTCATTGAAGGTACTCCTCTTAAATTGGGATTGGATAATATTTTCATATGGGGCCTTTTGTTATAGGAAATTCTGAAGCGTTGTTCACTTTCTCCTCATTATGCATGATTTGCTACAACCCCACCACATAAAGATGTCGGGTTTGAAGATTTGGACAAGATGCAACACAATGACACATAAATCAGTGTTGATAAAACATACATAGACTATTGATATATATTGCAGCATCTTGTGAATTATCAACCTTACCAAGTTGTTTTCTTGCAGGAAGGAAAATTGATTTCATTAAAGCTGGTGGCAGAGTAAGCAACCCACCCCAACCCCCAAAATTAAAAAAGAAAAGAACAAGATGTTCTGCATATATGTTGCTGGCTGGTTTTTTCTCATGTACAATAGGGAGATACAGTGCTGAATATCTAGGTTTCCATTGAAATTTCAGTACAAACTCATGTTTAAGAATAATACGACCACATAAAAATGCTGAACCACTGTAAGGGTACTGAAATCTAAATAAAATACCTTTGCTTAAAGAACACCAACACTAGCTAACCAGTCGGTCTATCTGCTGCTCTATCTTTAGACGACAGCTTTTGTCCCAGAGTTGCAGAAGTTATCAAGTTCCAGTAAGGCTGCTCCATTGAAATCCAGCAAAAGCAAGCCTGATGCTGATAACGAAGAGGAAGCTGTGGAAGGCTCAAAATCAGATAAAAACAAAGATTCCTCCAAAGGTGCTAAGAGGAAGCCCAAGAAATCTGAAGATGATGATACTGTGCAAAAGAAAAGTTCTTCTAAAAAAGCAGCCAGAAAGGAACCAAGTGCACCAACAAAGAAGAAAGCACGCAAATAGATTGCCTCTTTTGGGGGAAAAGTTGTGTATGAACGTCTGGGTTTTATGATCCTCTTAGGAGTTAGGACCAGCTTTTGTTTTTTATTTACTGTTAGAAATAGAATTCCTGGACATGGCTAAAAACGTCATTTGTAAAGCCTCAGGCAGCCTGGTTATTGTAAATGTTTTGATTGGTTCTGAATTTTTTTATTAACTTCAAGCTTTGAATTTTAGCTGATATTCTCATCCACGCCGCCTTGTAAAACTCAAATGGCATGGAACGCCATGGAAATTCGCATCTGTTGCTATAGTTATCTTGCCATCAAGTTGTGACATGAAAAAAATCCTTCAAAAAGTTGCATCATTGTGCGCACATCTGATTCATCTGAATTAGGAGGATGAGATTACGTGCCATAGAATCCTTATCGCACTATAAATCTAGCACCATTAATTAAGAAAAATGGTTTCAAGTTATACCAGCATGTTAATAAATAATAATACTATGATGATAAGATGATATTTAGTTAATTAGCTGTTAACACCTTAACAGTTGGTCCCAAATCGAAATCATACTTTCCATAAAGTTCAAAAAAGCCTCAATCCAGCACAAAAAATGGCGAAGAAAACCCAGATCGACAGAGAGGGGTAGAGAGAGACTTCAACTTGAGCTTGTGGAGAGACCCAGTTATTTCTCTCTTTTTTTTCAAAAGCACTTGAACGTTTTGATCCGTTTCCGATCCGTTTGCACCCCTAGCCTTCTCTCCCCTTTTCTTCATCCTCTTTCTCTATCTCCTTCATTATCTAGGACAAGCTGCACGTACAAAAATTTGTCAGTGTTTACAGCATAATACAGTAAAAGTGCCAAATTGTGGCTACAATTATGCACAATCTACAATTATAATTAAACTACAGATCTGCTTACCTCAATTACGTTCACTAATAACCAAAGAATGGAAAGAATTGCAACAAAAATTCATGGAAGAAAAACAGATGTATATATATAGAGATGCTTGCAGTATATAATTAGAGAGATGTCTTATCAATAATTTATTTAGAAGTTTGTTGGAATTGAAATGTGAAATTCAATGAATAAAGTTTGAACTAAGTGTTATATGATTAATATATCAAATATTGTCACTAATATAGTAATATTACATGGCGCAATATAAGATATGACATAAATGTGATTAATTAAAAAATGACATAATACATATTTTGCTAAGTTTTAGATAAGATACATATAGAATTAAAGTGAATTAATTATAATTATTAATGTATCAATTATGATTAATTTAACTAATGTTAGTGCTAAGGTAAATGTCAGAAATATTATTTGAACTAATCCAATCAAATTGGATCAAGATACCAAACAAAACATGTCAATCAACATACCTATTGCGGCTGCAATGAGCCTTTTACGACTGCAAAGAGACTGAGTGGCAAAAGACAAAAGACCTTCGAGATGGATAGTAAGTTCTCGGCTTCCGCTAATTTTAATATCTTAAATCTTATACGGAATTTTCTCACAATTGTTTAATTAGAATTTTGATATTTTATTTGGCTCTACCTAATTTAAAATTGTACCAACACCTCCTTAAGAGATTTAGGGTACTTAGTTATTTTTCAGAAATTTGTATCAAATTTAATTATTAAAAAAATGATGGAGGCCCAGGTCGTTGGTATATCTGCTACCGGTATTGGTTGTTACTTTGATGATGCTGGTAAGTTTTTATCTCCTTTGTATAAAAAAAGTTGCTTCGCTGAAAATTTAAAAATTTTACATGGCAGCGTAATACAAATAATCATTGTAGTTAATTTTCCTTTTGCCAATTACATTATGCATTATGCTATTTTTGTGCAAATGAAAACATCAAGGCAATAAAATCCTACATCCGTGAGGTAGAGCTCAACTTTTCAACAAAAGAGCCCACCTGCAGAATCCATGTTATCGAACAGAATCCAGTATGTCCCAACTAACATGAAAAAAAGAAGGCATGTAGAAAAGATAATAAACAAGAGATAAATCAAAATGCATCACAAATATAATTATTTTACACAACTTCAGTGTTCCACTCATACAAATATTATTAAACGATCACAATGTGAATATTGGAAGGGTACACACAACAGAGAGTTCATTGCTCTTAATACATTACCAAAACAAGGAAATTCCAAAGATGGACATCCACTTTCCTAAGACAACTCCACATTGAATTTCACACATGCTTATTCAACTTACCACTTAAAGATACTTGGCAGTACCATCAAGCAACTTCCAACTTCAAGGCTTCAACTTACACTGGCAGCACATAATCCACACCAGCAAAAAATCCCTTTTAACACCTATAGTCTATAGTACCAATAAACTGAGAGACGAAGACACAAGGTCACTGATTTGACATCCCAATGAACCATAAGTACAGAGATATTTAGGATTTGCAAGCAAACCCTAGAAGACAACTGATTAGTGACTCCCAGGACTCACCAGATCATTTTATTTTTTACCATTAGATCCTCCCATTCCTCAGATAAGGTTAAATCAGGCACAACCTGCACAGGAAACAAGCAGGATTGATAAATAACTTAATCAAGATATTACTTGACAATAACATACATTTGACAAAAATAACAGCTCACCGAACCCAAAGGCAGCAAACAGCAATGCTTGGAATTACCAAAAATCATCTCCTCCAAAAGAAACTTAACGATAAGGTTGGAAGTGTAGTGGGCCATAATTCCATATGCATCAAATCAAGCCTGAGGCCACATTACTGCAACTGATTCTCAACAACATCTGAAAGGCAATAAAACAGTTTTGCATTAAAACAAAGATTCAACAAAAATGCACGACAATCCTCTTGAACCTCAAAGATGTATATCATAAAAATGGTACTGACATGCTTCTTTCTTATTATACTTATTTATTCTTAGGATTTCACATGAAGACTTCATAGGTTTTGTTTTAGGAGAAACAAGAGTTGTTCACCAACTAGTTATTTTAGACTTGATTAACAGAAACAGGAATAACTGGGACATGGAAGTATCCACTGGCCAAAGGCAGTACTACGAACTTTTGTATCATGAGTTTTGAATTTACCTGCAACCATGCTGGTAAGAACAGGGAGTTCTCACACGAAATACCGGCCTGACCAGAGAGACTGTGCTGTATGCTGTTCTCCCAGAACACCGATCTGAGTCTCTCCTTGTAGTGGCATCTGATGCTCATTATTATGCAGTTTTGTCGGCTCAAAAAGGTGAAAATCTTGCCATTTGGTATTGCCATTGACTGGTACGGCCGGTGCACCTGAGACCTGTGTGCCAGGAGTAGCGAATCCAAAACTTGTACCGAACATCTCACCAGTAGCAGCAGTAGTGAAGTTGTTGCATCCCACATGATTTGTGACATTTTGGTTTGCTGAAGGCTGGTAACCATCTAACCATCCATAGTCATCAGTTTGAGGGTAGAGTGGCTGCTCCTTTCTGACCGATGATGGAATACTTTCATTCTGTTGTTTCACCGGAGTACCAAATCCAGGAGGTGGGCCCATGTGCCTGACAGGGCGGCTGACAGGATTCTTCCTTGATGCCACAGGCTGTTTCTCCATAAACCTGGTGGCCATCCCATCAGAGTTCATCACACCAAAATCAAGTACAGAAGGTGTGATAGGCTGTGCAGCTGTTGATGCGAGGAGATGATCTGGCAGTGCTGTTTTATCACTGAAAGCTGGAGGAGGAGGAAATTGAGATGGTGGTAGTTGGTGCACAAAGCCATTGGAGGTCATGCCTGCTAACAAAGATTGCATGATAGTTGGTGCATCTGCTGATGGGAGAAGGTGGTTGGGCAATGCCATACTGCCACTAACAGCTGGAGCAGAAGGAAAATACTGTGGAGCTAGTTGGTGCCTAAAACCCTCAGAAGCTGCACCGGTCACCAAGTTGTGATTGTTCACACCTACTGGAGATGGGACATGAGTTGAAAAAGAAACTGGTGGAATCACACCTAAGCCACCTCCAACTAACTGTTGCTCTAAAACCCCATTCTCAGCAACACTTAACTCCTTCAGTCCTGCAGATAAGAAGGCTTCTTTTTCAGCTAGCCAATTGCTGGAGCTGGCATAGGGAGGCAGTTCAGGTGTCACATTTCGAAGATCTGAACCATCATCCAAAATAGCTGGCATCTGAGGTGGCCCATTTAATGGGGTTGAGAAGGGGACAACAGTGGTACCATCCCAACTAGATGCCGAGCTATGCTGAATAAAATCAGCACTAGGTTTTGACATAGAATTGGAAGGAAGTGGTGGTTTCTCAATAAAGGTATTAGGCTGAAAGACGATCACTTCATCTTCATCTCCTTCCACATATAATTCTCGGTCTGACAAGTTCTCTATCAAGTGACGGATTCCATTTGGTTCTAACCCAGTCACAGCAGGAGCTTCAATCTCAGGTGGGTCCTTGCTGATGACAAATTTCTTAGGACCAGGATCAAAGTAGATCTTCATTGGGCCAATCTGAACCATACTCGTCAAAGCCTGACCTGCAGCCAAAATCCTCTCAACACGTGCTTTTTTCTCCTTTATTCCCCCATCACTCTTCCTCGAAAAATCCAAAATGATTTGAGCAGGGACCAGAGGCAGAAACCCTCTCAACTCAAAGTCCTCCCAGAGTGCAATCCGGTTACCTGTTTCAGTCTCATCATACCCACTCATTTCAAAGAAGCAACTCACATCTTTGTCGGTTTCAACAGGTGCCAGACCTGAGAGAGCTAGCCTATTCAGAAGAGATACACACTGGTTCCAGAAAAATGACCTTGCAATGGCTTGTTTCTCATCCATGTCAGAACCAGCAGCTATATCAGGGTTACAGGCAAGCCATTCAATGTAGACTAATATTCCACTAAGGTAGAAGCTTGAGGCAGTGTCCTTCACTTCGGAGCATCGCTTTAGAATTTGACCAACTAATTGAAAAGAGGCTGTGAAGGCATTTTGGAGAAGCAAGTTGCGTTGCACTACTCCAGCGTAGGACTTGCCTTCTGATTCTCTCTTCACATTATGCACGGTATATATTAGGATTGCAACAGCACGCAATATAAGAAGGGCATTCTCGGTATAATCTAAACCAAAATTAGGTTCCTCTGGACCAGAAGAGAGAAGGTTTTGGAAGTCGCGCATCAGAGAAGAAAAAACTTCTTCAAAAGTTTCCAAACTGTTTAAAGAAAAATACACATGACTTGATAAGTACATAAAACAAGAAACAAGTTGGACACTTGAACAAACTCAACTATAATACACACAATAAGTATTGAAAGTGGCCACTAGCACTGTCCTGTCTTTTGTTTTCTTAAAAATTTAGTTTTTATTTTGAATATCTATTATTAAGATGATGATGAATACTGTCACTGTTACTTTATAAACTGTTATAATTACATTTATTGTACTTTACTATCACTACCTGTCCTAAATCTCTTAGTTATACTAATACAGGGATACCCACATTCGTAACAAAACTCTCCCTCAAAGTCAAAGATAATTTACAACTCTCTTCACAGAAAGAATGAAAAAAGAATATACAAACAAACCTGGTTTTTGTGAACAGAATGCCGTTGAGTCGAACAAATTTAACACAGAACGCCTTAAATATTTCAGGTATGCTGATCTCTGGTTCTTTGGGAGAAACAGGCTCTTTCTTAGATTCCTTTACTGGAGATGTCCTGTCTCCTCTCCCTTTACACTTGCCAGCTGAGCGTGCTGGTGGGGCCCTAGCAGAAGGTGCTTTCGTACCACTATTAGTTGTTAAAGAAGAGTACTGCAGCCGGTTCTGCAAATGAGCATGCAATAAAAGGCAATTTTATATACACATAATTATATGATGAAAGAAAATATTTCATTAAACGACGCAATTTCATGCAGCCTGTGCATCAACCTTGAAGATAGGGAGTGAACTAAACACTTCTACAAAAACAATAGTCCTCCTTTCTACCCCAGTTTCATCAAAGATTCTGTGTGTCCCACTTTTATCACTGTTTTCCCTTTACCCTAGTAATCTAGGCGGAGTATACTGGAAGATTTGAAGAAAACTGACGAGGGATTAGGAAATATTTAATGCTTTACGAAGTATAGAACACTCATTTTGTAGCGAGTTACAAAATAACTTTGAGATTAAAAGGCGCAAGAATAAATGTGTTTTCAAAGTATTTATAAATATTTCAGAATGAAGGGAAAAGGAAACCTTATCAAATGCAATCACGAGATTCTCTCTGGCCATAGTAAAGGGAGAATCCACTGCCAAGCTCCGGAAGTAGCGATAAATCACCAATAACTCGTCGCGAGAATATGTTGCAAGTATTCCCAACTGAAAAAAAGGAATAAAAAATACATAAGAAACACGAGAATCTAAGAAAATGTGTGAAATAAACACAAAAATAAAACACAAGAGAATAATGAAAATTTTCATATGTTGTCTTACAAAGATTAAACTACAAACTTGGAGAAAAAAAAAGAATATCTAAGAAAACGTCTGAGAAATATCCTTAAAATTTTAATATTCTAGTGCCCTTGATGGAAAATCCTTAAAATCAAACAAAAAAAGGGCAAGGTATGCTATGGTTTAAGCATTTAATTTTCAACTTCCTACCTGATGGTGTGGGTTCCCACTGGCCGGGCACATACTTAACGCCTGCATATAGTAACTCGAAGCAGCACCAAACTCGCGACTCACCACCTCTCCTTCCCCATACAATCCCTTGTATCGTGCTAAATCACCCAAATAAATCAGGCATCTGTGACAAGACATTAGCCCCTTCTTCATCTCAGCAGCCTTGTTCTCATCCTTAACATTCACAACCAGATTATCGCCATTAAGTGGTAACCCATACTTCGAACGGATCTTAAGCATTAGCTCATGGTAGAAACCAGTTGCCTCTGAAAGGAACACCTTGAAGCTCCCCTTAATTCTCTTCAGCCGATCAGCATTTGTTTGGTTGTTGTTCTTAGGATTATTTGAGGAAGCAGTGGAGGCTGAACTGACATGGTACCTGAACTCCTCAATGCGACGGTAGTGGAGCTGCCACAAGGCAGTCTCGCAGTCATTCTTCTGGGAGAAGTCATGATCAGCCAGGACTATCCCCTCGAGATTCTCACGAATCTCGAGCCATATGTTGGGATCAGATGGTAATTTTGATTCGGCCAACTTTTTCAGTCGAGCCTCCAGCTTGAGATTCTGCACATAAACAAAGGAAATTTCTTTGAATAGGGCTGGTAACAATAGAACACATGAATTTCCCAAATAAATATCAAAATAATGGACTGTGTAAACGATGAGAAATACCACCCCTCATTTCCATTTTTACTGAAAGGGAAAGCTACAAGGACTCAATTGTTACATGCATTTTATAAGGAGCAAAGATGAAGGTAAATTAGGACTTCTAAGGGGGGGAAATCAAGAAAAAGAGGCATATTATATAGAGGTTAATTATTTGTTTTCTGTTACAATATTAGCACACATGTCCTTTTTCATTCGGAGGTCAGTCTGATATTATGATGCTTCGTAGGAGCACACAAACTCCCTCATATGGAAGGTTTGAACCTATCATCAATAAGCTCTAACTACACTGACATAGGATACAATTTGCACATTAATTCTTGAAATTACTTTCTCAATTCTCAAATATAATGTGGTTGCTGACCCATAGGTATTATTAGCTGTATTCGACCAATAAGAGTTTTATCACCGTGCAGAGAAAGTAAGAATCAAGTCTTGCAAAGGAAATAAATAGCTTGGTAACTCAAGAAAATCAAGCAAATCAACAGTATCAGCACCCTGATTCCTGACATCATTCTTCTAATAGTATAAACATGGTTGCTTCGTCCAAGATGATATTCGCAATAATGGGTGTTTATTCTTTCCCTGAAATATCATTGGAAACAAAGGAGACGGGCAAAGAGAAATAAGATACTAACCTTTTTAAATAAGCTTTCAGCAAGCTCACGAGAGGAGGGAGTAGCTATTGCGTTATCCATTTGAATAGTCATCATCCATGAAATCTCCTGTAATAAAATCGAACAATTCAAAATTTCCTGTCATGAAATGCATCAACCAAAAAGAAAAACACGTTGGTACAATTAGAAACCTAATTGGGGCAAAAAAGTTTGCACAAATCAATTGTGAACCCTAACCCTAATTCTCTTATCCTAAATCGAGTCTATTCGACAATAGAAATCAACCTTGACAAAAACACGAGATTCTATATTACTCGGTCAATCCTGTTCAATCAAATGGGAGGACCGAAAAGACGAAAAGAATTAGGTCAAATCATAGATCTACCGTTCAATATCTACTACAATAAAATAGCGGCGGAAAACAAAAAAGAAGAAAGAAGAGAGGATCATAACCTAGGTCGAGCGAAAAGAGGCAACGAAGGGGGTGGGGATTAGAGAGAGAGAGAGAGAGAGATTTTTCTACCGAGGCTTCGCTTGGTGTCGAACGCAGGCGGTGAGAGAGACGATCCTCTTTTTTCTTCCCTAGGTTAGTTTTTGACGATTTATCAGATGACTTATATTATTTTAAACAGTGCATATAATATGTCCTTAAACAACCTATTTTAAGATGTACCAAGTTATCTTTTTTTATTTATATTTATAATTATAATACCCTTAATATAAATTAATGAATGTAACATTTTAGGATCCTATCGTCTGCGCCTCCTTTTAGCACGTTCTAACCATTTCTAAAATTTGAACCATTGAATTAGATCTCAACATCTAATTTTGTATTATACGACTCAAAATGATTTTTATTTTATAAATTTATATCTCTTGAAATCAAATCGAACGATTCAGAATACATTGGCGCAGAGGAGGCAGGGAGCCTAAATTTAGGCGCAGAGTATTTGGTTCCAGGCTTTTCTGTTGAGACATTTATTTATGTCATTATTACATGTTGTTGTTATTATTATTATCCTTGAACAAATTGAGTGTGGGGATATAAATAAATAAGTCACTCTAAGGATGAATCAGAATTTTTGAGGGCCGATTGTGATAATTCAACCTATTTATTTTTAGGTAAATTTTTTAAAAAATGTCACTACAAAACACTGTATTTGTCAAAATGGCACTACAAAACTCATATTTGTCAAAATGCCACTAAAATTCATCATGTATTTTATTTATGCCATTATAACTATTTTATTTCAATTAAATAATTCTAAACTTTGTAAATGACAAAATTATCCTTCCTCCTCTTTACTCTTCTTCTCCGTATTGTTCAAACAACACCATGACTGTTTAACATCACAGTTGTCAACTTCTAATGTTAACTTGGTTTTTGACTTGCTCTTCTTCACGGAATTGAACCTACACATTAGAAGCCACAGCAAAAGGCAAGCTTAATGAGTGGGAACTCTTTCCATCAAGCCCTCTTTTCAAATGAAAATGCCCACATCTCGCCAGTCTTTTACTTCCTTTGCGGCCAGATCGCTTTAAGCGACCTATCAAAATCCCTCTTCGTCACACTTCTTCCGAGAACGTGAAGATCACCCAGCAGCTATGAACATTCACTGATTCGCTTTTTGCTTCGCACCTTTGTTCGTTCCGTCTTGGATAGAAAATCCCCACTTGAAAGACCTTCTGCGCTTGGGTTTTGGATTTTCTTTTGAAATATTAGTGCTCCTGCAATGTTTATCAGTCACCTCAAATTATTTGCTTCTTGAGAAAGAATATTATAAATTACCAGTAGTTACTCTCTTGAACTAACACTTCATTCACTTTCTCTTCTTCAATTGTTATTTTTAGGCTGTAGCGTGTCGACACAATGGAAGTAGGAATGTGTTAGAGTGGGGATTTTCTATCCAACACGGAGAAGAAGAGTAAAGAGGAAAAGGATAATTTTGATCTAAATTTAGAATTATTTAATTGAAATAAAATAATGATAATGACATAAATAAAATACATGATGAATTTTAATGGCATTTTGACAAATATGAATTTTGTAGTGGCATTTTGACAAATGCAGTGTTTTGTAGTGGCATTTTGAAAATTTTCTCTTATTTTTAAGGCGCGAAGCGTCTGCCTTTTGATCGGGTAGTTTTTTCATAGGGATTTAAAATATGCATAATTTACAAAAATTATGTATATATTTTTTTAATAAAAATTAATTGTATGGTAAATTGTGAAACTTTTTTCATGGGATTTCAACTAATAAAATTTGAATATTATCCGATTCATTTAGATACAGGGAACCGTGAATCTGATTGCCCAATCTCATTTGAACACAAACATAGTATATGAGTAATGCTCAAGTTTTGAAGCGTGTAAGTTGATCTGGCAGCAAGTGCACCACCAATGAACAAGTTGCTTGTGACAGGAGATGGTCGCTCTGTGCTTGCATCTTCTGAGATCATTGTAATTCTCTCCAAAATAATAATAATAATAATAATAATAATAATAATAAATCTGACCAGAACACTTCGGCACATGCATTGCACTTGCTAGAGCCGATAAATTCGGACTGTCACATGCTGATTTAGACAGAGTACGGATCAGTTTTCAAAAAGGGTACAAGGTCTAAATAATAACTCAACGCATAAAAAAAAAGTGATCAGGCAGAGCACATCATGAAAAAAGCACGTCGTTTGATTTTTGCTTAATTAATGAATGTTGCGGCCTTTGCTCTCCTCTGTATCTCCATTACAAAATGAGATGAACTGATACATAAAAAAATCAAATCTACATGGAGCACTTGATTATTCCAGTAAAAATGGAACAGTCCCTAAATATTGGATGAAACTACAAACATGGGATAAAAGCAAAAGAAAAATCTAAGCTCTGCCTCAATGTTTTTATACACCACATATTCAGTCAAGCACTGGCACAGACAATCCTTGCTTCCCTGTAACCAACAAAATGACCAACAATCAGAAGCTAGACTGTCACACTGCCACTTGGCTGAAACCTCACATTCCGGCACTGTCGCAACTTTGTTAGTGCATCTACACCATTTCCTTTTACAAGGTCAACATATACTGATGCTAGAACCACTTTAGGGTTTTCAGGCAACAAACCAAAAGCCTGTTTGACAAAAGTACCAGCCTGTTCAACATCACCTTGTATGGCTGCAACAACACTTAGGTTCACATAAAGCATGGCTCGCGCCTCCTCTGGCTTCATAATGGGACTTGAAAAATGTCTCAACTCTGACATTTGTTTTGTTGCCACAGCATCTACTGGCTCGTCCCCATCTCCATCTCTCTCCTTTTCTCTCTCTAAATCCCATGATTCTGACTCGTCTTCATCACTAAATGGAAGCATCACACTGTTTTCTCCTTCAATGTATACAGAGAGAAGCTCTGTGGCTTCTTTCAGCTGGTTCAGGAGGCAGAGTGCCTCGGCAGCATAAACATGACCTAGAAACAGGTATTTTCTAGAACAGTCTGGAAGCTGAATAAGTGACCTTGCAAATTTCAAAGCTCTTAAAGGATTCTTCAAGCACAGATCGACATATGCCAAGTCAGCAAACAATGCCTGCTTAATTTTCAGGTTCTCTTTTTCACAAATTTTTTCATAAGACAGCACTGAGTTCAACAAGGTCGCATTTAAACTTGATCCCCCACTCACTACTCCATTGATAGAACCTGCCTGTGCTGATCCTGAGATAGGAGTTGGTGCTTTGGCATCTGTACCATCTGAAGTGGTGTTTTTCTGTCCTGAGGCTCTTGCTTGGCTTTGATCAGACACAATATCATCTGGTGGGGATGCATTCCTTGCTTCTAACTCAGCATGCTGTATCAGTAGCATAGCATTGACGAGGTACTCCCTTGCGCGGGACAAAGAGATTAGTTCCAAGCCATCAATCTTATCAAACTTTTTATTCTCACATCCACTAACTACAAGTTGCCTCCATCTTCCTGAACCAGCAACATTTACAGTAATACCCTCTTTCCCACCGCTTGATTCAGTCAAGAGACCCATCTCCAGTGCCAAAAGGCTACACTCCGCAAACCTAAGCCAAAATAATGGCCGATTGCCAAAAAATGGAACTGCTTCCCTAAAGCAACGAGCTGCCAACAAAGGCTTCCCAGATATTAAATGCTGAAGGCCCAAGTTGTAAGAAACAAGAGAAGATTTATCATGGGAAAAAAGATTCAGTTTTAGAGGCTTTGAATGTAGCGCTGAGCTCTCCTTCAAAGCCTTGCAAAATAACACAATTGCTGCTTGGTGGGACCCCTGCTGGTGAAGTATGCACCCTAGGTTGTTGTAAAACATAGCAGCAGTGGCCGGGTCAGTGCGGTTAGCAGGAGGTAAACTCAAAAGTTTCACTGCCTTACGGTGGTTGCCTCTGGCATACTCCAATTGGGACTTTAGAAGAAGTTCGGTTGATGAGTCTCTTCCTCGAGCCATGTTCATGGCTAGTTTTAGTTCCCGTTTAGCCACCTTAAGGTTTCGAGTAAGGAGCAAGAGTCGAACTTTGAAGAGTTGCAGTTTAACTTTTAGGTCGGCATGAGTGGCAATAGAGACAAGGTCAACTGGTGTTTTAGAGAAATGGTCAGTTAGAAAAAGCCGACCAGTATCTAGGGTTGAGTATAGGTTGTCATACTCTTCATCAGTTGGGTGGCGTGCATGCATAGTGGGGTCATCCATGGAAGTTGCATTTTGGAGGGCATATGGATCAGTGGAAGAAGTGTCTGAAGGAACAGTGATAACTTTCAGAGGAGGTTTGGGCGGATTGGCTGTCTGCAGCTGCACAACAGTCCCATTGTCGGTTTGGTTTGTGGCAGCACTGATGCCAAATGATTTTTCAAGATAATGAATTACATCCTAGAAAACAAATCAGATGATGAGATGCATCCTTAAACTACTTCGAAGAAAAAAATATTCATCTTTAACTGCATAAACTTGAACCATTAAGTGCTTTTGACAGTGTAAAAGCTTCCTTACTGAAATGCATCTTAACAATCAATATAAAGAAGTTGATCCATTGATAACATATAACAATGCAGACAATAATTTTGTAGGTACAATTAGCCTTATAGGTTGGTTATGTACCCAATTTCATGCAATTTGAGGGTTATTGGACATTTCATGGAAGGTCATTAAACATAAGCCATTGTGATTTCAAGTCATTTAATGAACGGTAAAGCTCACGTTAAATTTCATCATTTTTGCATGATATACATCACGTTATATATACTAGATTTCAAAATTGCCAAGATTGAAAAGCAATATCATGTCATAAAAAAGTAAAACAACAAGCTATTTATTAAGTTATCTTAATTCTCTGCCTAAACTTATTTGCATCTTAAATTTCATCAATATAGTTTGTTAAAGTATTCTCCTAATATGGACTCTTGGTATCTGCATATCTAATTTTCCTTGTTTAAATGGCATAGTAGCCAAAGATATAGTTCAACTGGGAATAGAAAAGGGTGAATTAACTTACTGCTGCTCTTTTTGCATCTTGGATGGTAAATGCAATGTCCAACAAGAGAAAGCACACATTCAGGGCTGTAGTCTGTAAAACCAAAAGAAGATTTAGCAGGGCAAACAATATTCAGAATCGTACATATGAAGGAGAATTGACTATAAAGTACCTCATCAATGCTATTGATTGTTTTATATAGCTTCTCTAAAATTGCCAGTGCGGAATGATATTCATGCAGATGGTAAAGAACAAGAGCCTGAAAATGAACCACCCTGCATTAGGCACATGCTCCATGCATGATTGTGTTGGCTTAATAAAGGGCTCTTTGGTATTGCTAAACCTATATTTTGATCAATTCCACTTTATAATGCCAAGGATAAAAAGGGGTCAGAATATACCAAACAGTATACTGATACTGATCATGTCTTGTCTCCACAAGATGATCAAAGATACACAACAAACAAAGCCTTTGGTCCCAAACAAGTTGGGATAGGCTAGAGATGGAACCCAATAAAAGTAATGAAAAATCAACGTAGATAATAATAATAATATACCAAATAGTAAATATAACATCAATAATAATAGTAATAGCACTAAAAATAACAACAGTAGAAAAACTGCACTATTAATCATAGGAGTCTAAACCTGCGCACTATGTCCCTAGCCCCGAACAAAAGCTTTAGAACATACAGCCTATAATACTACCCGTAAACCCTAATTCCTTGGTTATGGACCTATGATTATGGTTCTGGTACGTGAATCACTAATTTCCACACACTCCCTTCGGATGCATTCCATGACTTCAAGTCCCTTTTTTATTGCAAGATGCTCAAAGCAACGAACAATACTTTCACTGTACTACACTCCCTTACAAAGCCTAAAAATATGACATGTACCCTCAAAAAAAGAAGATATTTCTTTTTTCATGTAGAACATGAGAAAAATATCCTCTCTTCAACCAAAACTTTCCAAATACATTTCACCCCCACCCCCACCCAACTCACGCATCCCGCAGATGCAAACATGAAACAGACTGTATATGTAAACTCACGGTATTCAAATTCAGAATTGTGGTGCCAGATTCGTCTCCATATGTGATGAGGCAACCACTAGAAGCAGAAATCTGATTCAACAAGATGTAGCTTCCTCTAGCACCACCCCCAGCCCCATTGGTAGAATCATCCTTCTCGGTAGATGCACGAGCGAGTTCTTCACATTTTTCCTACAATAACATCAATATTTTTACAATAGCGTTACAGTATTACATAGCGATTTCACACTAGTCAGATCAATACAGTTTAGAGTTCATATGCCAATACCAGCTTTAGACCTCTTGGTTAACCTTTCTTCTCTACTTCTTTTTGATGTTTTTGTTTAGGATTTGGCAGAGACAAAGGATTTATCAAGTCGCTAAAGTACTGATGCTCTATTTATTAACACACAAAAGATCTCTATAATATAATCAGTGAGATCTATAGTAGCTTGCATCTACTGCATAAATAAGTTAGGAGGCCCTGGGATTAGGAGGAAAATTACAAGCATATATGCTATTCTGAATATAACAAATTATGAAAAAATGTTTGTCTCAAGGAAAGGGGCAATTGCTAGTTTACTATATTTAAAAATAATTAATAATAATACCAACACGAACATCAACTAACAAAAGTTTCCACATGAAAGAGTACTATTGTAAGATATGATAGCTTTTATGGGTAAGATTAGAAAGTGCCAAAAGGCCCATGCTTAAAGACATGAGGGAACAAATACTGGCTACTAGAAACAATGCTTATTCTCCTCTGGCGTCTCGGTGACAAAATTCACTCCAATCTAAGCTAGAGAAATACAAATATCAGGCTTAGATTATAGAATATCTCTTATCTTCAATATTTCCTATCAAAACTACCTTAAATGACTTCAAGCCATTCAGCATTGCTGGAGGAAATCATAAATTTATAACGCAAAACTAACAAAAAGAATGGAGATTTTTTCCTGCCAAAGATACCTTAGATGTGGCTTGAATTTTTGTGCCACAAAGAGACGTGATGAAGGAAAGAGGGCAACTAATAATATAAAATAAGGAAAAAAATGAAAGGCGTAACTGAAATACAGTATTTCAAATACACAAATCTAACTAGAGTAACCAAATTTTGCATATATCCCTGATATCATAGAGAAACATCATCAAATCTTACTGGTAATTTAAGATGTAAATGCGATGAAAACAAGCAGAAATAACTGACCTTAGTCTTCTCAAGGATTCGAAGAAGCTTCCGTGGATCTATTGAATCTGAATTGCTCTCAATGAGATACTCAGCAACAGCAATGTTGTGGAGCACCTAAAATTAATAGAGCATATGAATAAATAGAGAGTGGAAAGCACGTATTAACCAGAACCCTAAAACTATGTACTCCACAGTTGTCAAATATGAAAAGATGGCAAGCTAAAGAATTTAACTTTGAAATGAATACTACTTAACCTAAAGCACCTTCAAAAAAGTCTACAGCCAACATTGAACCCTAAACATTTCATGAATACAAAAATAAGAAAAAAAAAGGTCTAAAACGAAGCTAATAAAAATGCAACGAGCTTTCCCAACCATTCTACCTGAACAATTGTCATAACAATATGAAAATTGACAAATTTAAAAGGCACGGGATAATCAATTTCGATTTTCGTAATCTCTAATCTGGCTACTACAAAGCGAATTACAGAAGATGTAATTCAGATTATGAGCGAGATTCAGCACCTTTGGATCGTCCTCCTTTTTATGAAGGAGCTGTTTCAACACATCAATACACTCCGAATAGCGGTGGTTTTGGAAGAGCACGGCCGCCTCTTTTGCTAGCGCCGCGGTGGCTGAGAGACTTTCTTCATCCCCGGGCGACGGAGACGAATCCCGACCGTCCATGAATCCAATCCAGTGCTCAGGCGTGATAGCGAAGTGTCGAGTCAACAAGAGAGTCTCTGCTAACTGTAAGAGAGGTAGGGCTTTGGAGCAGGAGGAAACTTGCTAGGGTTCGTTCAGAGGGAAGAGAGAGGAGGAGGAAGTGAGAGATGAAATGGAGAAAATTTTCAATCCCTTACCTTTTCTTTTCTTTTCTTTTTCTTTTCCGTTTCGTATTTTTTTTATTTTCGCCCTTTTTTGTCTGTTTGCATCTGAACCCTCGTAGCAGCTATATTTTTCTCATGCTTCCAAAGTTTTATTTTTAGTTATTTTAGATATTATTTTTGAAATATGACTTGTCGGATTTCAACTTTTCTGCTCGTAGAAATTTGAATCTGTGACCTTGTTGAGTCTAATTAGCTTCACACTTAAACTAACATGCCATTTGACATGCTTCTAAAGTTCAAACAAAACCTAATAGAATTCTATTAGTTATTTAGTTGCGAGTTTCATCATTCAAAGTCCGAATTTTCGGAATGTTTCTCCAAAGTAAATTGTTGACAGCATAAATTTTGTTTGAAAAAAAATATAGAGCAGACTAAACTTTCATTCTTATTTTGCTCCACTACATATGAAAAATGAAGTTTTCTAAAAATAAACTCTTTCCTTTTATTAATTATCATAGCTCGAAGCATGGATTCAATATTCATATGCAGTCTTCTAACTTTCACTATTAGAGGTTTTTTTTGTCTATTTATAGTATTTAATTTATCTGTGTGAAAAAATATTCGATGTGAAGTATTCATTGTTCACACTCATTTCGACGGACAATTGTTATCTTTTTATTTACCAATTGTAATTATATATTTATATGTTGAAGCATATAAATATTAATTATAAAATACAATCAACATTTCAGCGGACATTTTTTTAATTTCTATACGGAATTTTGAATGATAGTTGACAATGAAGTATTTATAGTGAATATAAATACAATTACATTAAATATAATTTTTTAATATTATCTCCTGACTTGGTTTTTAGAAACGAGAATAAATATAAGGAAATAAGCATAGAATTAATATAAAAACGCATTTGATTTCAAAAGGAAACTACTAACGAAGGACTTAATTTCAATGAACGAAATAACTCAATAAGAGGCAAAGAACAAGTTGACAGTTGTTAATAAGGTGACAAATGAATGAACAGGCAAATTTTGCATGACTTCTTCTACTAAAACCCTTTTTGCTTTATTTGTGAAAAAAAATGCCTGTTAGATGGGACCCATACGTTGACCACTAAGTTTTGTTATCCTTTTTTTTTTTTTTTTGTAAACTGTGAGGAAAATAAAGGCACATATAAAATAGCAAAAAAAAAGTTGGAGTCGCCCGGACTCGAACCGGAGACCTTCAGTGTGTTAGACTGACGTGATAACCAACTACACCACGACACCTTTTGTTGATCATTTTTACAATTACAGTTAGATCGCATAATTAATACATATTAAAAAGAAAAATAAATTGGCGTCGCCCGGGTTTGAACCGGAGACCTTCAGTGTGTTAGACTGACGTGATAACCAACTACACCACGACACCTTTTGATAAGAATTTCAGTAACGTTTAATAAGAACATATGAGTCTTACATATTGAAAGCAAAATATGTATTGGCATCGCCCGGATTCGAAAAGGAGACTGACATGATAACCAACTACACCACTAGAACTTACTTTCAGCGTAATTTTCGCGAAATTTCACGTTTTGTGTTGTACTAAACGTTGAACGTTTTTTGGTTTTGTGGATCAACCAAACGAGAACGAAATATGTCTGTTTAAACCCTGCCTACAGGCACCCAAAGTATTAACTCTCCGTGTTACATACGTTGCATGTTTTCAAACACATTACCTCTTTAAATTCAGATTCCCTGATTGGATCCTGTGCCAATTAGTCAGTAAGATACCAGTGGGCCATGAGTGTCTGCCATTTGCAACACATGTTACCATACACATCCGTCGCAGAGAAATTTGATTCCTAAACACTTATGTTGTGAATTTGAGATTCCTTCCCTTTTATGTCCTGTTTTGAGATTTTGACCAATTCATACCAACTCAACCGCTCCCTCAGTCTCCACAAGGTGTATATAAATACGTGGTTCTCATAATATACTTGACCACAACAACTGTTATCTATTTCTCCTATTTCAACATTGTAAAGTTCTCATTTCTCCTGGGAAACAAATTAAAATATCAATGCAGATAGTTACAATTATTGTTCTTGTTCTTAGTCTAGCAGCAAACAGTACAGTCACTTTAGCGGTAAGAACTAAACTAACAGAGAACACGACCAGTTGCTATGATGATGGTACTGGTGTTGGCACCGGTATATCACTCAATTTTGGTGTGTACTTTATGACATGTCCTCAAGCTGAAGACATAGTCCGTTCTGGAGTCGAACAAGCGGTTGCTGCAGACCCTCGCATGGCCGCCTCACTTCTTCGCCTCCATTTCCATGATTGCTTTGTGAATGTGAGTGTGGTTGTATGATCGTTAATTAAATCATGCATAAATCTCAACTTCTTTGTTTCTTTTCTTTTTGCATTCTCGTTAATTTTATGGGGTATTTTAGTTTACCAGGATGCAGAATAGGAGTTGCATGTCTAGCTGATCCTAAATTAAATGTATGCACAAATCAGCTCGTCAATTAACGTCGTTTACTTGTTTGGCATGCAATGTTTAGTACCTCTTCGTTAGCCACAATTAGTACAAAAATCAGAAGCGATCCCAATTACAGAAATAAAGCTACCTTCTTTTTAAAATGGCAACCTTTTATTATTGTTGCTAGTGTCTTTTAGCAACTGAAAGTACTAAAACTTTGGTGTTTTCCCTTTTGCAATTAAGTTAATCCAATTGTCATTGAAGATTTTTGTTCTAAATTTTGTTTAAGGGATGTGATGGTTCAGTGCTTCTCGATGATAATGCAAACTTTGTAGGGGAGAAAACTGCTGGCCCAAACCTCAATTCATTGAGGGGCTTTGAGGTGATCGACTCGATCAAGACCGAGCTAGAGCAAGCCTGTCCACAGACCGTCTCTTGTGCTGATATTCTCGCCATTGCAGCTCGTGATTCAGTAGTTGTGGTATCAAACCAACTTTTCAAATAGTTTTTCCTATTACTTTCTAAAATTAAATACATATACGATACAGTATATTTGAACATTACTAATAATGATTATCCGTAAGTGATCTCTGACGTGTAATTGGTGATGCTATTACCAGTCAGGTGGACCAGAATGGCAGGTAGAGCTAGGGAGGAAAGATAGTAGGAGTGCAAGCCTCACAACAGCGAACAACAACCTTCCTGCACCCACATCTAATGTGCCAACCCTTATTCAGAAGTTTCAAAACCTCGGACTCTCTACTCAAGACATGGTTGCGCTCTCAGGTCAGTTCATCAATACTCTTTTCTTTATTTAATTTGCTGCATTTCGTGATTTTTTCGATCAACCATTTTATGATATATTTGAAATAGATGATTGTGGCAAACTGTAAAATATGAATTAATTTGTATGAACATTACATACACATGCAAGAATAACGCCAATTAAAATGGTCTTTCATCAAAAGGTGCACATACCATAGGAAAGGCAAGGTGCTCTTCCTTCAGTTCCAGGCTCAGTTCCAATGGCGATGTAGAATTTATACAATCACTTCAGCAGCTTTGCTCAGGCTCAAATGGGACACTGGCCCACCTTGACTTGTCAACTCCAGCCACATTTGATAATCAGTACTACATCAATCTGCTGTCAGGTGATGGCCTCCTCCCTTCTGACCAGGTTCTAGCTAATGGACCCGGCGAGGTTTTGAACCTTGTCCAAGCTTATGCTATAGATCCAATACTGTTCTTTGAAGACTTTGCAACGTCAGTAATCAGAATGGGAAGACTTACACCATCTAGCGGAATTGCTGGTGAAGTACGCAAGAATTGTCGGGTTATGAATTAAGGAAATTAATACTATTTTGAGTTTAGTAATTTGTACAAGTTGGTTGATCATTTTGCTACGTAATGAAGTTATTTGTTCTGGCTAAAATATGACCGTTATGATTATGAGATATTGAGATGTATCCTAGAGCATATCATGACTGTACAAACGACAAACTATCCGGAAAGAATAACAAGGGAATTATCTCAGAACTGCCACTTCTTCTGCCTTGTTATGATCCCTGAGTCAGAGTAATAAATTAAAGATGAATTTATGGACCTAATTGGTCCATAATACCAGTATTTTTGGCATGAATTACACAGCCGCATATTGAAAATCAGTACTTAGTTAACACCAGCTGACCTATGTGAAGAAAAAGAAAAAGAAAAAGAAAACGAATCACCCAGATTGTCAAGCACAATATAAATAAAATATTCATTAGCTCAACATGCATTATGGAATGTTACCTTCAAACTTATTTCAATTTGAAATTGTAATCGTTAGGCCTTGATCATGCCTAACTCCTGCAAACCAGAGGGTATTTCGCTAGTACCACATCCCTCTACTTGCACAATAATTGGGTTGTCAAGGGCCACCACATCTTGCAAAGGGTAGCTTCTATCAGCATGGAGCTGGCTCGGCACAGTGTTGAATGCACCTTTTTAAGTATCAGAGTCTTATATATGCATGCCTGGAAGCAGTGCTTCATAGTCAGTGTCACCACTTTCTCCCACAGATACCACCATGTTTGTAAGCCGAGTACGGAGTACCCCACCTTACGTACAGATACCGTTAAACAAGAACTGGGGCTTTGTATAACCTGAGAAATCATTTGATAAAATGTAAAGCGGGAAACCTTGCAAAAGCATGTAGCCTCTTGTATAGTTTTATAAATTTAAGTGTTCTCACTTATTCCCCCACACACACAACTCTGACAAGTGGGCCCCACCAATTCCTCTTATCCCGGAATCGGCGACGCCACTTGAATTTCCGTAATCGGAACAAACAGCTGGCAGTCTCGGTTCGAAAAAAAAAAAGAAATTTGAGCTGGCAGCTTTGATCCGTGACCCGTCTGTACTTGAAACCACATCTCTGCGTGTATTTTTCTGACTGCACCGTCAGATTAACGATCAACGGCCTCTTTTAAAACATATGAGAGATTGCTCATAATTTTTGTTCTTTTTCCTAGTTTTCTCCGATTTGACACTGACTAAGCAGTAGATTGTTGATAAAACGGGAGTGACGGTATCACGGCCGCAATTGCTGCCTATAGTCAACTACCCAATGTCCTCTTTATTATAATATCTAAATTTAAAGCTTTGTGATAAAGTCACCCGGACACGTATTCAGAGGAATATATTTTTTTCGTTCTCTAAGAAACTGATCTGAATCGTCGGATCAAGGATCACTGTTCCATCGTCGGTCCTATAATTCAGAAATTTTTGATATTATTGACTAGAATATTGATATTTGTTTAGAGCTGATACGTAGATACCATATTTGATACTGACTATCGATACTGATGTTATTATGCACATTTAATTTATTTATTATGCACATTGTTTGAGTTATTATGCATATTTTTTTATTAAAATAGTTATGCATGTTATTTTTTTATACTGAAATAATTATGCATGTTATTTGAATTATTATGAATATTATTTTATTAACAATCATAATAATTTTTTCAGTATAAAAATAATATGAAATAACATGTATAATAATTCAAATAATATACATTATTTACTCAACTAAACGTACATAATACATAAATATCAATAATCAGCATCACAATCGGAGTATACTAAACATTATCCATTTTTTTATCTGCGGAGAAATATCAGGATTTCGTTACAAGTTACTCCGAAGTCCGAACCCCTGGCGGCTCGAGTCTATTTCCTCTGTCCTCTCTTTACAAGTTACTCCGAGAAAATATCATTAACCTCTTCAATAATTGAATCTTTTTTCTTTTTTTTTTCTTTTTTTTTTCTTTTTCGTAACCCTATTGCTGTTCTTCCCCCGGAACCAAATTCTGGAGTAGAAAAAATAGATTTCTTCCTTCCTTCTACGTGTATTCCTGTTCGTGGAAATTTCAATTTCGTATGTCGTTTCCCATTTTTTTGGTTTTGTGAAGTCGGCTTCCCCTATTTGCCTTAGTTCAGCTTAATATGAGAAATCTCAGCTCTTTCTGTGCCGGAATTTGTTTTTAGATGGCGGTGCCAATTCTTTTACTACTTATTTTGTTGCAATTTTCTTTGATTTTCGTCTCCAGTTCGGCTTTAAGTATATCTAAGGTTTGTGGTACTGAGGAAATTGCATATTTGAAAAGTTTCGATGGGTATCAAGTCCTAATTGATAAAAATAGAATAGATAACTCCACGCTAGCTTGTGAGAAGTTAAAGTTCTATTTTGAGGCTGGATGTTTCTCGTGTGACCCAAAGTTGGATGTATGGAGAGATGTAGGTAAGAAATTATGTGTCGGTGACTCAGGCTTCTTGCTTCGTGAAGATCAAATTGTAAATTCGGGTGAGCTCTAATCTGTAATTTTGCATTTGCTTTGTTTAATTAGTATAAACAATAGATTTCATTTATTTTTTTATCAAATTATTTGTATTGTCAATTATCCACTATCTCATCCTGCCAAAAAGAGCCAAAATTATAAGTATCATTTGGATTTCCCACTAATTGTATCCAAAATTCAGTGGATGCGCATGGGCAGAAGGTCAGAAAGCTATTACACGAGTTACGAGGGAGTGCATCAAACAATGATTGTACCAACAAGAACATCGATTTGTTGACAAATACACAAAAAGATGATGGTTCTTCAGATACTGATGATCTCCCTTTGGCAGTGCCAGGGTTTCTTCTCCTGTCTGTTGGTTTCCTTTTTCCATGTTTTAGGCCCAAGAAGAGAGAAAGTAGCCCACCAAGTGTCCGTCCGAATCAATTCATTAATTCAGGTGAGTGCATTGGGATGAGTAGATTGACCATTGTATATTCCTTATTTGAGAAACATCTAATATCCTATTGTTGTCTTTAATGACATGGCCTAGATAAGGTACTGCACATTAATATAGTAATTACAATGAATACATCTCTTATGGTGTCTAAATATTTATGTAGTGGATTCAATGTCATCTTTCGATGTGAGTTCATCGTCTGACAAGCTCCCTCCGGCAACACCACATCGTGTTCCACCAAGTCCATCAAGATTTGCAATGTCCCAAATGTCCCCACAACTAAATCGGGCTGGGTCTGTGCAGCTGACCATCAACCAGATAATCAAAGCCACCCAAAACTTTTCAGATTCACATAAATTAGGTGAAGGTGGGTTCGGTACTGTCTACAGGGCTGTGTTGCCAGATGGTCGTGTTGTTGCAGTCAAGCGTGCAAAGAAGGTGATTATGTGTTTTGTAGCTTTTAATTTTTGAAATGCAATCAGAATTATAAGTACTTGGATTACTAAGCATTGTTAATACAGAATTTGGCATTTTTTTTACACTACTGGTATACAACAGCAACAAAGCCTTTAGTCCCAAACAAGTTGGGGTAGGCTAGAAATGAAACCCATCTGGTATATGATACTGAATTCCCTCGAATGTTTCCTGCAGTTGTTTTTCCCTTGTTTGTGTGCATTTTCCTTCCACAATGAGAAAGGGGTGGGACCGTGGGAGGGAGGGATAGTGTATATCTAAAGAAGATCAAATATATGAATGCTTGCTAGTATAGTACCTCTCCATACAAATTGACATTAGAACTGTTAATCTCTTGTATGCTAACCATTTCTAATTTCTTTAGTACAACTAATTTTTTGATAATCTTATTTAGATTAACTAATCTCTGTCCCCTGTTGAATTTATAGGAACATTTTAATGGGCCCCGTGATGAATTCAGTAATGAGGTTGAGTTGCTGTCAAAAATTGATCACAGGAACCTGGTGAAATTATTAGGCTATGTCGATAGAGGAAATGAGCGGATTCTTATTTCTGAATTTGTTCCAAATGGCACCCTACGAGAGCATCTAGATGGTAAGTTTCCTTAAAGTAGTTTATTTAAGACTTCTTCCACAAAGGCTCCTTATTTCTCGGTAACTAGAACATATTCACCTAACTGATCCAACAGACTTTTGAGTTGCCAAACAAATACAACATCCACATTGTTGGTCTTGATAATTTCTCCTAGGCAACTTTCAATCAATCAGCTGTGATAGGGTTTAAAATATAATTTTTGGAACTCATGAGTCAAATTTTAATAAAGGAAAAATGGAAGGTGTTATTGTATATTTCATTTTAATTTTTCTAGTGAAATTGTAACAAACACAATGTTCCATCTTTTAAAGGTCAACTCGGGAAGATTCTTGATTTCAACCAGCGTTTGGAAATAGCAATTGATGTTGCTCATGCACTGACCTATCTCCATCTATATGCAGGTAAAAATTTACTCTGTCCCTCTTTTATTATATAATACATTGTACAACTTCTCTCTGAAACATTTTTGTATTGTTGTGTTGTTTTAACATTGTATAATACAACACTATTAAAATTTGAATATGCAATTTACAGAAAAGACAATCATCCATCGGGATGTCAAATCGTCAAACATCCTTCTGACAGATAGCTACCGTGCAAAAGTATCGGACTTTGGGTTCGCAAAAAGTAACCCCAGCGATACAGAGAAGACACACATCTCGACTAAGGTGAAAGGAACAGCTGGTTACCTTGACCCAGAGTACCTGCGCACCTACCAGCTAACCCCTAAGAGTGATGTCTTTTCCTTTGGCATCTTGCTCTTAGAGATTCTTTCTGGGAGACGTCCTGTTGAATTGAAGCGAAATCCTGATGAGAGGATTACTATCAGATGGGTATGCGCTTTTATCTAGGTCTATTTTTACCTAGGCCCTAAACCCTAATACCTGATACCTACTTATGTTTATTTTTATTTTGTATTTGTTTATTTGAACTGCGACCATAAAATAAAATCAAGTAAATCTAAAAGAAAGCAAAACATCTCCTAAAGTCTGCATTTGGTTCGTAATTTATAACGTCTTTACCCTGCATCCTTGGTATTACAAGTACAAATACCATATTGGTGTTATGGTATATAACAATTCTTGCGTAGAAGTATGTAGCAAAGGTTTTTTTAATTAAATCCTATATCATATTGCTTGCTAGGCATTCAAGAAATTTAATGAGGGCGATCTGCCAGAAATATTGGACCCACTGCTGGAAGAAAAGTTAGACAATGAATTAATCAATACATTGTTTAATGTGGCCTTTCAATGTGCGGCCCCCACCCGGGATGACCGTCCCACCATGAAAGAGGTCCAAGAAAAACTGTGGGAGATTAGAAAACAGTACGGCAAAGGCCTCAGAAGAATTTCAGGCTAGTGTTGTCTGCCTCAGCTGAGTTGTGTGGTCTTGTAAAGAAACTCGGGTTGCTGTTTGTTCATTAAAATAAATCATGGAAAGGAAATGGAAAAACGGCGTGCTATTAGTGTCACATTCTTTTGTGATGGAATGTTTGTTAGATTGGTTGAAATGGGACGTTGGACCATCACAGTTGTTTGTTTTTGTAGATTGTACCTTGTGTATTAAATGTTTCTTTTTTCTTTTTTTCCTCGATTGTAATCTGTTGGCATCTTTTTTTTTAATAATTGGTTCATTTCTCTTATTCTAACTACTTTTTTTCTTGTTCATTCCTGCTGCTCTATTTTCTATGACTCTTTGTAGTTTTGTACTGGTTGTTGAGTTATTTTTAAAGGACCCCACTTCTGTTTGGTATAACAAATTCGCATGATTTAAACCGATCTCTGTTAAGACTTGAGAAAGGCAAAGTTCATTAACAAATAAAAGAGGGTATTATTGATGGGTCCACGTAACAAATAAAAGAGGGTATGTTATGTGATATTCCTTACAATTTTTTTTTTTTTTGCACCATTACATTTTTTTATAAATGATAAAAATTCTTTACAATTTACCTTGTAATATCACTTGCTAAACAACTTAACAAGCCTGATAGTAAAACATAATTCAGTTTTTTTTAAAAAAAAAAAAAAAGAAGAAGTAACATCAACTGTCACGGATTTCTTTTGAAATCAATAAACAACACCCGACAGTAGAAACAGTTAAAAAGGTTAAAAACTCCAAGTGAGGGCCCTCTCCAATCGATTTACTAATACAAAAAAAACAAAATAACATTCATACAATTTACACAGATTCATGTACGTGAGTTTTATACATTATTGAGTCGAAAGTTCTTCAAAATAATCTGAAATAATTAAAAGAATACATTTTAAAATCAAATATAATAAAACCTCGTAGAACTCTAGAGGAATTGAAGCACCCATGTGCAACATCACAGCAGCACTTATTCCTGGGCTAATGGAACTCACCCATTAGCTAGGGAAATACAACAACAATGCACAGAGATTTTGTTGAAGAATAGGCAAAAGTAATAAGCTCGAAGAAAGTGTACCCACAGCAGTACGGAATCTGCGCAATGGATATTTCTATCTACATGCATGCATGTGATCAACTGTTGCACGCCAACCACATAACAAATGACCTGAAATACTTGGTTAAGGTAGACCTGCGCCACCTCAATCGTTTCCAGCGACTGCGTTCCAAGTATGGGTGCAAACCTAAAATATGCTCCGGCAGGAAGTCATGCCTAGTAAGTATGCCTACAACTGGAGCCCGCTGCATTAAAAAGAAAATTTGGAGTTAGGACAACAATATGATTAATACTAGCAGGACATGAATCTAATGCCTACTAATAGAATAAGAATGAAAAAAATTCCAAAAAGATTTTAGAAAGATTTGTCCATTAATTGTAAAATTAACTTTTTAACTAATTTATCTTTTGTTGTTGTCGTTCTATTAAAAATAAGTATCTAACCCTGAGCCCATTTCTTTTGGATGCATCTTACCGAAATCATACTGAGCAGAGGTGAGGCTCATCGTCATCCGTGCTATATTTATAGTACTAATATGCAGAACAAGATGATGGTACAGTTGGCAATATTACTAATTAATCACTAAAAGCTTGGTATCAAGCATGAAATTAACTTTTGGAATACAAAAACAATATTGAATGTAACATGATATAAATTAAAGAGCACGGCTACGGTACTTCACAAAGCACCAAACAAGCGGTACTTCGCTTTCGTATTTTCAATTTTAAAGTCCAAACGATCGATTCAAACCGTAGAACTTGATCTTCATATTAAAATCTAATTAGACACCGAATTTTATATTTTTTAGGATTTATTTACTATTTTTTCAAAGAGGGTGAAAATTTGGTTAATCTAATGGTTTTTTGACCATTCGATATGAACGATATTTTACCTCTTTAAAATAGTAAAAAATTCTAAAAAATGTAAAATTCGATCAGATTTTAATATGAAGATCAAGTTATATGGTTTGAATTGGTAGTTTGAACTTTGAAATTTGAGATACGAAGGCGAAGTACTGATTGCTTGGTGCTTTGTAAAGCACCAAAGCCATGTTCTAAATTAAAATAGAAAATTGAGTAAATTCTTTCTCAAAAAAGAAAAAGAAAGATAACAACAATATAAAAGAACCATCAACCACATTGATCGATGAGAAAACTAAACAGAGTTGCTTACATCTGAGGACTTGGGCACAACTAGTAGGTGCCTCAAGCCGACCTCTCTGAAAAGAATCAAGGCCTTGGCAAGAGACATCGTCTCGATCACAGTATAAGGAGATGTATTTGTGAAGGGATGTAAATCCACAAACATCTCCATCTCTTCTGGAGTAATATTCATATCATCAATTGTATCATGCTTCCCAGAACCCCGCTTGTCAAAATCACCAGCCACAAATATGTTGGATGCACTCTCGTGACTAGATAGAGAGTAAGTTGGTAAAAATGCTTTTTTCTTTAATACCACCAAGAGATGGGTCCGTAATATCAAACCAGACAAGACAGGAGAAGGTGAAAAAGGCGGCTCATCTATCACTGGAAAAGCATGGTGGCCTGTGGATCTTAAAATATGTACTATGTTTCCAACTTTCTCTACTCCATTAAAAGTATGCAACGGCCCGGACACCACATCACTTACAGTTAACTGCCTCATGTATGGTTCGGCATGCCCCTCTAGATAAGGTAGTCCCTTAAATTGAAGTATCATGTCATAGATGTTACCATTAAACGAATCGGCCACAGATTTAGAAATGAGCAGAACTAACATTACTAATGGAAGCAGGAGCAAATTATTCGTCAATTCTAAGATGATCACACATACTGACACTGTCATCCTCATTGTTCCACCAAGAAAAGATGCTGACCCGAGAATTGCGAGTAGGCCATGGTCAAGTTCAGTGTATGAACCTAACAGTATAGCGACCAACCGACCATAGGTTGCACCAGTGAGGATTATTGGCACAAATAAACCGAAAGGTGCAACTACTCCATAGCTCAGTACGCCAAAGATGTAGGAGGAGACGAAGAATAAGAGCATTGACAAGGGATGGTAAAAATCATTTGTACCAGTGGTATAGAGATTTCTTATGGCATCATCATTTGCATTAAAGAAGAGGCTAGCAAGGTCATTGTAGTGATTTTTAGGGCATTGGAACCGCCTAAAACGGTTTGTGGAGAGACATTCTCCATTCGACATTAAAGGGCATGGCCGGCAGGATACGATCCAAGGCAACCAATAGAGAAAACCGGAGACTAATACAGAAACAGTGGAGGTTAGAAGCAGCTTGTGAGCATGGCCTTTTCTGAAACCAAAACAGAACGGTAAAATGTTAAAACAGGACTTTCTTGTTTGCCTTGAATGAAAAAAGTTCCGACACTTTAAAGAATGACTACGTACTCGTTAATATAACCATATATTCGTAGGAACTTCAACATGAGAAAATTGTAGAGACTCCCTAGTACACCACCAATAATTCCTAAAAGAATCACTACAGGTAGATCGGCAAGGTGATAAGTCGTGGTATCATTTGTGACATCATACATTATAAGGCCACCTTTTCCAAACGGGCCACACTGACCAGTACTGCATACACCAGTTAATAAACGAAGCATCACAGCCACCACAGCTGTCGTAAAGAAGGCTCTCCAAAGTAGGGCACTCCGCCACCTATAATTTTATTTCAATTGAAAGAATCAAGTCCTGAGGTCAATTTTCTTTTATCAACGACATTGATTAGAGCCTTGAGCAATACCATGATGAGAGTGATTCGACTGCAAAAAGAACACCACCGACAGGGGCACGAAATGCCGCTGCAATACCAGCACTGGCTCCAATTGTAACAAGGTCACGACGGTCCCTGTCATTTTTGAAGTACTTTAACCAGTCACATGTGAGATGATACTTCTGGGACCCACCTTGCCCAAAAATGGATGCAATGCATGCTCCTATGTGCACCATAGGCCCCGCCTTGCCTACATGGAGAGATGACGACACCGAAGTGATAGTACCTAATATCTGTAGATTAATGAAACAGATATTAGAAAATGTTTCCTTACAAACATGAATATTAAGAGATGTTTATTAGAAATTGCCATGCGAAATGGTAGTAGCACTCTGATTAATTCAAATTACCATCTAATAACCTTCCATACTATATTTAAATTCTCAAGATGTTATTTATGCTCCTACTTTTTCTAAGCAAAAATAACATCAAGCATATCATTACAAGTCAAATTCTTCCTTTCATATCTACCTTGACAAAAAGAGTCTTCAAAGTGAAAATATTTGGTGTATCGACCCCATTCAAATATGCTTTGACCTCAGGAATGCCCGATCCACCTGCTGCTGGGGAAATGAAGGCCGTGATTGCAGATGCAAATAAAATAAGTAACAAGTTCGAACCAGCAAAAACTCCAAATGCTGTCCAGTACCTGCAGAAACAAAAATTCACTGATAACAATTAAGAACACAAAATCCAACAAAAGGATTAAAAACTAAACAATTCAATCCTTCACGAAATTAGCCAGACTATTTTTTATTGTTTGAATTGTTATATTTCCCACATGCAGCACATGGTACCAAATTGGAAGAAATATTTTGCATAACTACTTATTAAACTATAGAAGTACTCCTGATCTAAAACTGAAACATAAATAATAAACAAAAAAATCAATCCTCAACTATGTTGAAGTACATAGACTAAAATGATAACATGAAAATAATATTATCCAGTTGGCATATACAAATCATGATCTAATCAAAATATTGTATTAAACCACAACCTTGTTTAATTGATATTCAAACTGGAAAATATATCACATACTGGACATGAATAGAGAGAGGCCTGCATCGCTCTGCTTGAGTTATCAGATATTGCCATTTTTGTAAGGATGTTTTCCATCAAATCAAAATTGGATCTTCATCCAAAAATAGTACTGTGGCTTCTAAACTATCTAATTTGGGCCAGAATGCACAGTCGACTTTGATGGGACAATTCCCAATTGACACTTTCCTAATTGCAGCTCATGTCAACACAATCACATAAAATTCAATTTTGATCAACTAATCAAACCTCTCTGCATCCATCAGCTTGGACAGTGAGAGAAACTTGAGGCCAATAATGTTCTCTACTGCAAGGTTGTTCAAAAATCCAACTGCTGAAACAAGGATTCCGATCAAGAGGGAGAATGTCCATTTCAAGAAGACGTATCGGTACTTGTATGCTTTGCCTCGGCTCCTCCAGTTCTGATTGAACAAGTCATTCTCGATTAACCTGAGAAACCAATTAGGTATGATTTGTAGGAGGAAAAATATAAGAAATCGTTGAAGCAACATGATATGAGTAGCTCAAATTAGCAGCATATGGGTAAAATATGTTGACAAAATAAAGATAAAATGATTTTGAAATATTGACCATAGCATTTCTTTATTCTTAATTTTTGCTAAACCAAAAGAGCAAGCACGTAGTTAAAACAAATTATTTCCCTTCATTCTCCTCCACAGAAAAAATAATCAACTAAACTTTAGATCTTGTTGTAAGATAAGCTTAATGCAATATAAATAAAATAACAAGAGAGAAAGGGTCGTCTAATTTATTTGAGCCTTTGACAGGTAGATATTTGGGATTTTGTAATAAAAAAACTCGAGAAATAAATTCAAATACTCCGTACACTGTTTCTCCACAATTTCAGCGATTCTCAAGCTCATTCTCTATCTCCTTCACTAAAGCAACAAGACATAGGGAAATAAGCAAGCTACAACTTACTCGTAATCGAGACTCTCAATTGGGCAGAGATTGGAGCCGATAATGGCGACCTGGGAGGTGTTGTTAAGTGAATTCCTACTGAGGTGGATGGAGCGCTGTTGGAGTAGCGACTCTGTCAGAGAGCTTCTCTGCGGTAGCAATTCCTCTACATAATCGTCGTGTGGCGAAGTAGAAGCATCCATTGTTTCGCTGAGAAGAGCGAGGGGGGAGAGAGAGCGCGAGCGAGCGGAGCGCCACAGAGAGAGATTAGTTGTATTATATTAGAAGAGAGACAATTTCGTAAATTGCCTCCAAAGTCTCAAAATTATATATTAGAGATAAGTTACAGCGATCATTATAAGTTGGATTATATGATGTTATTTAAAGTTTCGTATAATAGTTATATGATGTTACAATGATTGTTATAAGTTGGGTTACCAGATGTTACAGAAAATTTCATTGAATAATTGTAGACTAGTTTGTTGTTTGTTAGAATGTATTTTATACTTAAGATATGATTACGACATTTTAGAAGGACGTATTTGAAATTTCAGCAAAAAATGATAGAGAAAGAAGAAGTAGATTTGATTTGGTCTGGTTGAGACTTGAGGTTAAATTATTGGAACCAAATCCGCTGCTTGTCAACTCCCTTTTTGTCTTCTACTTGTTTCGATCTGAATCGTTCAAAACTCATCTAACGGCTAAAGTATCTGTCTTTTGAATCAAAGCACAACCGTCTGTGACGATCGATCGATTCGTAGGAGTCGGATCGAGACAAACAGGATCCTGCTTGCCTCCAATACAAGCAGCAGATCCGGATCCTAAATTATTGGAGCATTTCTGGCAAGTAAGAATTGGAAGCGACGCGGGGTGCTAAGCTGGGGTCATAAGTCATAACATGATAATTGTGATGTATGATTTATACGAAATTATCTCTTTGTCGTTTCTGGTGAAATAATTAAGGCACCGGCCTCTCATGTCTCATCATGCGTTTGTTCAGATCCGTTCGGACTCTTGATAAGAACAAAGCATGATTAATTAATCAATAAATGTGAAATTTAAGGATTTAATGACATTCTCTTCGTGTTTTAAGTGCAGCAGAGAGTCTCCATCACTTTCATATCTCACTAATTGAATACTGACATTCTATAATTGTTGGCAACAATAATGTACTTATAAGTGCTCAGATTTTATGCATCGCTCTGGTTTGTGTTCCAGAGTGTCTACATTAGTCACATAATAATAGAACAGTTTGTAATGACTCCCATGGTAGGAGAAATATAAAAGGTTATAGATGAGTAAAATTATGGCGCTTCTGACAATATCATGGTCGATTGGTTTGATATGTGGTATGTTGATTACTCAAGTTTTAAAATTTATAATATAGAACTTTAGAGTTGCAAGTATACAATATGTTTGTTGTGTACTTGAGGTGTTGAATTTCACACGAACAAGTTGACTTTCTAAATTAATTTTCAATATTTAATTCTAAGTGACTAAAGATTGGTTTGTTGGTTTTCAATTGCGGTAAAAGATAAAGGAGACAAACAAGACAATTAAACAAGGTTTAAGATCAGAAAATTAAAGTCTAGAGTTAACGAGACTATCTTCCATTTGCTTGAGAGTAGTTTGGTCAATTGAAACAATTAACGGTTGAAATAGATACCGGCGATCTAAAGTTGATATTAAATGTTGATCTCTCGCTTTAACACCATACTTGATATAATTTGAACTTGTGATCACTCAAAACCTAGATTGTACACAAGTCGTAATACTACGCCTAATCAAATCTCAACACCATACTTGATATAATGTTGATCTCTCCCTCTCAAGATTCGCTATGCGCGCGGCCTCGCCAGGGTTAGACATCTCTAACCGATGTGGACTCAAGTGCAAAATTGGCTCCTTTGTAGGGCGATTCTTTCTTCTCTCGTAAAAGATGTGGGTTGACCCTTACCGAGAGAACCACTCAACCAAATTTGTGTCGTCCGGGTTGATGATTCTCCTTCCAATTTTCAACCTACAAAATTAGAGAAAAAACACTAGAAAATGTTAAAACTGAAACTTAAATTAAAAATACTAAAATATGAACTAAATTCAGCGTTGTTCACAGCAACGACACCAAAAAATTAATGTGAGTTTTACTAACCCTAGTTGCTAAAAGCAAGTTGCGAGTATACAACTGTCTATTGTAGTACTTTGGGTATCAAATCCACATGAACAATTCGAATTTATTTTTCAAATTTTAATAATTTAATCTAACTAAAGAAAGTAAATATAATTTAATTAAAAGTAAAAGGATTGATGTTGATTTTTGGTATTTTAGAAATTTAGACTAAGTTAATCACAATTAAAAACCTTATAAGGTCGAAATAAGAGACTTACGGTTATTAGGATTTTCTATCCACTTGTTGACATCTACTTGGTTGATTAAGTGTTGTTTTTGTATTATGAAAGTGCAATTAATAATTTTGGTATTAAGGGATATTTCTATATTAACACCATATCTAAACTAGAACAAATTTCACCTCTCGGTACTTGATCATCCTAGTCTAAATTCATTAAGATCTAATTGCCTTAATTAACTTAAACAATTGTAATTCACCTCTCGGTACTTGATACAATTATTCAATTCAATTAAGTTAAGCCTATAGACAATAATCGTCATGTTTCGGTACTTCGATTATTATCTATCTTGCTACTTGTGGTCGGGATCTAACAATTATATTTCTCAATTTCAATTATCAAATCCTAAGGTATGCAATTTGATCAAGTTCACAATCAATTGAAACAAGCACAAGCCATATCACAAAAAATAATCAAAGATAATATAACCAAGCAAATACAACAAGTTTCAAGTTCTCCCTAAAAATCTTATTGGAGATTAGCCCAACATGGCCATGAAATACAACAAGTAAATCTCAAAAGAAAGTAGAAAAAAGTAGAAAGAATAAACCAAAGTAGGAGATGATGATGAATCCTTGGCCTTCTTCTTCTTCTTCTCTCTCTAGGATCTCTCTCTCTCTATCTCTCTAAGATGAATAATGGAAGAACTCAATGCCAAAAATCCAGACCTATCTCTGTTTTGTACCCCTATTTATAAGAAATGCTAAAACTCCGAAATAAGCCCTCCAAATCTGCCCAAAATAAAAAATAAATTGTTTTGCCGCCTCAGACTACGACCGTAATGGTCATCATTACGACTGTAGTGAGTGCAAACAACTGTCAACAACTGAGGCATTGATACAATTATGGGAACTGTCGGTGCTTGTTACGGTCATAGTCAAGGGTGACTACAGTCGTAACCAGGTCTTCTGCTCTGAAATTTGGCTAAGTCCAGGATGTCTGACCTCTAGGGGAATGTTGCCTACGGTCGTAACCAAGGTGGACTACGACCGTAAGCAATGGAATCAAGGCTCTGGTGGCTAAGTCCTGAAAAAGTAAGGTCTCTGGATAGGGGTGACTATGACCATAATGACTGTGGCTACGATCGTAGTGGGTAAGTCTGAGCAGGTTTTGGCTAAGTGCTGAGGGTCAAGTCTCTGGATGCGATGACTACGACCGTAGTGAGATGGACTACGATTGTAGTGAAGGTGTGTGGTCTCTGGATCCAGGCTGGGGACTTCATTACGGCCGTCGTGAGATGTGACTACGATCGTAGTCAGTCTTGTAACTCTTGAGGTTGTCTGGTCATGCTCCACTCTGCTTCAAATCGTCCAGAAATAGTCTTTTGTTCTTCCATAACCTATTTTCTGCATTGTAAAATATTTCTAGGACAATAACTTGAACTTTGGACTTAAACTTGATTATTTAAACTAAAATTTATCGAAATTTGACTTAAATCACACAATAAACCCTACGATTTCGGTACACAATTTTGGCTTATCAGGTACCAAAAGAAGAAGCATTATATATGGTATTAAGTCAATCACGTGAACTTTATTAATCTAAATTACCACAATTAAGTACCGAAAGTTGACAATAGAAGTAATTTAGGTAAGGTGTTAAAACCAAGAGATTGAACTTAACACTGACATTAGTCATTACAACCCTCACAACAATTAAAAACAAACCATTAAATTGAGTTAACATTTGGATGAGTAGACAGTTGGAATCCTAAGCCTAGATCACTCAATCGGAATTATTTCCAATAATTGTGCATTGTTTTACTTTTAATTCAAAATCACCAATCAAAATCTTAATTGCTTAGACTAACGAATTGTTTAGAAATAGTAAATCGAATTGTTCATGTGGATTCGACACTCCAAATATTACCCGACTAGGTTGTGTGCTTGTGACCGAATTAGATACAAATTAGGGCAATTTATTAGCTTCTGATATTTTGCATCAGTGGTGTGTGTAAGCAAGATCAAGTTGGACATTTTGTAAGTAGGGTTGGTGCTCTACCGGTGTGTGTAAGCGATGCCAATTCCAAAGTTGTAGTTCACTTGTGTTGTCTAGTGAATTGGCTCGACCTTGTTATCGTGTCGGGGGGTCGAGAGTCTTGGAGAGTAGGATCATCAATATCCGAACTTCATTAAAATTTTTGTGTCACCTGAATTGCTTTGTTTGCATTTTCTAAATTCTTCTCTTTATTTTCATAATTAGTTTAGTTTAGAATTGCTTGTGCTTGAATTGTCAAAATTGATTGCATTTATTGATTGGCCTCCGATATTTCTAAAATTGTTTAAATTAAGCACATCTGATTTCAACAGTAACATGTAATACACACATGCTACATAAGAATGACTCTTGTTAGCGTGTTTTTATAAGCATTTCTGGTAAAAGATTATAGGTTAAATTTTAAAATCCATTTTTTTTATAAAACCAATTTAAATAACTAAAAATATCATTTATATCATAGTTTTTAGAGTACTATTTTTTTCTATTTAAATTTTTAACCATGTTAAATGATTTTTGAAATATAGTCCAATTTTGACATAAAATATTGGTATTTTTTAATATCTTTCAGGTTGTCTTTTAAAAATCATTAAACATAGAAAACGAATTTTAAAATAGAAAAAATGGTTTACTAGAAGATTATGATATGAACAGTTATTGACCTATTTAAATCGGCATTTCAAATACTACATTTTAAAATTTGATCCATAAACGTTTCACCCGAAATGTTTATGAAAGCACACTGGCAAGACTCATGTACATATTATATGCATGACAAGTGATTCAATTTGACGGTATTTAAAGAAAATTAAATAAGTTAGCCGTCCAAAAAAATAGTTGAGAAGAGGCTTTGTTCAATTAAGATCAACAACTCAAATTATTTTGTTATGGTTATTATTCATATTATTATTTCTTTTAAAAAAACTTTATTTATTATTAATAATAATAATATATTTTAAAATAAACTTTGTTATTATCTTTTATTATTTTATAATAATAACAACAATAATAATAGTTTATTATTAATACTATTTTATTTTATCTTAGAGGAGGGATCAAATGACAACAACTATGGTGACACCAACATAACAACAACCATTTTTTCATTTTCAAAGTTCAAATTGTTGATCCAAACCGTTGAATATGATCTCTATAATAAAATACGCTTGCAGATCAAATTTTACATTTTTTTGAATTTTTTTACTATTTATTAAGACGGGTGCAAAAATATGCCAAAGTTACAACTACCTGAATCGTTGAATTTTACACCCATCTTAATAAATAGTAAAAAATTTCAAAAAATTATAAATTTTGATCTGCAAGAGTATTTTATTATGGAGATCATATTCAACGGTTTGGATCAACAATTTGAACTTTGAAAATAAAAAAAATGATTGTTGTCATAATTGGTGTCACCAAAATGGTTGTCATTTGATCCCTTCACTTTATCTTATTACTGTGTTCAAATTTATAAATCGTGTCCTAATTAAACTCACAGAGAGAAATCCTTTTGCTATTCACGTAGTTCAATTATCTCATCTATTTATTAATTAGAGCTTCATTTGTCATAAAATATTATAAGTGGATATCTCCGTACATAGGCGGAGGGAGGGGGCTGCCAGAGGTGTCTGATATCCTCCAGTATTTTTGATATATACGTTTGATTTTTTATATTCAGTTTCTCGAGCGCATTTCATCATTGTATTGACACCTATGAATAAAAAATAACTCTACTGAACACACCAAATCAGATATTGAAAGATAATGAACTGCAAAATAAAAAAGAAATAGATTTCTTCAAAAAAATAAAAGAAATAGATGGAGAAGATAATGTTGTGGTACATTCAAACTCTTTAACTCATTGGTTGGCCATGCGGATAGCAATGTACTTTTACATTGTTACCAATTCATTAGAGTCAATGATGCTTTCAATTGGTTTGTGTATATTTGTTATATATAAAGAGTTAATTATAGATTTATTCTTAATATTTTATTATTGGCTGTGATCGAAAAGATCATAAAAGATCTTATTATTTTTAATACTCGAAATATTTCATATTTGAATTGATTTTATTTCATCATGTCGTTATACAATTTAAGAGTCATGTATTTTCTATTTAGATTCACATTTAATTAAAATTCTCTATGTATGATAATTTTGAATAATTGATTTATTAAAAAATATTTTATTTGGTTAAGCCATAATCATTTCAAATTTTTTTGGTATAACTAATCTGGAACCTCAATTACAAGTATCAAAAAAATAATAATCAACTTGATAGTTGTCAAATAGAAGTGTTGATTTTTACATATAACAAACTCTAAAAATGTTACCGATTTCGTCACGCATATTGCATGGACTCATAATTTAGAATAATATGAACCTTTCATATTTTACATCATAAAAATATTATAATAATTAATGTCTAAAATATCGGATAGAAAAAATTGTACATTTGACCTCTATATCAACAAAAAAAGATGATAAATTTCTTCGACATTACATGATTAGAAATTTGTTAATGATTTTTTTATGGTCTAGAGCAAAATTTAAACTAATAAATTAGTAGAGATGTATTTTTATCGAAATACTCAAATGTATAGAAACTTATTTTTGTTCAATTATGTTTATAAAAAAAAATATTTCTTATTCAATTAGCATGTAGTATTTTTATATTGACAAATTGTTATATAATTACTTCAATATATTATTTGTCACGTTAGTATCTTTTTAGATATTGAACTTTCGAATCTCGACACTTCCCAAGTTAAAATTCTGACTCTACTCCTGCCCGTGTAACGAAAATAAGTCATTACAACAGCCGATGCAACCGTTAAGTTAACGGGGTAAGATTTTCTCTAGTTTAAGCTTTGTAACAGTATTAATATGGGCACCATCCAAGACCGGAACATACAATTTTAAGGAAGGTTATAGCTATCTATTACAACTACGATCAGAAGAAATTGAAGCACATGTCCCTCAAAACTTTAATTGGAGAAAACTTGGGAAAAACAAGCACCTACTTCCTAAAGTCAAATTATTTATCTGGAGGGCAGCAGTAAATGGGGGGCTGATGACTAACGAAAGAATTCATAGAAGAATTCCACAAATTAATCCAGCGTGCCTAAGCCATTCTGACTACTGGCAGATCAGATCAGATGTACCATGTACAAGGAAACTGATAATGTACCTATTCGACAAAAATCAATATTATGGCTAGGAGAATTGTTTCAAGATATTGTTGAACTTGCTGCATTTCATTTTGTTTTTGTAAATTGAAAGAATAATCAAACTTACACCAGCAATAAGTGGGTGACTAGAAGAAAAAAAGCTTTTCCAGGAACTCAGCTTTTCCATTTGAAAACTCAAATTATAGTGAGGATTCTGACAAAAGCTTATCTACATGCAAATCCAATAAAGGAATTCTCTCATTTTCTTTTTGTTTATTTTTGTTCTCAAAATTTACACTCACCAGAAGCCTTTTGATGGGAAAGAAAATTCAAGCTCTTAAAAATGTAGCAGATGTTGATACTCTACATGAGATAAACACTCAACCATTTACGACTAGCATGTATACTGGCACACGACGCTTCATGTATACTGACGCGCGATCCTGTGTGAAGGGATGCTAAAGCAATGTATGTTTTGAGATAAAACCCCAAAATTGGTAGTAGCTTGATTAGGTCACCTTTACGGATCCCGGTAAACCGGCTGTGCAGTCCACTTGAGCAGTAAATTCAACTTCCCTGATTTGGCACCTTCCAATGGAAAAGTGTCCCGAAACTCACCTTCCAGTATTACCCTTGTCAATGTCATTATGCATCTCCCAATATAGTCCTGCTACAGAAAAATAGCTAAATAAACAATAATAAAAAAGCAAAAGATAAATTCAGCCTTCTAATACTGCAATTTGGAATTTACAGAGGGAAGCAAGTGCAGGATTGACCTTTCCAAATGTGTCGTGATCATAGACCTCGAAAATTAGCAAATCATGGAGGCCATCTTCAACTACCAAGTCAAACGTTTGATTCCATATAGGCTCCAGCGTTTCATTTACTACCTACATGTCAGAAGTGGAATAACATTAAGTAAAAAAAAAGCATGCTGGAAATTTTGTCCAGTAAATACCAGGATTGACGTCCATAAATTAACTCTAAACCATGGATAGACAAAGTAGTACATGACTTTGGAACTGGCAGCACAGGTAATATGCAACCATTGGATCCAATGCCAACAAAAATTACCCTTGTTTTCAACTTGGTTCCTTGTTTCTTCAAATAAATAACAACATAGGGATCCGCCTTTCCCATAACATCCATGGGAGGCAAATCTTCAGCAGATATCACTGTAACTGACAACACGCCTCTCGTAATCACATTTTTTCTCTTCTCAATTGCTGAAGCACCAGTGTCATCTGTATCAGTCTTCAGTGCTTTCTCCAAACAGGTCAATGCAAACTTGTGAGCAAAGGGATTGACAATCCCAGGCACATTATATGGGAAGTACAGAAGCTCAAGGTGCACCTATTAATACAAAAAAAAAAAACTTCAAATTATCTCCAGTTATTGCATTATCTTTGTCCCAGGAACTACAGCATAGATTCTGGATTTGCAGCAAAGTTGCAACCTCTGCAGTAAGTAAATTCCAGCTGGTACAAAAAATTAACAGTAACCACAAAAAAGGTATTGCAGTATGTTGATTCTTATGCCTAAAGCAAGGTCGGTTGAAGCAATTACACAAAGAAAAAAACTACTTGCAATGTAAAGGTCCAACAGAAGTTTCAGCTTGTACTGGTACAACAATACGGAAATCAGATGTTCTCTATTTTGTACAAGGCAGATCTCAACTTTTCTCATACTCCACTGCGATAAATAGATGCTCAGTATCTAGTGCCAAACATTTTGGAGGTACTGGAACAGTATAATTACCTCAGTATTTAGTCTACAACATATAAACACAAATCTATCAATATCCAGAAAGAAAGTTCACAGAAATTTGTTCAAGAAATCCGATCTGACCTGACCACGCGGCTTGACATCCCTCTGTATGTCCAAATCTTTAACAAGATCTAACCATACACTCTTCACCTTCCCAGGTTCAAGTTGGCTCAAACTTATTCGTGCACAACCAATCAACTCTGACGGCTGAAGCCCCTCATCATCAAATACCTTCACCGTCACAAACTGTGTGGATGGGTCCTCCACAACGAATTCATAGCTCTCATTCCATATTGGATTCAAATCATTGTTCTACAAAAACAAAAACCAACAAGAACAATCGTTTGAATTCAAACCAATTACCATTCACCCAAATTCATGTACTGAGAGAATCTTATTTCTATGCATATGGGTTACTCTGGTTAGGATGCAAACAGATTGAATATTCTCCCGACATATCGGATTCAAATTCGGAATTTAGCGAATATGGATATTTTCGGATACAGATGCGGATTATGATACTCTGCAAACACTGACACAGTTTCAGATTTGAAAGTGGATACAGATGCGGATTATGATTATGATACTCTGCAAACACTGACACAGTTTCAGATTTGAAAGTGGATACAGATGCAGATAATTATCTGTATCCGAAAATGGATATCTGTTATTACATCTGTGAGTGGGTCGAGACTGGAAGGTGTAGCGCATCAGCAGAAATGCTGGAAGGTTAAAAACGTGTAGAAGATGGGCCCCATGCAGCCTACTGGAGCCAATCGGTGAGCAATTTGTGGCCCTGGTTCCTAACGCAAGTCCACGGACCTTTCAGTTGGAAGGCATTTTGTTTTGGTTAAAACTATGTCTGAGAATAGTATTCTAGCTCCATAAAAAGAGAGATGTGCCCTTTGTTACCTTGATTGTTTTCCAATTGTTGTGCAATTACACATCCAAATTTAGTCAAAGCAATCTGACCGAACCCATTATGCATCATTTATAGATTGAAGTAAATAATCAATTGAAAATCCATTCATTTATCTAAATGGATCGGCTATACGTTAGTTGTTAGTTATAGTCCAATCAGTAAATGCCATTTAATAAGAATAATGTTTGGAATTAAAATACAAGCAAAAAGTTCATTAGAAGAATAATTAATTATTTTCTTTGAAATATGAATTTATCTAGTTAGGTTTTCATTAACAGAATTTTTTTATCTGATTATCCCATTAATATTCGTATCCATTCCATATTTGAACCGTATCCAGATCCGAGTATTGATGACCGATATGGATACAATTTATGCTACTATCAATACATATGTGATCCATTTGCATCCCTAATCTGGTGCTTAGTTTCTTCGGTAGTTGATTGGATACAAGGACCTAATGTACAGAAACCAAGGTGCAGTAGAAACCCCATCTCATTTCTCAAGTCCAAGCTTATCTGCTCCATACAATTTAACTATATCATGCCTTATTCAAGATCAGGATGAAACACTTGGAGGGGAATATTTTGGTATCATGGCTTACTAAATAACAGAAAATTCATTAGCTACCATATTACTTACTATAGTCTTGCTTTTTCTGGTAGTATTGCGTAATGGTCGTATGTAAACAACAGCGAATGGATCAGATTTTCCAACCAAATCCTTGTTCTTCAGATCTCGCGCTTGAACTAGCTTAACATCAAGTATCCCAACTGGCTTCATCTCCAAGTCACTATATTCCAAAAAACGCTACTTAATTCATTTTGCCCCAAAATTAAACTCAAAAGTAAAAAAATATATATTTCACTTTGACTTTGCAAACTGCGAAAATACCAAATATCTCATATGCTCCCACAAATTGTGAGAAATACTACCAATATGATCCCCTTATTTCTTCAAGTCACCTAAAACCTGCTTTATGAGACCGATAAATGGGAAAAACAGTGAATTATATTCTGAAAACTAGGTATCAGAATAGATGAAATCACCTGTAATCTCCTGGAACAATTGGAATCACTTTGCGGTTGGGCCATGTCAATGTGTCCTCTAATGTATCACGTATTGTGCCCTAAGAAAAGAAGGTACAAACATTGGACACTTCAATGTTTTAATCAATGCAACAGAAAAATAATACCAAAATCAACCTTTTAGTGGTAAATAGTACTACAACCAACCTCAATTGCATCAGAAAGACCAGGAATAGCTGATATTTCACCACCAACTACCTTGAGTTTGAAGTCGAGATTTTTCTACATTAAAAAACATAAATATATGTATCACTGCATATTAAATAAACTCTGTACTTGGCATTAGTGAGGGCAGCAATATGGGATATATACCTTTTCTCTCAAGGAGTAGCATACCGCTCCGAAACAAGGAATCTCTTCCACAAGAGGTGTAAACATGATACGGAATACCCCTGTAAAGCCGATATTTTTCACCTAATAGTGTGATAAAACCAAATAGATGCTTAAAGAAGCTATCATTATGAAAAGAAGAACTTTTAGAAAGCTACACTTAAAGAGCAAATTATGTGAAAATTAAAAGAAGTTTCTTCTACAACCAAAGACAAATGATTGAAATTAAATGTTTAAGACAGACTTTAAAGGCTCAAGCATGCAATCAAAGAGAAATTAGTCAAAAAAAAAACAAAGATCCAAAAACAAAAAGAATAAGGATTATATTACCTGAATAGGAAGAGACACACCAAATGTTGTTTTAATATCAAGAACAATATTAGGATTACCATCCCATTGCATCTCCAACTCCATAGTAATCCCAGAACTACCATCTTCAAATACTTCTATGCCTAAATGGTAATTTTTAATCAAAATTCGAAGGAGAGAAAATGGCAAGTTTATATTTCACAAAAAAGAATGAAATGAAAAATTAACTCAGATGGATGGCTTTTTGAACAAAAGGTACCTGTAAATTGTGGGGCCACCGTGCCAAGGGTCAGCTTTGAAAATCTTATTGAAGCTAGAACCAAGGATTTGTACTGCTCGAAAACAGGATCTAAAGATGTTCTTATCAGCTCCGATGCAGCCTGAAAATCTCCATTTTAACCCAGCTAAATCATAAAAGATAAGAAATTAAGAAAACAAATTAAAGCGTGTAACAGACGACAAAATTGGGAGAGTTGGGCACCTGATCAATGAAAGGCCATAGTTTCGCAAGCTCATAGTTTAACCACTTCAGCTGTAGGAGTAGAATGCAACCAAATCAGCAAGAAGTTGATATTGTTAACTGAAATGAACTAAGCGGCCGACGTAAAGGAAGTTACCTTTTGACGCCTGGCAAAAACAACCCATGAAGGGTAAAATCCAGTTGGAAGGAATTTTCTTAAACCTTCAACTGTCAGTTTGGAGTATTGCAAAACTGTGATAGCCTGCATATAATTTTACCCAAACAAAGAATAAACTTTTATTGAGTGCTTTTTCACCATTATAATGAGAGATAGCACAACATGTAAAGTTCAACATGGATAGACTATAGACATTGTTTCTTGTTAGGCCATTAATCAAGTATGCAAATGATTAACAAATTCATCAATTATAGCTCCATTTTTCATGCACTCTATGTCAGTTTTGCAAATTTTCTCATTAATTATACAACATTTTCTCAGCAGGATACTGGGATATTAATGTACTGACGTTAATGTTAACATGGGGACAACAATTACTTCAACTTGCAATAAAGGCACCTCGATGAACATGGAACTGCTTAATATGCAATTTTTGAAGGTACGCGTATAAAAAATATATTCACTATATGATACCAAGCCTGGTTTTATAATAGCAAATGTTAGAAAGCAATAAATAAACTCACGACCAGCCAAATTACAACATAGGAACATCAATCCAGCGAAACATTAGAAGAACTATAAAAAAGAAATAGGGAAAACAGAATAAAAAAGAAAATTAGAAGAAAGGCGAAGGTTACCAATTCTCTGCGCTGCTCAGCTCGGTAATTCTCGTACCGCACAAACGCCATCACGAGACCAATCCCGAAAGCAATCCCCAAAACCAACCCCGTTAGGAACGCCATTTTTGTTCACACACACGCCAAAAAAAAGGAGAAGCTCTTCCGCGAAGCACTCTATTAAATCAAAATCATAAAAGAGAGAAGAAAAACTAGCAAGGAATGTTATATTGCGTGCTTAGGTGTAGCGAATGGGGAAAACCATCAAGTTTCTCCTTTGATTAATTTATCTTTTATTTTTATTCTTATTTGCTTTCCGTGATCGAAATGCGATGTTCCTTTTGAGGTGCTTTTCTTCGGCGGTGGAAGGAGGGAAAATGAAGGCACGAGAAGGACCTGGCACCCCACTCCAACAAATTCGTGCCACGTGAGACTATTTATTTATATAAATTAGAATTAAGATAATGTTTCGTACATATCATTTTGATATCAACTATCGATATCGATTTTATTATGCATCTTTGATTGAGTTATCATACACATTATTTGACTTATTATGCATGTAATACCATAACTATTTCAGTACAAAAATAACATGTATAACTATTTTACGAAAAATAACATACATAATAACTCAAATAATGTGCACGATAACTCAACTAAAGATGCATAATAAAATCGATAACATGTATAACTATTTCATTACAAAAAATAACATGCATAATAACTCAAATAATGTGCAGGATAACTCAACTAAAAATGCATAGTAAAATCGATATCAATAATCGATATCAAATATGGTATCTACGTATCAGCTCCCTTAGAATTATTTGTTCATTAGATTAACCTAATAAGAGCTCCAAATCAGGTAATAAATGCGTATAAGTATATTGTATCTATAAAAAGTGTTAAGGTTTAGTTCTTAAATAATTTTATATGTTCAATCGACGTTTAAATAGTTATAGCTAAATATAAAAAAGAGTTGCTAACTATCATCTCTCATGAAAATTTGTTCAAATTTTCACAATAGGTTTGATACTCTTTTATTCTTAAAAAAATACAGAGTTAATTCGAGAAGAATATAAATTCAGAAAAATAAAAAAGTAACTCAAATTGAAATAAAAATTTCAGAACTTTTCAAAAAAAAACCAATAATTGTTCGATTAAAAGAAAATCTCTTAGGCTGTGCTCCAGAGTTTTTTTTGAAGGGTGAATCGGGGAGAAAGAGGGTGAAAGAGGAGAACGGAAGTTTGTAACTCTGCTCCCGAGATTTTTTCAGTAGGTGAGAGAGAGTGAACGGAGGTGAAGGAGGAGAGTTTCTCAGTAGATTTTGAGAGAGATCGGAGAAAATTATTTCCACCCGATTTTGAGGGTAAAGAACGTAAACCTCTCCCGTTTTTCTCTCTTTTCCATTCCACTTCTTTCCCTTCCGTCCGAACTCTGGAGCACAGCCTTAGAAACACGTGCTCTTTTATATATAATTATCTCATTCATTCTTTACGTCAAATTTGCATTTAATCGGAAAGAACGAATGAGATAATAATATACAAAAGAGCGCATGTTTCTAAGAGTTTTTTTAATCGAACAATTATTGTTTTTTTAAGAAGAGTTTTGAAAATTTTATTTCTATTTGAGTTACTTTTTATTTTTCAGAATTTATATGCTCGAATTAACTCTGTACTTTTTAAGAATAAAAGAGTATCAAACCTGTTAAGAAAATAAATAAAATATTTCATGAGAGATGATAGCCAGCAACTCCTTTTTTTTATTAGCTATAACTATTAATAGGGAAAAACTAAGGTGCACTTAGATATATGTTTTTTAAGTACTTCAATCAATTCGTACAATTTAGTTGCATTGAGATTCACATTATATATATATATCTCAATCAAACTTACATATTGCGTGAAGTACTTAGAAATCATTTATCTATGTATACCTAAGTTTTTCCTCTATTAATACAATCAATTGAACATATAAAAATATTTGAGAACTAAACCAAACACTTTTTTTTATAGATACACTATACTTATACATACTTACATGAATGATTAATTTTTTAATGATCGACATCAAAATTTGATATGTAATCAAGATCAAGTGTTGTTTCTAATTAAATTTATTTTTTACCGTTTCAAATCAATTTCGTATGAAACTTATTTTTTCTTGGAAGTTTCATATTTAGGGAAAATGTTCAAGTAAGTTGTTGTCTCTGAAGAATATCAAATACAACTATTTTCAGAAAACTTCAATAAAAAGTTCCTTAGAAAAAATATTAAAAATCAAATTTCAAATTTTATTAGATATAACAGTCAAATACATGATACTAAAGAATTATGTATGTTAGAGGATAGTAAATGCAGTGGGGTCAATTAACATATGATACAAAAATATCTCTAAAAAACATAAATAAAAGAGTAAATGCAGTGGGGTCAATTAACCATTTAACCCCTGCTGTTTTTATATTACCTGGAATTAGACTTCTGCCTATAATAAGTTCATATTTGAGGGTGTAAAGTATAGTATAGTTAACCTCTTGCAGACAGAAGCAGCTAATTCATTAAAAGATAATATAATTGTTGAGTTATGGGTATGGTGGTTACAAAGAAATGTCATTTCGTTTAGAAATAACAAACATAGATCATATCAAACTATAGGTTTACAAATAAAATATTTGTCATCTTTTGGTGTAAGTCAACTAGTGACAAACTAGTGACAACCTTTTACCTCAGGATGTAGTGACAAACTAGTGACAACCTTTTAATGGTGCTTGCGCATCTGGACCCTCCGATGTGCATCGAGATTCGTGCGTATCGAATCTCGATGCACATCAGCACGAAGTTCTACCGTGTTTACGATCATATCTCGAATTTCAAAACGCGCATGGATGATCTGAACCATTGAAAATGTTGTCCATACTAAAATCTACTTGAAACCAAATTTTTTATTTTTTAATTTTTTTATTATTTTATCGAATGGATAGAAAATTAGTTAAATTGGAGGTCTGTAAATCGTCATATTACTCAATTTTCTATACATCCGATAAAATAGTAAACAATTCCAAAAAATGAAAGTTTTGGTTTTCAAGTAGATTTTAGTATGAACAACATTTTCATCGGTTCGAATCATCCATTTGCATTTTCATCGGTTCGGTTCGGATCATCTCTTCTCTCTTTCTCTCTCTCTATATATATATACATATATATAGAGAGAGAAGGGATCCATAACCTCCGCCATCAAAATCAATGAAAATGGTCAATCCGGACCATTGAAAACATTTTTCATACAAATATAGATTTGGAGACCAAATTTTACTTTTTTATTTTTTTACTATTTTATCGGATGGATTGAAAATTAGATGTCTGTAGATCGTTAGATAAATACATTTTTCAACTCCTTCGATAAAATAGTAAAAAATTAAAAAAAAAAACGTAAAATTTGGTCTCCAAATCTACATTAGTATGGAGAATATTTTCAATGGTCCGGATCAATCATTTTCGTTGGTTTTGATAGCGGAGGATTGATGTGGTTTTAATTATACCATAACTCTAAACTAAGGTTGCAAGTATACAACCGTCAATTATAGCACTTAGGAGTAGCATCTTCAGGGACAAGTCGGTTTTAATTTCTTCAATAGAGTAAATTCAACTTAAGTTGTGAAAAGCAAAGCAAAAGTTTGGCGTTTGATTAAGGAAAATGTTAATGTTTGATTTTGGTTGTTTTGAAAATTTAGTCTAAATTAAAATACAATTGCACAAATCTAGAGATAACAAAATGAGAAACTTTTATTATTAACTATTCAATTATTGATATCTACTTGGGTATTGTTTTGGTGCTTCAGTTCTCTCTCTAGCCTCTCTTTCTTTCGCTAAAGATGAACAATGAAAGAAGTTAAACTAAAAATCCAGATTTTGTTCATATGACCAATTTAGAACTTAGAACTAAAAATCAATTTTTAAGGTACAAATAGATTGTTACTTTGTAGTCTATTTGCGGCATAAATCAAGTTTTATTTAAAAGAGAGAATATGATCTATTTAATAGTCAACAACTTGGGCTTAGTCATTTTACTCGGAAATTTTGCGCACGAGGCAGCCAGCAAATTTCCATTGCAATATTCTCACGTATCATTTGTCAGCTTAACCTTCCATTTTATACATGAATTTAGTTCACCAAAATAAGAAAAGAATTTTCTTTTACCGAACGCTATTTTTTTATTTTTTAAGGAAACAAAAGAGATTCCTTATTTCCCAATAGGTTTATATACTAATCAATTAAAAACTGAAGGATTAATTACAGCAAGAGATTGTGCAAAAGGCAACAAACTCTACAAAATAACAAGTAAAAAAAGCATACAAGGTTATCATTAAATTACCAAACTCCTTGAGAGAGGGGGAGAGTAATCATCTCTTCCTGCCTGCTGAGTATCAAGTCTCAAGTCTCAACCATACCACTCTAATTCATGAATTGGCTCCCTGTTAACGCAACACTTCTGTTCATTCGACTCTGGCTCATGAACTATCCTTACCAAGTCCATCTAGCAATCCCAAATTAGCCTTTCAGTATTGACTCCACAAGCAAACAAACAATGCTTGTAGACAGAAAGGCTCAAATTGAAAACAAAAAACCTACAAAATTGAGCGGCGAATTGAACTAACGAGTATACTGCTACCAAAACTTTTTCCGCTATTATTCCATGTTGTCAGATGATTTTCTCCTAAACAATGCACGGATCAAGGTCACAACTGCTATAAATGCAATCTCTGTATGATCTGAAGTGCTGGTTTTAAGAGAAACCTGCCCTAACATTCTGTTGTTCAAATTCATGCCAAAAGACATTTTTGACCCCCGGCCAACTCTAAAATCAGCCTGCAAATTACCACCCAGAACTGACTCATTCTCAAATGAAAGAACCGAAGCACCAAAAGTAATTTTCTCATCTCTGACAGGATAATCTTGGCCCTTGATCACTGCCTCGATGGTTCCTCCATGCACCACCTGTCCATCACCCCATAATCTACCGCTGTTCATCACAATCTGAATTCTTTTCCCTACATTAACAGAATCTTCCAGTTTGGCCCCAGTAAAATACATATTTCCGAACTTAGTAATAGAGAAGCCACCACTAGCTTTGTTCCAAGAAAATGTCTTGATATGAGCATCTCCATGAACTCTATAAACTAATTCACGCTGACCAGTTGTTTGAACTTCAATACCAGTCAAGAATGTACGGGCACCTTCTGGATGGGTATAACAACCTGTGCACTCAGATTGGATTGTGAAATCACTCTTATCCTTGCTAAATTGAGCTAGCAAAGATGCATTTACATTATTCCCCATCTCCCGAGAGGCTTCCAAGTTGACCCCATCAAACCCAAAATCATGGTCCCATCCTTGTGGATCCAATACTGGCCTGGAGAACCACCAATCACTGGTACCTAGTAGGCAGCGGTACCGATAATCGGGATTCCCCGGATCAAAACTCAGTGGAACGGGCATATCAGACACTTGCATTACATCCGATGGAGAATTTTCTGTCTCTTCACTGGTATCTTGAACACTAGATTCTTTTCTTCTCTCAATATCTTCTTTCAGTTGTTTCTTTAGATACAAGGTCTCTCTATAGTCCAACTCATCCATGTAAGCCTCTTTCTGTTCATTTGATAACCTTTCAAATTGTTTTTTTGTCAAAATACGAATGGGGGGTAATTTATCATAATCATCTCCACCTTCTAAAACTGAACCAATTTCACCATCAATTTCAGAGGAACTTGCCACAGATTTTGATTTAAGGAGATTGGAGAGGAGGTGGGGCAAAGATGGGACTCGAGGATTAGCTGGTGTCAACAAATTCAAGTTATTTTTTAGTTTCAAAATTCGACTGGCATCTCCTAATACCTTTGTCCCAGAACATAACAAAAGAAATTGAGTCAAGTTGCGGCATTTGATGTTTTCTCCGCACATAGAATCATTTTCAATTACGAGAAATGGGTTCTCTATTTGTGTGCTTGATATCGCTTTGTGGATTTGCTGCTGTACCAGGTTTGTGCGGTACGGGACAAATGATTCATAACTTACGGGAATGCCATTAGGTCCTTCCGGCATGGACAAGGCATGGGTCATCACTAATATCGTGTTAAACCATATGGAGGGGCTAAATGTTTCTGTTATAAGCTTAATTATAGGATAATCGATAAAATCTCTAGTGGCACCGGTATCAAGCCTTTCAAAGTACAAAACAATATCTGGTGGTGCTTTTCTGATGAACTTTTTAATTGAATGCAATATTTTTCTGTTTCTTCTTTGGTTAGCGTGCAAAGGAGAGAGACCCGGGGTATCAATGAAAGTCACTTTTACCCCTTCAACAGTATCAGGTATCTCCTGAACTCGGTTTGTACAGGGCCTAAAAGGATCCGTACGAGCCTTAAGTCGCCCGAAAATAGAATTTATTGTTGCACTCTTGCCTGTACCAGTTCTTCCTATCAGAAGAATTCGAAGGGAGAAGTCCAAACTAGGTCTCATGCTTAACTCTCGTGCAACTGCAATTTCCCATGCTTTGTTTATGTTGAGGTTTGGTCGATTTTTACCAGATTCTCCAGCTCGAATCAAGCTTGCTAGGTGTAATCGGTACAGGACTTGAGTGACAGTGGGATGATTTGTTGATTCGCCAATTCGGTTAATTATGCGCAAGAAGTTTATTTGCAGAGCCTCGAGTCTCTTAAATGGGTCTGATTCATTTGTTTTTTGAGAATCATTTTCAGATGAGCATGAGGACGTAACTAAACTAGCTTCAGTAACAGTTGGTATTTCTGTCACTTGATTTTCACTGGTATGGATAGTACTAACAGGTGTGTCTTGTTCTGCATTTAGATCAGCCTCTGTACCTGAGGAACAAGATGAAAAAAAAAAGAAAAAATTACCAACAATCATACTCTGTTAAGAATGTATTGAATGCTTAAAACATGCTTAGAATATCGTAAATGTTGGGAACAAAAAAAGACAAAGGGAAAACTGAATACACCATATAGAAAAGAAAAAATAACAGAAAATCAAAATATTAATTGTATCTCACAATAGCCTGCAATTGTTCATCAACCCTACTACTGTCAGAACCAAATGGAAATGCATTTTTTCCTCTCTTTTGTTGGTGTTTAGTCACGGAGAATCAACAAACTGGAGTTCATGTCAGCAATTAAAAGAATTTTCTGCCAAATAAGTTAGAAAAATCGCTCAAGTACCATACTGGTACCAAAACAATTGTGCACACAGTTTGGTTCAGTATTCAGTAGTCTGCCCTATATGAACTTTTGAAAGGATTATACCTTCATCTGAGCCGGCTTCATTTGAATTACTGTCATCAAAGAAACTAAAAGGTCTGGCAGATAACAAAGATGTAGGCCCCACATTGCTCGGGAACCAGTTCGTGAAACTCATCATGCTGAAAAGTGAAAAGAAATAGAAATTTCAGGTAAGTAACCAAATCACCAAACAAGGCACGCTACGAATTAACTATATTTTCACAGATTTCCTCGAAAAAGAATTTGAGGTACCTGTATGGTGGCAGACTTTAACAGAATCAGCACCAATTTGTACTCATTTGGTTATCGATTCGGGATTTAACTATGTCCCGATTTACAACAATATTGACACAAGTCTTGTTCTAGTCAATTAACATGCGCGATGTTGAGAAGGGGAAATCATTACCTGGTAAACAAAAAGGTAGACAACACGAAAGTTAGATTGCTCGAGTAGAGAGGGAGATTTATCAGGTGTGGATTGAAGAAATTGCGAAGACGAAAATTGCGGTTTAGCGCGAATAGAAATTTTGTTTCTTCAACAACCCTTATCACCCATAGTCAGAGCCTGGCAAGAGACGGCGTTGGCCGTATGGAACTTTTGTTCCAAAACATTTACACAAATAACCGAAAAATAAATTTATTTTCAGAAACAAGCAGGAGCGACAATAGTAATAAAAGTTCTGCTAAGGATGCTGTGTGTATGTTATTTTGGAAGGAAGATTATTTATGAAAGATTATTTGGCTGTCTTTCATTTTCGTAATTCTCTAATTTTCTTAATTACTCGATGCGTTCGTTTCCACGTTTCACTCTGCAAATAGACCCCTTTCTCGAAGGTGTACAAAAAAAATTGCTAACCTGCACAAACCATCGGATCAACTCGAATCAATTAGGGTCAGTTCGGATCAATCTCATTCGTCACCGTGTGAGTGAAATATTAAAAATTATGTGAGACTGAATTTTCAATTTCTCACTCGCACAGTGACGAGTGGGATCGATCCGATCAGGCTCTTAGTTTTTCCACGAGTTGCAACTACGAATTTGATATTTAGTCAATCTGTTATTTCGAATTGAGTTGAAATTTTGACTTTAGTGACTCATATTAACCCGATTTTATTGCTTGACTACTATTTATATTTTTAAAAATAATTATTCTTTTACATAATAAAATAACTTGTTTTTATATAAAATTTAATTTTTTAATTGCAGAAAGTTATATAAAATTTAATTAATAACAAGTATAGTGTTTATTATATTATATTTATATCTAATACTTTTTTATTAAATTATATATTTTTTCTTACGCATATTCATATGTTAATACTAAAATATCGTTATGATATTTTATTTATCAATTATTTTTTCTTTATTTTCAATTATTCTAATTTGTTAATATAAAATAAAATTAATAAAAAAATTATCATAGAAGTTCAATAAAAATTGCAACTCGTTTGACCCGTACAACCCACAAAACTCGTATATAAAAAATAAATAAGTTGGATGAGTTGACTTGAAATTTTTTCAAATCGATATAATTGAATTGGATTAAAATTTTGACAAAAGTATATTAACCCATCCATTTTACGGATCCGCATGTGCTGCCATTATTTTCCTATCATTATTTCGCTGTCATTAAATTTGAACCGCTGGCTTCAATTTAAACGACTGTAATTTAATTCAGAAAATCTCATTATTTTGTGGATCTCACTTATCAGCCACTCGATAATTGTGGGCTGCCATCGAAATAATTGCAGCCGATCCGTTTCCTCCATTTTACAGCCTTATCTCCAAGTATTTAGACCGGAGACGTGCACTCCCATTCATCACGGAACTTTTTTTTAATGACAAGATTAATCAATTTATCCACGTTAATTGCCTGTAGTACAAATTATTTCCATCGATTATATAACAAGAACGAAAACAGAAGACCGAGTTGATAAATTTTGTAAGATTTTTCCTTCATCACAGAGTCGACATTTAATTGCTGAAAAGCTGACACTTAAAATTTTCGGATAATATTATATAAGATTTAGACTTTTCATCGATAAAGAAAAGGCTCAAAATTGTCAGATTTTTGCCTAAAATAAAAAATCCATCACTCAATTCGGAAAAAAAAAATGTCTGCTGATTTCCTAAAAAAGTATCATTCAGAACTAACCTTGAAATAATATAACAATTAGGAGGAATCGCTTGACAATGCTTATTTTGACAATTCTGACAATTAAAATTCAAATTAATTCATAAAAACTATAAAATAGAAAAAAATATATAAACGTATTCTTGAGGTTATAGATTAGTTATATTTTCAATTTGGTGCGATCTGAGTGTTATTTAATATTCCATGAACCATCAAATTAACCATTAAATAATTGCATTAAATTTGAATTTCGACGGAATATGAAGTGTCACTCAAATCGCATCAAATTAAAAATATAACTAATCTATAAGCTCAAGAATATGCCTATATACTTTTTCTATTTTAGAGATTTTCTATGAATTAATTTGAATTTCAATTATCAAGATTATCAAAATAAGCATTGTCAAGTGATCCCTCCTCTGTAACAATATATTATTCGTTAAATTGAATGTTTAAAATAATGAAAAAGGAATATACTAAGTATCACTGAAAACAGTTGGAATTTCTTGACAAATAAATATTTTGACAATCTACATGTTGTTTCCAATATAGATCAATTATAGAGTAGGAATCATTCGACAATGGTTATCTCAACAATTTTGACGATGAGGTTTCAAATAAACTGATAGAAAATCTTAAAATTGAAAAAAAAAATTATAGACACATTCATGAACTTATAAATTAGTTGTGTTTTAAATTTGAGGTTATTTGAATGTCATACTTCATCATAAACCGTTAAATATTAACTGTTAAAAAATTTCATGAAACTTGATAGCTATTGATTGAGCACTAAATGACACTCAAATCAAACCAAATTTTAAACACTAATCTATCAATTTAAGAATGTGTCTATAAATTTTTTTCTATTTTTAAAATTTTATATCAATTTATTTAAAATCCAACTGTCAAAATTATCAAAATAAGTCATTGTCAAGTGATCCTCATCTTAACTATATATCAAATATCTTGTACTCAGACTATCACGTAACTGAAGTATCATTTGATGTTCCATTTCACTGTTAAATACGGAACCGGAGCTTCAGGATAAATGGATAATGAAATGATCGACAAATTTAAGCACCAATTACATTTGTTGGGTTTCTTCACCCAATTTGACAAGAGCTAAGAATAAATAAAACCATCAAGAAACGTTTTAAATAACGTTTCAAAATTTTCTATTAGTTCATCTTTAAAATTCTGGCCTGATACTTGTTAAGTAAAACAATACATTGATATTTGATACATTTAATGGTACTTGATAACCATATTTAACCTACATCTATTCAAGTGTACCGGTTTGTGCATCAAGCATTGAAAAAGAAAATTAGCAGAAACAAAAGATCAGACTGAAACACTTATTAACAAAAAATATACCCCAGTTGTATTACAACGGACTTGTATGGATATCACAACAAATTCCTAGTTCTATCCCACAAGTCCTAACACCATACAAAGTGAAGAATAACAAATCAGCTAGAATGCTTCTTGCAGCTCCACCCAGGGAATAACAAAAATAAAATTCTAAACATGTGGGGCCACCTGATCATTGTGGTACCACAGAAGAACCACCCCACCCCAGCAAAAAAATAAAAAACGAAAAAACACAACCTCCAAGCCAAAGAATGTGGACCCTATATCTACAAAAAATTACAAACCACCAAAATATATCCAGTTTCATCTTTTACCTACACTATCTATCATAGGTGGAAGGAGAGAGATTTGGTGAGTGTGTGGGAGAAGCGGGTGATATGGACCCGTTGCTGGACTATTTTGTTGATGTCCTTGACAATATAAAAAACTGCACTGGGTTGCGCAAGTCTAAGTGCATTTTGCGAGTACTTCCTCAGGAGCTCCCTCCCTGGGCCAAACCACATGGCAACAATTCTGGCAGCTTCATTTGGGTCCTTTGAGAATACCCCTGCTCCATTGTCTACCACATAAGGGACATTTCCAACTTCCTAAAACGAAACATAGGAAGATATAATTATTGAAGTTGCTGCAATCTTGGGTACCTGTTTGCTCTAGCAATTTGTACCAGTTGGATAGATGGAAATTTGGCCAATCTATCCTATTCCTCAATTGCATAGCATCTAATCAATCACCATGGTAACCATTTTAAATGATAATGAATACAAAATGCTAAGACTAACCTGTCCTGGGAGAAAGTCATTGAGGATAATTGGTAAACCCCGGATCAATGCCTCCGCAATAGTACCTGGGCCAGCCTAACAAAGAAGTACATTATTTAGATCTGAACGTGACTACAATGATAAATCTGAACTATGCACTACAATAATAGTATAATACCTTTGTTACTATGCAGTCACAAGCTGCCATCCATCTCTCCATCTGGGTCTCAAATCCTCTTATCTGCAAAAGGAAAAAAACCAGAAATTATAAAAAAACCATTTACAAGTAGCCTTTTGTTATTTTTTGGCAAGTGAAAGTAAAACACAATAACTAAAATATTTGCCTCATAGGTACCTTGGAAGGAACCTTCCACTCAGCTGATGCAAATTGCAGCGTAGACCGAAGTGCTTGGTTGCGGCCACAGATGATGACAATCTGACCAATTGCCTTCCCGCGCCTCTTGTCATAGAGAGCTTCTCCTAGAGCCAGTGCTGTCTCTTCAACTGGTCCCATCCCTTCGCCTCCACCCATAAGCAGCACCGCTGGGAGAAGAGGGTCCATCCCCAGTTCATTTCTTAGTTCATCCTGATAGTCCGAATCCAGGACCAATTACTTTAGTGCATCCAGTATAAAGTTTATGAAAGGAAAACCATGCTTAATTTATTTCTTCAGAAGTTTGTAGGTCAATATGGTGATGTACAAAACCCACTGGAACTCACTAAAAAATAATGGAAATGATAAGGTCTAAACAAAATCAAATTGGGTAAGCAAGCATGTTTTGTAAGTCACTACCAAAGGTAATTTACAACAAGTCATTCACTGCATTTGACTGATAACAACCATGCAAGCGCAGGTCTGAACCAAACAAAACAAAGTTCGAAAAGAAAAGAGAAGTATATCAGCTACAAAAAAGGTCAATCTTCAAACCTTGTTGAGAACTGCACGGCAGAATGATGGCCTGATAGGCAAGCCGAAAACTCTAATCTGGGATGGCTCAAGACCTTCAATTAAAGCCTTCTTTGCCACCTCTCGAGATGGGCAGTAGCACCTAGTGACACTATGATGGAACCTACAATTTTTTATATTTTTTTAAAAAAAAAGGAAGGATCAAGTAAGGAAAGAAAATTGTAACTAAGTAAAAAGACAGGTTCTTAGATACTTAAGAAAGTTTACCAAGTGGGGTGACATGTATTTAAGTCAGTTATAACAGTAACAAAAGGCACTTGTTGCTGAAGGCTCTGCCATTTCATGATCCAAAGAGGTATATGTTGCATGAGGGGGTGAACACTTATGATGATGTCAGGCTTGTACTTCATTATTCCTGCTACCACATCCCTTCAAACAAAGGAGAGAAAAGCAGACAACAGAAATAAGCTATTGTGAATTCTACGAACAGCAAGTTTCCATGGAGCATCTGGTACATTTATCAAAGTATCCTCGAATTATGTTTCAAAATTCAAACTAAAAACACACAATTGATCTATAAACATAATACAAAGGAATTCACTTAATAACCAAATTAATTTGGAAAATAGTTTGAGAAGGTAGTTGTTAAGTGTTAGCATAATTTCACCCATAAAAAACATGCAAAAGGCAAGAAACAGCTGCATGACCAACATCCACTGTTCCAAGTAGTGTTTTTTAACCAATTAGTCAGAAATTCTTGCTGAGCAACATACAGAATGTCAAATTATGTTTTCAACAGCGTGGAAAATATCTAACTTGCAAACTATGGAAGGGATTATTACTTGGCATAGATGGCAGCAAGAGCAGCTAGATAGAAGCAATGGATCCACCGAGGTGCGGTGCCATGAAATGCAACTTTCCATAACTGTACATGCTTGATCATAAATTTGTATGATCTCTCCATGTCGTTTAGTGGCCATCCTCCATATTCTTTCGCCAAATCCTTTACAAAAACCTGGATTTGAAAATGAAGACTCGTATGATGAATAAGCAAAACTGAAAAGCTAAAGTTTCTTATGAACCAGCCTAAACCTTCCAATTTTGTGCAATAGCTTTGTATGAGAGAAGCTAAAATTCATATTAGTTGGATAAAACATAATTATAAATATATTATTATTTTATAACGAGATTCTTATTTATTCCTGTTTTAATGAGGAAGGTACAGGGATCCCACCAAATCTGGTCTTATTCAAAATGGGGGCCCCACAAGTCTTTTTGCTAGCTAACAGCTCAGATCAATTCATATTAGGGCCACCAAGAAAAATTCGTAGTTCGTAATTCGTTCGAGTTCGATTCGAGAAAAATTCGAAAATAGTTCGTCCGAAATTCGTTCGGAATTAATTTCAAACCGAATCAAACTCATTCGAAATAATTTCGAGTCGAACTCGAACTGAGATCAGTTCGTTCGAAATTGGTTCTCGAACTGAAAGTTCGAATCTTGATAAAATCTAAACCGTCAAATGATATCATATGTATAGCACTCCTGCGACTCGATTTCTCCGAAACCCTATTATTTTCTCTTCTTTTCTCTTCGCCTAGCCGCCGACGCTAGATGAAACATATATCTTCTCCGATCACCTAGTTAGGAACGGAGAATCTCAATCGCCAGGAGAGCGAGCGATACAACCAGGCTAGCTTCTCCGATTCTCTCCCTTCACCAATCGCCAGTTCGCCGAACCCATTTCTCTTCCAGCCATTTCGAGAGGCATTTCTCATACAGTTGCTTTTCATTTCCAGCTTGCTTGGTGAGAACAACTTTGCATTTCAATTTAATCAGTGTTTTTTGTTATTTGTGTTTTTCCATGTATTGTTGATCAAAGATTAGTGAGAATACGAGCTACAGTAGTGCATGTCATTTTCAACCTTTTGTGGTGGGGTAGCATTTAAGCGGAATTATCTTTTGAAAATGGGATGCTTTGCTTCATGCAGAGTAACTTTTTAGGATTTTTTATTTTTGTACTATTCAGTAGAGAACACAGCTTAGTAGATTACCACCTGCGCCAAATAATATATCTTTTAGCTTACAATTTTCTTTTCATCCTTTGACCTAGCAACGATGGTAAAACTAAAAAAATGATGGTGAATAAATAGGAACTGTGGCAATTATTTTTGTCAATCACAATGTTACAATGGACTTGGCAATAAAAATTTCTCATATTGATTGTTTGGACCTGTGGGCTACTGGTAAAATGAATTCAGATTGAGATGTCGCAGTTCAACTAATTATAATTCCTCAATTTTGAATGTAGAGCTAATGAACAGTGAAGTGGACATGATCAAATTTGTTTGATTGCCATCCGACGCTCTTCATTTCCTCTGCTGACAAAAGTAAGTGATGCATATTTTGTTTTACTGTATTGCTGCAAGTTTTAAATACCAGATACAAGAAGCAAACCTATAAAGTTTTGGAAAGACAACACAATCAGTTCCAGAACTTTTGCTTGTTTAGTTCTTCCAATATTTACTGATATACAACATAATCAGTTCCAGAATTTCTTTGAACTACATTGGAAAATTTGTGATGCAATTTGAAAAGAGAACAATTATACAGTTGAGTCTATGCTAACAATGGCAGATTTAGATAGACAGAATGGGGGTCAATGTGCCTCTTTAAATGGGTGAATTAGAATATTGTGATGGTTGTGTGACTTTCTAAATGGTAGTAATTCTAGATGTTGGTTGATTCTGTCTCTGTGTGTCTCTTTGTGTCACAGTACTTGAAATGGTTTCTTTGTGATTTGGAGAGTAGTACTCGGACAAGTTAATTTCTTCACAAACTTAAAATCCTACAGCTGGTAAAATTCTACTGTCACGGTACTTGAAATGGTTCGTTTTTACAAGTTAATTTCTTTGGTAAACAAAAAAAGCTAATGAATAGAGAGGGAAGGGTCAGAGGAAGGAGGCAACCAGGTAATTAGAAGGAATAACTGAGTGGAGGGAATGGGCCAAAGTTGATATATTATTGTAATACATAATGAAATTTGTTAAGATATGTCTTCTCCTGTTTTCTATGTGATTTGTCTTTGGTTTTGTGTAATCATAATTTGTTTAACTTGATATGCAACTTCAGGATTTGCAAAACAGATGACTGGATCTCTCGGCTACTAAGTTGCTATGTCAGAATTTTAGGTTGCTTTATTTATTAATTTGAATTTTCAGAATTTGCTTCAATATGTGATCTGTGCTATTTGTATAATTTGCTTGTGTTATGGATTAATGATTTGTATTATTTGCTTATGTACTGTTATTTGGTTGATGGGTTAATGGGTTATTATCTTGGGGTTGTTATTTGGTTGAATTGGAGATGATTTTGCTTGAAATTGAATCTGCTAGGGAGTTTATTTGGATGAATTGGTATTGTAACTGCTGTTATTTGCTTGAAATTCGAACTGTTATTTTGCTGTTATTTGGCTGTTATTGAATCTGTTGTTATTCAATTAAAATTAGTCAATTTTGAACTATTAATGAATCGAATCAAATAGTTTGAATTAATATCGAACCGAATTTTTCGAACAAGTGATTCAGTTTGAAACTACCTATATATTTAGAATCAAACTAGTTTGAAATGAATTCCGAATCAAACTCGAACATAGGGTAGTTAGTTCGTGTTCGATTTGTTTGCAACCCTAATTCATTTATATATATTGTATACCGATGATGTGACAAAAACAAAGCTCTCAGGAGGGTATCTTGGTAATTTAGAAATTAGCTAGATGCCACCATGGGATTATTATACCAACGATATTCAGCTCTCCAGGAGGACATCTTGGTAAATTTAGAAATTATCTTGGTAATTTTTTTATTCATTGTCGATAGGCTAACAACATACACCCATAAACAAATTAGAAAAAAAAACTTGAAAAAAAAAACACCCTGAACCCCACTGAGGCTTAAACCCCAAACCTTCTCCATGGAAGTCTTGTACCTCACCACTACACTAGACACGACTTGGCAATTTTAGAAATTATCTAAGGTACCATCACGGGTATGTTGTTCCAAGGATATTTTTTTTTTTTTTTTTTTGAGAGAACCAAGGATATTATGTTGTTTGCTCATCTGAGCTTCACAGTAATTTCTCAGCTATTTCTGTCTCCTTTTCTGATCTTCTATTTGCCAGAACCATCACAAGTTCTCAACTTAGTACTTGATTAATTAGAGTTTAAATTGTTCTCAGAAACCAACTCCGGTAAGTAATGTCAAATAGCACTTGAAAATATCAACTAACAGGACGCGTGAAAATAAATTTATGAGAACAGGTAAAAAGCTAATAGAAAGTTCAAAGCAAATACTATACTCCAAAGACAAGTACAATGACAGAATGATGAATCTTTCCCAACAAAAAAAAACACACTTATGACGCCGGACAGGAGGCCAAGCGGTGACGGATAAATTTACCTAGTATTATTTTCATACACGCAAACAGTATTAACTATCGTATCCATTTTGTATATCTATTATGTTCAAAGAAACAATCGGACTATAATAATTGCTATTTAAGAAAGAAAAACAAAGAACAAATCCGTACTTGAAAAAATAAAGAAGAAAAAAGGAAGAAAAGGAAAGAAAATTCAGTAACAGAAATGAAGGGCTGATCGACTCGATTCCGATCAACTGATCGTGTTAAGTTATACTCGAAGTAATATACTTCCAATAACTACAATATATATGTATTCTGAACTCGAGGCACAAAATTTAAGTATAAGAATCAGAGCAGCATGACATACCCGATATTCATCCCCAAACTCGAGCCTGAAAGCATCTCTGATCGCCTCAGCCGATGCCCGATGGCCCCCACCAGTATCGCTGAAGAGCACGAGAACATTCTTCCTCCCCTCCCTTCTAGAGGCGGAGGCCTCCGCCAACTCCTCGTCAACGCCGCCAAGCGCCGCCGCGAGCCCCTCGCCACACCTCCCGCCGGCGTAGAAACCACATCGTCTGGCGTGGTAATTGAAGCAGCTCTTTCCATTTCCGCCTAATACGCCGTGAACCATCGCCTCTCTGAACGATCTCCTGGGCGTTGTGACGGACATTACCATCCTCTTTCGCGAGCTTTCGTTCGATTAGAGGAGAGGAATGGATGAATATTAAGAGGAAGGATTGACTGGAGAAGAGGACAGCTGGAGGGCTGATTCGTATCGTATGTATGTAGTGGGTTTGAAATTGAAGGGGTGTGTGGTTTTGGCTTTTGGAGGAAATGGAGATGGGAGGTTTTTGTAGGGGTAAAATTCGGGGGGGAGGGGGGGGGGGGGATTTTTGAGAGAGATGCGGGAATGATGCCTTCATCGGGATGGTGTTATTTTTCTTTTTTTTTTAATTTTGTTCGGAGGGAAGCTTGAAGAAAGGAGTGGGTAAGGGGAAAGACCCAAAGAGCCTGTGAGATTTCTGTTTTTTTTCTTTTGTCGTGGATCCGGTCTGTTGTTTAGTTTGTGAACCGTTGTCAAAATGTAGGGATTAAGTTTATTCTAATCACTATTATCCTAACAACCTAATTCTATATATACCACCACATTAGTGAAATAATTGGTGTCTGCATACACAACAGTAATTTGAGTATTTTTCATTCATTTTAACGTTCTTTTTAACTAACTGAAATAAAATAAGGGGTAATGCCTCTGGACCCCTCCAAACTTTCATCATGTGACAAATACCCCCCTAATCTTTTTAACTGGACAAATACCTCCCCAATCTTTATATTTGTGACATGATGACCCTTTCTTTCATATTCCGTCTAAAATTTTACAGTTCTGTTTCCTTCTGTTTATTGTACCACCATTACTTTTACTTTACCACATTATTATGCTGAAAAAAAAATATTACTAAAGGAAATGACAGAGACCAGAAAGAAGGAGAAGAATTGATAAAGAAGAAGAGCAAATTTTTGTTTCCTTCTGCTGTTTTTGCAGTATCTAGCTATACCCAATACATAGTTATTTCCAATATCTATCTACTTCCAGAATCTAGTTACCAAAAAAAATATTAACCTTATCTTAACAACAAAATATCTATTAAATTTTTAGTATGCTAGAGTTAAATCAAGCACATCAAAATGAAACAAAATATCAAGCTACTTCCGGCAGTGATCATTCTTCATGCTCCACTAGTACTTGATGCATTGGTATTTACCTAAGACAACATAATTTTTTTGAAGCATTAGAGTGGAAATTCTTTCACAACCATGGCAGATTTATTCATATGATTTTATAAATTAAAAAAAAGACAAAGCACCTTCTTTCTTTTAGTTGTAGAATTAATTGAGCCTGCTTGGGTAGCTTTCCTCAACTTGATTCTCTCTCTACGAAGAGCATAATCAGAATTGATAGGCTTCTTGCATTTTTTCGAATTGTGCCCCAGTTCCCGACAATTTCCACATCTCACTTTGGAACCTTGCTTACTAATCTTGTTGTTGTTAGCTAATTCATCTTGCTCTTTTCTTCTAGAATGTTTTTTTGGTCTACCAGGTTGCTTCCTGTGCAAAGGAGGTTTAATGGGTTCTCCATTTGCCTTTGGCCACTCTGTTGGTCCGGGCATGGGATTGATCAGAGTTGCATAAGTTCTTAAATATGTTTCTCTACCATAACATTCAGCTACATAGTCTTCGGAATTATGCCTATGATAAAGAATTGCTGCACAAGCATGATAACATGGTATTCCAGTGAGATCCCATTGTTTGCATCCACAACTTCGTTCTATCAAGTCTACCACAACTCTTTGACAAACAAGATTTCCGGGGTTACCTTCAAATTTGTGTTGTTCGGTAAAATCAACTTCAAAAGTACTACCACCCCCCTAATGAACCAAGCAATTTCTTGCAAATACTTTAGCCTTTTCAATCTTTTTCAAAATAGCCGGGCAGATTGAACCCTTATAGACATGCATTCCATCTCTTTTTACTTGAATTCGCAACATCAGTTGTCGTCTTATGGTCTCCAACATGAACAAGATAGGTTTCCTTCGAGCCTCTAAGATAGACGAGTTGAATGATTCAGAAATATTGTTAAGTAGCGTATCTGACATTGGTTTGCTTGAGAAGGTATGTCGAGACCAAACTTCAGGGTTGGCATTAACCAACCAATCATGTGCACCTTTACATTTCTTAGATATCTCCGTCATGCATTCCTTGTAACTTTTGATAGTTCTTGCTCTTGCTGCAGCCCACATCAAATTTTTCAAAGTTTTACCTGGATAAATACCACTCAAGTTCTTGTACATATGTCGCACACAATGTCTGTGAACAGCACCAGGAAGCACCGTCTCAAAGGCTTGCACCAAACCCTATAAAATTCAAAATTTATTAATTTCCATTATTTGCAAAAGATATGAAAGTCCATCCATATATATATATATATATATATATATATATATATATATAAGCTACCTAATGTATACCTTTTGCCTATCAGATATGAAAGTCCATCCATGTTCTTCGACCGATCCAATATCATTGATTAGTAGAGTTAAGAACCATATCCATGTTTCCTTATTTTCTATTTCAACAACTGCATATGCAATAGGAAACATATTCTCATTACCATCTTTGCCTACAGCCACCATTAGCTGACCACTGGTGCGTCCTTTCAAATGACATGCATCTACTCCAATGATGGGTCTACAACCTTGTATGAACCCAATTTTGCAAGCTGCAAGACATATGTAACACCGTAGAAAAATGGAGTCATTAGTCTCTACCTTTGCAGTTGTCCCTGGATTCCAACGAATTAGAGCCTCACAATAATCTCTTATATGAAGGAATTGCTCATCGTCCTCACCTTCAATTATTGTTAGTGCCCTTTGTTTTGCCCGATAACATTGGCGCAAGCTTACACCAAGTCCATGTTGCTTTAGTACTAATGCTTGAAGGGCATTAGCTTTTATGTCAGGGCTAACTTTGATCAGATCAAAATATTGCAAGCAAATCCATTTGTAACCAACTTTAGAATGATTATAAAACCCTACCGCATCTATGCTTCTCATCCAACCTCTTAATTTGAAAATAGTTCTTGTCATTGGACCATGATGCATATATATACCACCCACAATCAGATTTGCACTTTGCTGACACCTTTTGCCCATCATTTTTAATAAACTTGTAATCACATCCATTATTTACATGAAATGCTTTCAATGCCTTTCGAAACACAACTGGAGAAGTGAATCTCATTCCTAAACAGAGTTTAATGGGACTTCCAAAATCTACTTGTTCATTAAATACCAGATATCTTTGCACTTCTCCTCCTTCTTCAGAATCACACAGACTTCTAAGTTCATCACTGTCAGAATTTTCCTCCTCACAACCACCTTTCCACTGCAGTAGAATGTCATTTTCTGAAATATATAACATAGAAAAGCTTTAGAATTTATAAAATTACAAATCATAAAGTTTCTGATAAATAGACTTAAATTCAATCACGTACGTTGCCTTGATGATTTCAACAACAAATCCTCTTTATTGAACCAATCATTCAATTCTTCATTGATAATCAAGTCAGGGTTAGCAGCAAACAAATCATCATTTTCCTCATGATCTGTTTCTTCTAAATCACTAATTTGATTGCTCACATCATCTTGATCATTCTCGATGTCAACAACAATTTCATCTTCTTTGTTCTTTTGGACATCTTCAATCACAAAATTTTCAATCTCTAACATATGGTCAGCAAAAACCTCAACTACTTGACCATTATTTTCTACAAATGCAACCATGTCTAAAAATTCTCTATCATTTGACATAGGCTTAATTCCCTTAGTAAAGCTCATGTGTGGAAGCTTGTACGACATTTGAAGTGTGTTAAAATAACCAAGCTCCTGCGATAATCCAACTAACTCTTCAATTGATAAAGTATCAGTGTCCACATATTCTTTAGTTATAACACAACCACCCTCATAGCTTGTACGAGAGAAATTGAAAATGCCTCCACAATGCAACATTAGTTTGATATAGCCCATACTGTAAAACAAAAATTAATAAGCAAACTATCAAATTTAACTCTTCAATTTAAATAAAACGAAATTTTAACATTTATTTTGAGTTTGGATCAAATCAATACAAAAGCCCATCATTTTCTCCCACCTTATCAAAGCAACGAAACCCCAAATTGAAAAAGAACAAAATACCAGTAAAGACACAAAAAAAACCAAAAATTGCTTGACTCATTTTGCTAGCAATGGAAATTCCAACTAAAATCCAAAGGCAAATGGAGAAACAAACCCAAAATTCACACTCTGTTGGTTCTCCATTTGCTTCATGTTGCTTCCACGCCTAGACACCAACAAACCCAAAATTGCTTGAGTCTACTAAAATTCTTACTCGTACCTCTTCAGAAATGCATTGATCAAAGCACTGCGTATTTATTGATTGTGTCGAGTCTCCTCTATTTTACCAGGACGAAGTATCTCACAAAAACCCTAGAAATTTGCCCTTCTTCTTTATCGATTCTTCTCCTTCTCTCTGGTCTCTGTCATTTCCTTTAGTAATATTTTTTTCAGCATAATAATGTGGTAAAGTAAAGATAATGGTGGTACAATAAACAAAAGGAAACGGAACTGTAAAATTTTAGACGGAATATGAAAGAAAGGGTCATCATGTCACAAATATAAAGATTGGGAGGGTATTTGTCCAGTTAAAAAAATTGGGAGGGTATTTGTCACATGATGAAAGTTTGGGGGGGGTCCAGAGGCATTACCCCATAAAATAAAGAACGTAGTTAATTTACAAAATATCAAGCAAGCGGTAATTCGTTTTCGTATTTTTAATTTTAAAGTCTAGATTGTAGAATTTGTTCTTTATATTAAAATAGTTTTGGAGATAAACTTTTATATTTTTTAAAATTTATTTGTTATTTTTTTTAAAGATGGTAAAAAGTCATCTAATCTAACGATTTTTTTACCATTCAATATGAATGATCGCCTCTTTAAAAAATAATAACAAAATTCTAAAAAAATAAAAATTTGATCTCTAATGATATTTTAATATGAAGATCAAGTTCTATAATTTAGATCAGTTGTTTCAACTTTGAAATTGAAATATGAAGGCGAAATATCGCTTGCTTGGTGTTCTGTAAAGAACAGTAACCATGCTCTAAAATAAAATAGGGTTATGTGTGTTATTTTATATGAGTAATGGTTATTTAGAAAATAAACTTATATTTCAGTTTCATTGTATTTTGAAAAAAAAAATTGTTGCAGAAATATAAAATAGATACAACCATAAAATGTACGAAATGATAGCTTGTACGAAATAGTGCGTATTAAATTATTAAGTGTATTATGTTATTTGCACAGTATAACGTGAGCTAGATATTAAGTTTTAAAATAAATATTATACTTATTAGTTTTTAATTATTGTTTTATGTGAAGAAAATTAATAATCTTGTTGTGGTCAGAATAAATTAAGAGCAAGTTAATAAAACTTTTACCTTATGAAAAAAACAAAATAGAAATAGGATCATTTTAAGGGGGTATTGAAATTTTATGAAAAATAGTTGTGTATAATATATTCTCAATGTTATGTCTAATTAAATATGATTTGTGAGATTAGATTAATTTAGATATTAATGTGTTACACTAAAAAAATAAGAATCGTCTCATTTTTATCTCTGATCAGCTCACATTAATTCCAAAAGCCCGGTGTTAAGAGGTGCTATACGATTCTTTTGGTGGGGACACGAGGGCCGTTAGATTCGCATCCTGATAGAGGATCTTTCATGTGGAAGATTCGGTAGCGATCGCAGCCAGGAGCGAACAGTGAATTGGCTCAACCCAATTGGCGATTTTGGTCGTGTGTGGGGCTGACGATACGTCATCAGATTTTGTGGGACCATTGAGCGCTGAACGACGCCGAGAGAAATTTGTTCAACTTTCAAATAAATATAATGCCTGCAAACGAGCCGAGTTCGAGTGAACTAAGTCGAATTTGAACTTGAACTCGTATTGATACGTTAACGATATGGCTCGATTCGTTGTTATATTTGATCATGAGCTGAGATCTTCAATTTCAATTTGTCTCGTTAAGACTCGAACTGGCTTGTGTATATCTTGTATGAGGATAATATGTCAACTACTAGTTTGTCGGATTCAAAGTTATAAATTGTTTGTAGCTTGTTTGCAAGAAAAATAACAAAATAGTTTTAAAAAACATAATAAAATTATAAAATCGTGAAAATTCTTTGTGGTGAAGATCTATTTAGAGATGAGGATTAAGCTCGTCTCGTTAACAACTCGAGCTGTTAACGAACGAGTTGTCAGTGAGTCAAACACGAGCGTGTCACGACTTACGAATATTTTGTGCACCCCTAATAGTGAAGGGCAAAAATTCAGTTACATTGTTTCGATGTTTTTAGTATTTCAATTAATTTGTATGAAGCGTAAGATGCGAATTTTAATACATTTGAATTGTGCATATTGATTGAAGTAGCAGAGAGCATCATAGAATAATGTATCTAAATTTTTGTGTAAAATAATATACATAATAAAGAAGCTTTAATGCATACAATTTTGAACATTATATCTAATTCATATGGGGAATACATTTATTTTTCAGTTGTCCGGGATTTTGTGTTTTGATAGGTGATTTCTGATATGAGATGAGTTTTAAATATTATTTTATTGTAAACTATTCTATTATGAATTTAAGAAAATAATCGATTAAAATACGACGCAATTATCATATAATATAATTGAATTTGTGCCCCTCGTAATTTTTACAACATCTCTAAATAATTTTTTGAGTCAATATAATTTGAATTTGTCTATCCTTTATTTTGCTTAAAACAATTTATTTAATTATTATTATTATATTAATTAATTAACCATCGTCTAACGAATGATGTCTCTTGTCCGTTGTGTTGTTAAAAGAAATTTCATCACATGGACTAATAACTACATAAATGTTATTATTTGTTAAATTTATGTTTGTTTGTATTTTTATTGTCAATATATAGTTCTCTTTTATGCGGATAATATATTAATATTTGTGCCAATAGAAACCCTCCAAATTAATCTGCAAACTTAACTGATTAAAAATGTTACATGGTCAACAGAGAATTAAAATATGTAAGACGATTATAATTCGAGAATAACTGTACCAATAAATAACAAGTCCATAGAGATAATCTAAAATATTACAGTACTGTCATTATACATATCACATAGGGAATAATTATAACGCCACCAAAACCAAAGCAGAATATGCTATAACAAGCTAGAAAGATAATTCCTTAATTTCCTGGTAAAAGGATAGAAATCCATTAGAGGTTAGGTTAGAGCAACAGCCAAATGATAGTGATTTATACTGGTTTATCTTTATCCAATCTTATTCTGCTATTATTTCATAATAATCACGACACCTGTCTATATATGTGATATATCCCACCGGAATAGCAATTAATCGGCAATGAAGAATAAGAATATGTTGTTTTGGCTCAAAGAATATGCTGCTTTGCAGTTCCTGCGACTACTATTTCTTTGGCAGCATTGAGGAATATTTCTTTCCACCTTTGTGTCACAATACATCCCCTTACTCCACCCTTTTTAGGAATCGTATCTGTTGCTCTAATGGAGCAAGAGCAGGATCCTGCTCTTCTGATTTGAATCGTTCAAATTTCAGATCTAAAACTTATAAAATATACAGCTTTCTAATTTTCATGTGTGGACAATCCGATCAAAATTGAGCGATCAAGATCTAAAAGAGCAGGGTCCTCTTGCTCAATAAAAGCAGCAGATACGGATCCCCTTTTTATCCTTTTTTTAGACGAGACGAGGATAAAAAGTTTTTACTCAATTCCAATTTAGAGATTAAATATTTATATTTGTCGTGCGAAGTTTCTGGTTGGAGTTGTGGACGACAAAAAATAATTGTTTGGATTTATTAACTATTGCTTAATTTTTTTAGAAAAGAAAAACTTGAATATTCATGACATAGGTACACTGAATATATTCATCCATTTGGACCGTACAAGTACATCAAGATTCGTCATACATCAAGATCGGACGATCCGAAGTGACTAAAAGTATTTAATGTATCTATTTTCAAAATACTCAAATTCCAAATAAAAATCAAATTCATCCAAATTTAAATGATCTAATCTTCCAAAAAATCCGAATCGAGCCAGTTTAATTTTGAAATGATGGATGAAAATCATGGAATCAAAATCTTATAGTGGCAAAAAAAGAATTCAATTTTTAGAGTTTTTTCTCTAAGTATATTTTTGAATTTTTTATAGTGCCTCCAAAATAATAATAAAATAAAGCGAATTCTGTTATCGACAAAATTAATTTGATTGCACTATTATTAATGATAAAATGAACTTGGTTGCACAATTATTGATGATAATGAAAAATTGCAATTGATTCATCTTTTAAATTTTTTGTCTATAGCAGACTCACCCGTAAAATAATCAATGTTTATACATACGATTAGAACACTTTCAAAAATTCGAAACAAGGACATTTAATTTGTTGGCTTATACTCCATAAAAATTGAACAAATAAAGGTTTTCTTGGAGTTTGTAGCTTTGTACAACAACAATCTACATAGGGACCCGATTCTTCTACCGCGCAGCACCGACGGACGGTCCAGATTTATTGCGCTGTCAGTTACGGACGGCCCGGATTTGATTCAGGGTGTCTGATATTATAAAGTTTAGCTTGCACGAATCTTGATGCAAATTAAAGGCTGAAATTCGCTGCGCAGCACGCACAGTGACGGTGCCGCGCGGTAGAAGATCTCGTTCCATATACATAGAGGTATGCCAGCATTTTCATGTTTTCGTACTACCAGCATCTTGCATACTTACTGACACCAACATGTTCTGATTTGTTGTTCTTGATTGTAGGACTAAATAAAGTGGAGCATGTGCCAAAATCTATTCCGGTGACTCATGATAATGGTGTGGTAAAATAGTTAGTTTCACTATTTATTTTGAAATGCATTTGATGCTTTGTAAAATGCAGGCTTCTAACAATATTAATGGAGGAAAAAGGAACAATATTGATGGGATCTTTTTCATTATTATTTTGGATAGTATTGCAAATCTGATATATTTTGTCATTTTATTAGTAATGGGAATTATGCAGTTGTTATTTTGATACCACCAAGTAGAGCTACAAAAACAGATATGATATTATCATATTACAAACTTTTGTAATATGTAAGATACTCATTTTATCATTCAATAAAAGCATTAAAAAATATATCTTGTTTAATGAAAAATATCGGTATTATATTTGATTGATTTTTTAAAGCAGTTTAGTCATTTTATACTCTTGACATATATGTGGTGGCTTGTATGTATACTATTGTGTATGTATCAAAAGTAGATAAATGAATAGTTTTCTCACGAAAGTCGATCAAATATCAGACTGATATTTATATAAACAAGGAATATTTATTTACACTTTTAATTAAGAATAAAACAGGTATATTTAATGTCACTGACTCACTGTGTATACATTAGGAGTACAAAGTGACTAATTTGCCCTCAGAAACAGATCAAATATAAAACCGATATTTTTCATCAAACAAGCTACAGTTTTTAAATGCTTTTAGTGAAGGATACAATGGGTATTTACATATTTAAAATGAGTTGTAATATAAAAGTAGTTTCCTGAAAAAAATTATAACAATTAAGATATTACAAAGTGAATCCATTATCAATGATCCTAATCAAAATTCAGCGGAATTTCTTTTTTTGAATAGTTCGTACAAGATTCATGCACACAGCCGTGTCCTATTAGTGGGCAATTTTAGATTTTAGAAAAGATATGTTCTGAATTGCTGTTAAAAAAAAATACAGAAACAAAAGTTAGTCAAAACCAAATCAATTGATATTTAGAATCGCATAAACTATTTTCCTCTTTAAAAATTTAACATCTTTATCAAGGATAATTCACGAAATGACTAAGAGGAGCATTCTTTCTTGTATCGAAACCCAAAATGGATCGTACAACAATAAAATAATGAAAAATTGTTAACTGGACCAGCTGGTTTGTTAAATAAAAAAAAAAAGAAAAAGTGAACGAACGCCTGAAACAAACCAGAAAGCAGAAACAGGAGCAGAATTTGTAAAACATTTGTTGTGTGCAACTCCATTGTATGTTTGTGTTCTGTTATATATAGACAACGTGACCACTAGTTTTATGAAAGAACCAGCTGGAAAAAAAAAATTGTATCTGATCGAGAGATCCAAACGAAGATTTTTAATACTGGAATATGTGATTGCTGTTTTGCATGTACCAGTTTCAGAGTTTGCTGATTTGTTTATCATGCATTTTCATTATTTCATCATAAACACTTTTATGTGGAAAAATATGTGGTGTTCTTGAGCAAAATATATAATCACTTTTACAGATGTGTTGATCAACAACAATATTACAATATTAATAATCTCAGAATTGACCAACATCCCAAACTTTGTGCAAGTACTTCTGCTGGAACAAATCAAATAAAATTTGGATAGTTGTAACGAATAAGCAGTCAGATAATTTTTTTATTATTTATATCAGAAGACACTTTAAAATTATTTCTTCTTCCATATGTAATACAATAAATTTGTCAAGATAATCGGCAATTATCACTCCATAGTGCATAAAATGATTGGAGTCGTTTACATAGCAGAGGAGATGACTGATTAGTGATTAGTATAGCCCAAATTGAATATATGTGAATTGTTGGGCCAGGTAAGAAATGATAGGCCCAATAATTCGGGTTGATTTTAAACCAATGTACAGTTGCACACACACACACTACCATATCTCAACCAATCATGATTGGGTCGTCAATAGTTGGGGGAAAAAACAGGCCGGGCTCGATACATAACACCAGAATACGCCAAAATGATATAACTTTGGACCTCGGAGGGAGCTTGAAAATGAACTAGAAATAACGAATAGCGAACTGTCTTTAAATGTATCGACACGACAAGATTCTATGAGAAATTTTGATCAATGCGAATTTCTAGATTTTCACATATAGCAATTATTATTATTATTTTTTGAAATAAGTAGAAAGCGTTCATCACTTCATTTTCTTAACAAAAACGAAGTTACAAACTCAATGATACAAAATCAGAACTCAATCTCACTATTCTATCTGTACCCTATCTAAAAGACTAAAACCCATGACAAAATCAACATATTTTTTCTAAATCAAAATCAACACACTGTCCTATGAACATATCTAACCCAGCAAAAATAAAATAAGAACAAGATCAAGATCCTCCTGGTTCCTAAACTCGTTCCATGTACTCCCTTGCAGCCTACGAGCAACAATATATTTTTATCTAATATCCTCTAATCCCTCACTGAAATCAGCTTTTTTTTTTGCATTTGCCCCTGTATCAGCATTCATCCCTCAGCATGTTGATCCCTTTCATCATTGTTGTTGCATCCATTCATCATGTTTTTTCATCACTGCCCCTTTCATCACTGTCGCTGCTTCATCCATGGAACAGATACTGTATCAGCATCAGAATTGACCTCTTTGATTTCTCCCTGACAACTCAGCACCGGGTTTCGAGCTTGACTTACCAAACTGTTATCACAATTTCTCCCTCTTCTCAGATTTGATCTTAGAGCCATGTAACTCATGTCGATGCCTTGCCTTTATCGTGAGCAAGGCACGAATCTTCATCTCCTCGATCAAACAGGGAATCCGGAGTCAGTGCGATGAACTGTTCAGCCAGACTCAGTCCCAACTGCTGGCACTCAAGCTTGATAGTCCAATCCCGTACCCCTCGGCACCTTCTAGCAAAGCCTCTGTGCCAGTAACATTGCTTTTGTGCCAGTTTCATCGCTGACAGTATAACCCCAACCTCGACATCGACATTGTCTGATCTGATCATCCTTGGACAGTATCGACTACTCACCTGGATCTCTGCGTCTGATTTCGACTTGTCGACTCCTCGATCTGTTCTCGTGTCCTCCTCGCCACAGATCTGTTCTGAGAGGAAAATCTCGAAGCCCGCCTTTATGGTGAGCTAGGTTCGGCCGCCTCTCAGTCAGACCCATGGTTCAGGTTCTCCGATGGTAATCGTCTCGGACTCATCGGTTTCAGTCACATCGACATCGGATCAGATTACTTCTACCTGAGCTCATCTATCTCCTCGGATCACAACCTAGCCTATCTTTAATCAAGGTCGATCTCAGAACTTACCGTCGCCCAATCTGATCTGAGGGATTCGTCTCCCTAAACTTTCGAATCATTGGCGTTGATCGCCTTACAAGACCCGTGGTCGCCTCAGTAGTCAGATCGAGAGCCTGGATCACTCCGAGACCATCTCGATCTCAGGTGGGGCTTCATCATGTCCTCATCGCTCTGACTCATGGCATCCAGCCTACTTGACTGCCATCTTCTCGGAACACTCGGTCATCTCTCCTCTCCTATCGGGACCAAGGTACAGCAATTATTTTCACATACATCAATGTGAATTTCTTTAAATGATTAAATTCAAATTATTTTGTAAATCTTCAAATAAAAAAAACATTTAGGACAGCAATACGCTGTAATGCTTGAACACTTAAAAAAGAAGTCACGTAAATCTATACAAAATAATCAAATTAAATATAAAACTTAAGTATATTCTATAGTGCCAAACTTGTTGCCGCCGCTTTGGACACAGAAATTTTCTCCGAATTTCAAATTTCAAAATTACGGAATCACCATATTCAATTCCATATTATAAGATCAAATTATTAACTTTTGTAAAACGGTCATAATAAACTTCTGTTTTCCATATTTCTGTTTTTGAGACATATTTATGGCCTGTTAAAAATAAGAAAATTTTACTGCATTCAATTTTTAAAAAAGATATATTACACTAAAAAAATCTGACAAACAGTCTCTCAATTTCCATCTCAACTTTCGTCTCTCTAACTAATTTTGGCAAAAAAAAAATCAAAGAATTAAAAACTAATAAAAATGAAAAATTGAGCCATATTTTAACTTGCGCTTGAAAATAAACTTGATCCTAACTTGCGCAGTACATGATGAGTTATGATCAAATTTATTTTGAAGCGGAAGTTAAAAAACGTTCAATTTTTTATTTTTATCCGTTTAGATTTTTAATTTTTTTTTGATAAAATTAGTTAGCAGGACAAAAAGTTAGAGACGGGAATTGGAGGTTGGATCCATTATCGGAACTTTTTTCTTTTACCATATCGAAAAACATCGCTAAAACCCCTCTATGAATCCAGGCCGTTCAAACGTGCTATCTTAATGCATGTAACGGTTATGATTTATGTGATAATTATAAGAATATAAGATAGTAAGAAAATACCTTATTTTATTTCCGTCCTTACCTTGTACAGAGAGATACGGTCTATTTTCTCTCTGGATTATGCTTCGCCGCAAGCCTACTAGAATCGAACTGAGAGCGGAGGATAGAGAAGAGCTCGAAGAAGCGCACCGCCTCCGCTTCGCCACCATCTCTACGCCTTCCCCCAACCCCAACCCCAACCCCAACCCCACCGCCTCCACCTCCAAACCCTCCCATTCCAACCTATCCACCCCTTCCCCAGACCCTAACCCTAATCCGCTTTACAGGCTTCTCGACCCCTCTCTCGATCCCGTCACTAAGTCGCAACGCATCGGCATCCGCTCACCATCCCAACACTAACTCGATTTGAAACCCTAGGTACGAACTTCTTAGTTGTAATGGAGGTAGAGGTTAAGCTCCGACTTCCCGATGCCGCAGCACACCAGCGTCTTTCTGATGCGCTCACTTCCTCGCACCGCTGTACTCATCTCCAGGTTAGTTTTGCTGTTCATCATATACACGAATATTTTCTGTTCGTTTTGTTTTTCATCAGATATACGATGTTTTTAGGACAAAAAGGAATGTTACTTTGTTAAATCATCCCACTTCAATTAGTGACCAAGTACTTGACTTCAGATAAATCAATCAGAAACAGTGATGGCTCAAAAGATGGCTATGTGGTAAACTAAAATGCCAGTATGACCCAAAGTGTTGACCTTTTTTTTCTTTATATTTCTTCTCTAAACAGAGGCCAGGAATGGACAAGTATATTAGTTTCGTGAACTGAATGTAAGAGAAGTACAATTAAAATTAAAACTACCTCAGGCCACAAGTACCTAAATTTAAAGTCAAGGAGTATTTTAATATGCCTGATTAAAAACAATATAACCGGAGTACAACTGCTAGTTACAATAAATGTCAAAATCGCAGAATTGACACCCAATATACATCATTTAATCTTCAGGGTAGTTGTTGTTTTGTATTAAAATCAAGCAGAATACACATTAATTTTCTGCCGGTGGCTTGCAGGAGAATATTTTCTTTGATGGCTCGTCTGGTGAGCTATCGGCTGCCTTTGCGGCACTTCGACTTCGCTTTTATGGCTCTGATACCCGTTGCGTCCTCTCTCTTAAGTCCCGTCCTATACTCTCTGCTGGAATCAGCCGTGTTGAGGAAATAGAAGAAGACATTGACCCAACTATAGGCCGTACCTGTGTTGCCGAACCATGGCGTCTTACATGTAATTCCTTACTTTTGACTTTTATTTATTTTTAGAGTTCAGTTATAATGTTGATGTGTACTTGCGAGGCCTATGTCTACCCGACCTGGTTAGCACTAGTACATTGGGATACTAGGTCAGGTCTGACCCTATTAGTGTTTGTTGATAAAGCAGTGCTGAACCAATCGAAGCCTGACCCAATCAGATCAGTTGCTGGTCCTATATTCTTCATATAATTGCAACTTAGATGCCTGCTAATGCAAGTCATATAATGGATGTATAAGCACAGGCCTTTTGATCTGTTAATACTAGTGCATGGGCAGCATAGTCTCCGCTAGCTGCTGTTGTGGTCTGTGGGTCTGGTACCATATTCAAGTTCATCTAAATTTTTTTGTCGGTATTCATGATTGACTTGGGTTTTAGGTCATCTTCCTTCATAGTTTCATTTTCACATACTTACCATATGAACCTATTTTAATTGTGGCATTTAAGATTCCAAGGAATAAGGATATCTAATTTGTGCTGATAACATTAAAATTACAGCATTAGCAAGCTCGTCTGATATAATGAAAAAGGTTGTGGAAGAATTTGGGTTTGGAGGCGAGGAAGGCAAATCTGTTGTGTGCTTAGGAGGGTTCAAGAATGTCAGAGCAGTGTACGACTGGAAGGATGGGCTTGTTTTGGAGCTTGACGAGACGAGTTTCAATTTTGGCACGGTTTATGAGTTGGAGTGTGAGACGGCTGTTCCAGAAAGGACCAAGGAGTTGCTTGAGGGATTCTTAAAGGAGGTTGGGGTTCCCTATGTCTACTCACAGTCTAATAAGTTCGGCATATTTAGAGCTGGGGAGTTGCTTCCGTGAGAGAAGGGTTTAATGTGTTGTCTTCATGAATGATAATGGTTTGGTGCAATTGCTTTCAATGGCACTAATTTAAATTCAGTTTATTTTCTTAAGTTTGTCCCCATTACACTAAGCATGGCAATACATGATTAAGTTGACATTAGCCATTTAACTTTGTTCTTCACTGAATGATATGAAATGTTTTGTCATCATTATATTTGGGGATGTTACTCTCTCGTGGAATATGGGGTGTAAAGCAGAGAGGAGCCCTGTTTTTCGTCTGATCTCTGTTCTGTTAATCATACAGGATGTGTCATTATATCTGAAGGATGACATATTCTTCTGTTTTAATATGGGACATTATACCGGACAATATAAGATCGTTGCCTCAATTATCTTCGCATAGAAAAAGTTAATTACTTCGTAGTGTTCCTCTTCTTCAGATACAGAGTAGCACCACGCTTTCTCCAACTCTGTTCATGGCTTCATGCTGTCTCTCTAGATTCACTGAAATAATTAGAGAGGTTACAGAATACTCGCGCAGCACTACAGTTATATTTCCTTGCGACGTATTTGACATTTCTAAGAGAAATCATTCTTCAACTTTCTACCATATAAAAGAGAAAAAATAATAAATAAAACACATACAGCTGGATGTCAAGCTGCCATAGAAAAGCAGGGTAATTTACATAAATGAGCTATATTCTTTTGAAAGTACTATTTTTTTTTCTGTCATCATGGAAAGTTTTACAAATACAATATGGGGAGTTCAATCATCAATGAAAAGTGAAAACTGAACATCAGAAATCGTAATAAAGATTCAACATTTTTCCATTTCGACACTCCCACCTTTTCTTTAGAAAAATTGTTGTCCCAACTTATTTAGGAAATTCTTTTCCTCAAAAAAATACGCTGCGAAAAAGTGTAGCTGGAGTAAGATTTCTCGCTGACTCTGTTTGTCAACCACAGCTGAATCTTTCTTAGCTCGACAAATACAGTGAATCAAATAAATACACGCGTTACTGTATCTGATTCAAATAAGTTGTTTCAAAGAAGTTGTTTCATAGAAGTTGTTGTATAGTCATATTTAGAAGTTAGTTCAATGGTATCTGAAGAGTTGGGAGTAAGATCCTAGGAGTCATTTAATTTGATCAACTATTTGTAAAATATAAACTAGATTTATTTGCTAATGAATTTTGTACGTTTTTTTACAAGACAAATTACGGCTGATATTATCATATTATTCTGATATTATCATATTATTCGTGAGGTTAAATACAAAATTAAATAACACAACCATGAATCCATGATAAATCATGGAAAACTCACTCTTTCTCTATCATGCAACTTTTTTTTGTGTGATGTCTGTCATAATGAAGACTTGTGAAACACCTTTGGATTTCAAATTTGAAGTGCCCACGTGCGAAATAACACCAACAACAATAATAATAGTAATAATAATAATAATAATAATAATAATAATAATAATAATAATAATGTAGTTATAATATGCTGGATAATATTGAGTGTGCTCTACTGCTCTGTAGTTAGACAGAGCTGCTTTTGTGCGCATGAAGGTGCTATGCTATGGACATCTGCGATGCAAAAATTTGTGTTATTTTACGGTTCAATGAAGAACAGGCCACCTTTTTCCCCCAAAAGAAAAATTGCAAAGAAAATATGTAAAATTTATATTTCAAGAGAAATTAAAAAATATATAATGTTCTTGATTTGAATTATCAGATTATCCGAATAAAATATTTATGCGCTACTGTGACTCACATAAGTTTTTTTAGTAAAAGATGGAGTCAAGTTACTCAAATTTCATATATAAGACGATCACATAAATGTGATTTTTTGAATTACAGAAAAATGTGAGAAGAATACGCAAAACAAACAAAAACACGAAAAAATACGAAACAAATGAACTAAGAAGAGATACAAGCAACAACGCAACATTAAGCCTAACATATGAGAATACGATGCTTCTCCACCATAATCGAACACCCAAGACATATTCCACTTGTTGCGGCATGCAATCGCTCAACTATCTTGAATACACCTCACGATTCTTCGTACATGAAAGTTGGCCTTGTAGCACAATTTATCTTCAAAGATGAGGGTCAAACCCTTCAATTTTACTATGAATCACAAAATCAACTATAATATACCTGAATTTAGTTTTATATCTTCATGTGGATGAATACTGACACACATCGGATCTTCAACTCTTGTCGTTGAAGCATTCCATCTGTTTGTGCTTGTAGAAGCTCGCACTACCTATGATCCTATGATCCTGTTGAATCTTTGAAAACCGCTGGTAAACATTTGAAGGCCGCTGACTCACCAAATTTGTTCAGTTCTTCCGTAAGACTACGTGTAGGAGTGCAATAAATAGGCATGTGAGAGTTGAGAGTCATATTCTACATCATGCACATATCTCACGAAGTTATTACCTTGGTTTATTGGATTTTCCAAATTTAATTCGATCGTAATTAGTTAGTCTGTTTGTTTCAAAATAAATTGACTTTTCTAATGTTAAATAAACATTTTTTTTAGCATTTCGGTTTTGCCAGTTGGTAAGAAAAATAGGAATTGCTATTTTCTTTCCTTCCGTTGTTTTTTCATGCAACATTCTTTGTCCCTACACCACACAGCTCTCTAACATCTGAGCTAGATCTCAATTTAATATTTGCATTTTTTTCAATTTATTTCCGATTCGTGACTAGCTTTGTGATAATGATTACTGAATTCTTACGCTGCTGGTCAGAAAACCCGCAGTTGTTCTGAAATGATTGCTATCTGAGCACTCCTTGATCAGGAACTGTTCAAAATGAACTCGGACAATAATGTAATTCTTGCTTCAAAGTTACAAACAATCTAACAAGGCTAAAAATCTGAAAAATATACATGTTATGAAACAAATGCAGGAAACAGAAGTTCAATTCAAATGCCCATAAATAGCGATAATTAAGCATTGAACAGACAATAACTGATAACCATTGACCAGACAAACATCGATAGAGGGAAGATTGGCATTGTAAACAGATGAACCCTGTTTTATTGAAATTATGCAGTATTTGTTTAAACATCCATTCATTTTTTCTTGATTAGCATGAACTGATTTGTGGTCCTGTCAGTTCATTTAGTTGTCCAGTTTAGCAGCTGCTGAAGCATAGCTAACACTGCTGTCCCGTGAGGTCTTGCACTGGCCGGATTGGTCATAGTGAAGGAAACCTATTTTTATTTTGGTAGAACAGTTCTTCAACATCTGAAACACACACAAAGAAAGAGGAAGTGTTGGGTGGGTTTGAAATTTCAAATACAAAATAATATCAATGAATCATAGGTATAGATATTGATGCTGATACATCAGAAAAAGAACTGCTACCAAGCTAGACTAGAAGAACAACACAGTATAGTCACTATTCGGCATCAGCAGTTGGTTCAGCTGTTGTGTCAAAAATTCGATACCAACAGAGACCTAAATCATAATCAACCCAAGCCAGCACAGCGCCAAAACTAAGAGAGTACTATTATGCATTTTTGGTAGGAATATGAACTTAAGACCAGAATATGTCTTGCAGATGGATATTAGCCTGCCCCCAAGCAGAAAAAAAGAAGGGTTGTGATAGGCTTGGCGAGCCATTGCAAAAAATTCAGCCATTCTCATGGAAATGAAACAATCGAATTATTGAGTTTCATCTCTAGCCTACTCCAACTTGTTTCGGACTAGCTTTATAATTGTTGTTGTTGCTGTGGTGGTGGTGGTGTAACATAAGATAAGAGAGGCGAGAGAGATAACTTACATGGAGGAAAACACTAACAGGATGGCGTCCGCAAATGGTGTTCCCATACTCTTGCAAGTACAGTTTGAATGAATCAGCATCACCTGTCTCAATTATCTCCATCCCCATTCTATCCAAGGCCTCAATCGATTTATAAATCGGGCCATGGCTTTTATCATAATATGTGTAGCTAAACCTGACAGATGGAAAATAAAGTTTCAATAATTGCAATATGTTCAAGTTATTTTAATAGCCAAAAGATCTCGCATTTTTTACTCAGTACGACATCTCTCATTTTTTGATAAAATATTACCATTAAGCTATTTTTTTTTGAAATAAATGGGAAAAACCCGTCACTTTCATTTTTTCAAACAAAAGCTTTACAAGGTCTCAACGGTAACCAGCTATTTAAGCAATTTCATCCCTCTGAAACTCCCTAATTATATTTCTTACCCCCTACTACTGTGGTGCTCTGGTATTACTATCGATAATACCAGTGCATCACTGTTATCTGATCCCTACTGTATCTCTATTCTGTCCCTTTAGTTTTCTTCTCACGTTTTTTATTAAGCCATTTTTCTTCTGAGATATTTGTTTGCTTGTAATTTCTTTTATAATGCTAAGTCTGCATTCTTATCAGTTTACCTAGGGTAAATAAATTGGAATACTTCATTAAGAAACATCTCATATGCCCCCTCTAAAACATGGATCAGCTTAATTCTGTCCTAATTTTTCACACCCCATTCATCAATTATGCAAGGAAAACAGAAAAGAGAATACAACTCTGGAAACCTTTAAAGACAACATCAAAAGACATGCAAGAGAGTTATTTGATGCTTGCAGATTGTCTAATAATTCTATGTTTTCTAGAGCTCTGTCAGATGCTTTACAATTACGCAGGGGGCAAAAGAATTATTCATTTGCTTTTGCTGAATTTTTTGTGGCAAAAAGAGAAAAAAAGAGCATATAAAATCTGAAAATAATAGAAATTTAATAAAAAAATACCTAGAACCCCAATGGCAGAAGTCTGAGGAAACAGAAAAGAAGTTTTTTGGGTCATCTATGTACTTGGCAAGTAAACAGCCATACATCGCTTCACTCTCTGAACTTAAAGCACCAACAAGTATAGGTACAACTTTTACTTCATATCTGTGCAACAAATTACAAAGAATAGTAATACTATGAAGCTAAGTCTATAAAAAGCAGAATCATTAATATCTGCTGTATGAGCAGCAGAAACTGATCTTGCTACAGCAACAAAAACTGGCAATGCAGCAGCTTCAGCCACCTTCTCAACCCCAAGCGCCACTTTCACAGATTCCCCAAATGCAGCAGGGGCCAACACAAATGCAAATGAAGCAGCAGCAGCTCATGCAGCCTCCTCTTCAGGTCTGCTATCTTAAACACAGACTGTTATTGCTATTTGGGTGTTTCTGTGAATTAGACCTGAGACAATTCTGAGCAGGGTCCAGAACATTTGGTTTTGAACATGGTACCTGATTTTTAAAAGGGTGGTTTAGCCGTTTAGGCATGAAAATCCCCCCCTTAATGAAGATTCTTCTTAACTCCGCCTATGTTTTACATAGCCGGTCCCAAGCCTGGAAAGGAGGAGGGTTGTGATAGACTTGGCGAGCCAACGTAAAAATTCAGCCAATCTTATGGAAATGAAATCCAATATGGACTTCATTTCTAGACTATCCCAACTTGTTTGGGACAAAAAGGCTTTGTTGTTGTTGTATTAATATGTTTTGTACTGACCATACGAAATATTTCTTTATGTTGATAATTATATTCGACTAGCTCGAAGCTAACATTTCAACAGGATTATCCAAGAAATAGTAGACAACTACAAATGCTAAAACAGATTGAGATGCAGAAAAACTAAATAAGAATTAAAATTGAGCATATCGAGCTCTAGCTAAACACCTTGGCAATGCTAGTTTACTATCAACAGGTAACCCTACTATACTGATATAGTAATCCTTCACTAACAGGAGAGCTATTAAATTTTTAATATCCCTTGGTAAAAACAAAAATATAATATATCAAGTGAGCAAATAGTTAAGTTACCCTTTAAAAACTTTAGCTAGATAAGGAAGGTGCATTTCCATGCTATGTTCTGCTTCATCTACACGCAAATCCATCATTTCAAATTTTCCAGTTGCCTTCAGCTCCTCAATAACTACAACAACAAATAAAGGGCTTAATCAAATAGTTGGAAAGTATCCTTGAATGGAGTTACAGAATAGAAGTTAAAAGAGAGTTATACCTTCTTGATCCACTGGCAAGTCACCAATAGGTGTACTATAAGTACTGGTTCTGGTTAGAGCACATCTAGGGGTGTAATAGCGGTGGGAAGGACCAAGAAGAAAAACCCTTGAACTGAATTACAGCATTTGACAGAATAAAGCCAAAAGAAAAGTTACTTCCAGTCTTTGTTCATTCATCCAGAATTTGACTATCAACATGAAGGTCAAAAGTTATATATTTTGATATCTAGTCACTCTCTTCTAGAATGCAAATACATACTTTGAGAATAAAACAATAAAAAAACAATGATCCAAGTTTTGATTAGAATAATTAAGCTGAAAAGGACTCTGAAATTATATAACTGTAAATAAAAAAATTAGCCACTGAGAAAACAAGCTCCAATCAATAATACAACATGTTGCCAAAATCTGATTGAAGATCACCAAATTTGTGAGCAAGAGGAATTAATAACCTTTAATAAAATCTTCATATTCCCGGGTAAATATGATAATTTCTCAACAAATATCAAGATCTTTAGTAATTAATAAAAAAGTTTTTCAGTCATGAGAATACTTACATATTAGTAGGATCAATGTTGCCAAATGCAAATGCTGCACTTTGGCCTGAGTAGGAGTACCCAGCATGTCTATCACCATTAAAAAGGGGGGAAAAATTAAGTGCATAACATCACTTCAGAAAGCTTTATAGTTTGTAAAGAGTAAGTCAGACTCACGGTGCAATTACGCCTCGAACATCAGCAGATTTTGTCAGACCAGCAGCTCTAAGCCAACCATCAAGCTCTTCTTCCAATCTACTAGCTGATAACAACCAGAAAATTAAAAAAGCTATCCATAATTCAATGCTGCAGTTAAAAAACCGATATTGTTGCATATTTATCATAGCTAACATTAGAAAAGCACAAAAATTCAACAATTCACCAGTTAATTTGTCTTATCTTCAAATCAACTTGAAAATTTAGTGAAACTGGTGAGAATTATCTTCACTTTCATTACCAAAAAAAAAAAAAATCCAAAATTGAAACTAATTTCCTCTAGTAATCAAAACAATCCTAAAACGAAGATCTTAAGAGACGAGACGAAACTAACCATTGTCAGTGTACCAGGATCCCGCGTGGGTTGCTCGTCTGACAGTCGCCATGGCACCGAATTGCGACAAGGTCTGGTTGGTGGAGTTGATCGATGAAGGCACCGATAGATAGAATAAATTAAAAGAGAGGAGAGATGGGAGGTTTTTATTCTTTTCTTTTATTTTCGTCAGTGGTTGGAGAACATGGAATCATATCTGCTGTTATTCGGGGGATAAGATGGTCCTGTTATCCTCAGATCTGACCGTCTATTTTTGATCTAACGGTTGAAATATATAATACATCGGGCATGTGTAGTCCATCTGATCCGTCCGTTCATCTGCGTGGAAATCTTAGTGGTCGGATCAGAGGATAACAGAGTCCTGTTATCCCCAAGAATAACAGCAGATACGGCCTTTGGAGAACATACACTTGTAAGTTTAGAAGAATTGGTAGAACGGACAAAACAACTCAGACGGTGGAGGCTATTTTAAAAAAATGACCCTCCTAAAACAATGTTTATAAATTAAGAGCAATTACATCTTTGATTCTCATTAATTAATTTTAATTTATAACAGAATTAGTCTGTACAAAATAAGGATTCGACATCATTTTCCTCTGAAGAAAGAAAAACCCACAATTTTTTTATTTTTTAGTTAATGTCTCGTGTATTTTTTATTTTTTTATATAATGAGAATCAATTGCACGTAGAAAAAACGAAAATAAAACTCCGGGCAAAATTCATTTTATATACATATTATATATACAAATAATTGTCTAAGGAACTGATACTTAATTTAGTGATTAACAACAACATTTTCTGTGTGAAACGCCGCAGGTTCAAAATCTGATTGACACAAAATTTTAGATCATTTAAAATTCAACGAACGTCAAATTAGATTTAAGACATAGATCATCATCTTTGTATAAAAACAAATTGTCTAATTTTATCATAACATTTACTTTTCTATATACCGGGATGTAGGGCATTGTTTAATTTGCGAAGTTGTTTAAGTTAGAAAATCTATCAAAAAAGTTATGTGATCATGTCATTTGTTTGTAAATGGTATGAACACATTCATTCCTACAATTGCAGGTTTGAAAGTTTATTTGAAAAGCAAAAAATAGACGTCACAATAAATCAATAATGTAGAGGTTTTAAAATTGGATAGTGATATAGATATCCGTGTTCCAATTTTTTTTGTGTATGATTCTAAAAAAATAAAAATTACATTTATTATCATGTTTTCAAACATTTGACAACCATGACATTATTTTTCTGCGTTCAGCGTTCACGCTGAAAAAACAAACGACAAAAATGATTAAGTATGATTCAAAATTTCTAATCTGCATTTTGACAACGTTGTGAACGATACGTCTGGACGCACGTTCAGACGTGAACGCAGATTTCGAAAGTACTTGGTATTTTTTTTGCTTCGTAAATTCGGGTGACCTTTATTTCTGAACGCGTGCGTCCAGAAAACACTTCTGAACGCGTGCGTCCAGAAAACACTTCTGAACGCGTGCGTCCAGAAAACACTTCTGAACGCTGAACGCAGAAAAATAAAACAATGACTGTCAAATGTTTGAAAATAGAGTCATGAATGTAATTCTTATTTTTTTGAGGATGAGACAGAAAAAAATTCGCGTTCTGCCTCCATCCGATGTGGAAAGGTATTTTTAGCTGGTTTTTGGGCGAAAACAAAAATAAACGGGCTTCTCGGAATTCATTCCAGTTTAATCTCATTATTGGTAACTATTCAAGCCCATACGGTAAAAATATGCAATTTGAACAAAGTTAGAAATACGAAGCCGAATAGTAAAATTGATAAGAATTTGTTGAATGCATAAATTTGGATCACCGGTAAAATTATACAGTCTGGTTTCAACTTTTTAATGATAATTTTTTATCAGGCCGTACATTGCAACATTCAAATATTTTTTTTATCAGTTCAGTGGTAAGTAAGTCCAATGGTAAAAAATTGCACGGGATGGTTTGTCGCAAAAATTCAAATTGAAGCCCATTCAAATTAAGAGCATAACTGATAATGCATAACCACACAAAAGTGGTAATATTTAAAGCCCAATTTTCACTCAGTCCATTCGGAAAGTTTTGGGCTCCAATAAATTCAATATTTGAAATTCAAAATAAAGTGAATGGAGCGGTAAATTTTTCTTTCCCATTGGTAAAATTTTCATTTCATCACTATCCATATAGGACCCCAGAGCCTAGAGATTAAAAAAAACCCGGGCGGGTCTATCCACCCGTGCCCGACCCGTGTCCGTGCCCGGATCCGACTCGACCCGTGGATCCCGGATCCACGGATCTAGCACGGATCGGGTTGGCCCCAAATCCTCCAAACCCATGCCCGTCTAGACCTGTGCCCGACCCGCCCGTGCCCGACCTGTGGAACCGCGCAAAATTCAAAAAAGTACAAAAAAATTCAAAAAAAATTCAGAAAAATTCGAAAAAATATATATATTAAAATAATGTGCATTTTTAAATTCAAAAATTCGAAAAATTCGAAAAATTCAAAAAAATTCGAAAAGTCGGACGGATCCGACCCGACCCGCCCGGACCTTACCCGCCCGGGTTTATCACGGGTTGGGTTGGGGGTTTTTGGTTCGGACCCATGCATACCCGCCCCGCCGTACCCGTGGATCCGTGGATCCGGACGGGTCGGATCCACGGGTACCCGACCCGCCCCGTTATTAAATCCCTACCAGAGCCTACGTAAGCAGCATCAGTTCACACCACAGAGAACTAGTCTAGTTCAGACATTCCCACTTGAATTCAAATGATTCAAACACTCATTTCTACTCTCTGATTAGCATTGTAGCACTCTCACATTGGCTGCAAAAGAGCTGGAGGAAAATCAAATACGATGAGCAAATTCAGCAAATCCAATGAATGCAATCAAGTACAATACTCATCAGTTGAAGGCAACTCACCAAATTCAGCAAATCGACTGCAAAGAAACGCCATTATATCCATAAATTACTTCATTGGACGCTGATACATTGTCCCGTGTTCTGCCCCCTCCCCCCCATCTCCCCCGCTGGCACTGACGTGCAGGTTCCACGCTTTGACCACGCGTTGACTATAGGGGGGCATGTGTTTTGAGGCATTTCAGGGGCAAAACACGAGGCAGCTGATACATTTCCTACTTCTTTCATTGGTATGCCAGCGACTCCAACCACTCCAGCAACTCCGTTGTTAATAAGGCAAGTTTTTCAAACCAAAGCCATGTTTTGAAGCAAAATTTGACATCAAAAGCGACTGCCAAATTGCTTGGCAAATTTTGCTATCAAAAGTGGTTGCCAAGTTTTTCAAACCAAAGACATGTTTTCAAGCAATATTTTGAAACGAAAAGTGCTTGGCAAGTTTTTTCAAACCAAAGTCATGAATTAGCAAAGTTTATTTTGACAACAAACTCCTTGCTTTATTGTCACAACAAACCGGTCGATTTATTTTCACAACAAACTGGAAACTGCTTACCAAATTGTAGGAAAGAAGCATCAGTGACACCAAAAGTGTTTGTCCCAAGTCGAAGCAAGAACACCCAGGATGTGAAGGAACTGGAGTGTTCAGCCAATGTGACGATCGAACAATACTCAGAAACCATTATCTGCATTCATGACATATTAAGATACATTCGTTAGAAGATAGGAAGTCGAGAGGACCTGTTAAAATGGAAACATTTCCATGACAAAAAATTTCTCATCACTTTTCGGCCACATCTCCGATCTTCCTGCTGCATCTCGAATTGTCTCAGTCCCTGAAAGTGACTGGTACAACTACTAGAAGTACCAGCACTGACCACATCTTCACCCGTAGTTTTTCTGAGGTTGGGGTACTCTCTCTGAGACCTCAACAAGTGTACTTTTTTAGAAGAAACAAGGGGGTGGTTATGCTCTGGTACGAAACGGTGGATGCAGTACCTACCATTTTTCAGCCTTTTGATACAAATATGTGCACGACAACCAGTACGAACATCAGAACGAGAGTGTGTGCTGGCCTTTGACGGGTCCTGTTTGTAATAGCCCTCTCTAGAAGAAACGAACCTCCTGGCCTGCATTATACCATTTTTGGCCCTGGACATATTTTGTTTTCTGACACTGAACCTATCCTGCCTTGCATATCCTTTGTAGAATTGGTATGCCTTTTCGTCATTATCAAATTTCATGCCAATGCGGGGCTCTGCTATGTCTTTCAGATTGGCACTAGCATGTGGGCCCTTTGTGCAAATTTTGCAGGCATCATTTGACTATGAACCTCTTTCTGAGAAGCATACCTACAAGGATCTGCATGTGTAATCTTGGTTCTCTGGTTACAGGTGGCCATGGCCTAGACTGTTCAGGCAAATCATCAAATATTCCATGTGCAAAATAAAAACAATGAACATTTATGTAAAATAAACAATTCAACTAAAATAGGAAGCTTGAACTTACCACTATGCTGTTATGTAACAATCAAGTTACGAACATTCTTTCAATTTTACAGTTTTTCTAATATGTACTGAGAAGTTTAAAATTGTCAATTAATACTGTGCAATTGCATGGTACATTATATGATATATGCCGCTTGGACAGTTCCACAGTTGAAAAGGATAACAACGCAGATTAGCATTCAGCAATTACAAAATGATTCTACAAAGAAGTGTTCACTAGCAGCTACTGAGAACTAAAAATAAAGATATGTGAGTTGAGATGCAATCATCAAGAACTGGATCACATACAATGCCACAACTAGAGAGAGAGAGAGAGAAATCACAGGGTGCTGGTCGCCGACAGTTGCGACGGACAGTCTCAATTAAAAATAAAAATAAAAATAAAACCTTGAATTTTGCTTTTCTTTCACACGCAGAACGCGATCCGCCGCTAGTTTTCTTCTCGGTTTTCACAATTTCAAAAGGTAATTTGTTTACCACATCAACAATTTTAGATTTATGTTTCGACCAGTCTCAATTAATTTTCATTCATAAAATTGTATTTCAGTTTGTGTCTGTGAGAAGTGTTGAATATTTAAGAGAAATTATATCTTTATAATATAATTACTTTTATTGCGTGTTTGAATCAGCACTAAAAAACTATAATAGGTGATATAATAATTATTCAAGTTTAAAACTAAAATTGACAAAAAGTATGACCCTTTTAGCTTTGAAATGCTGCTCACAGCTCATTTTAAAAAAGAGAAGGGATCAAATGCCTACTCTTCTTGTGCTTCATCATGTCCATTAACTTAAAAAATTAATTAATTAATTTTTTAAGACTTTAAATATCAAAACTAATTGATTGAATATTTCATATATGTCGTAATACACGTGTATAAAAAATATTGTAACATTTTACTTTAATTTCATTGGTCATCTAGAGCTAACAAAATCAACGGTTCAAAATTATTGGATTGGAACCGTTGATTTTGTTAGCTCTAAATGACCAATGAAATTAAACTAAAATGTTTCAATATTTTTTATACACATGTATTATGACATATATAAAATATTCAATCAATCAGTTTTGATATTTAAAGTCTTAAAAAATTAATTAATTAATTTTTTAAGTTAATGAACATGATGAGACACAAGAAGAGTAGGCATTGGAACCCTCCTCTTTAAAAAAAAATATGAACTCACTATGTCAAAGCCCATAAAATCTCCGTCATCCTTTTTTGGTAATTTCCGATTTGCTGAACTAATAACAAAATATTTCAATTTTAAATATTTGAGAATTTTATGTAAACAAAGATATTGCTTTAATCCATTTACAAATTTGAGATAACCAGAACAAATAAATTCCAGTTTAAGGAAGGGTGTCATTATGACTTGGATAGACTTTACCGTATTGTTCTGTACCGTATTGTTCTGTACTTAATCTTAATCTGTACTTCAGTGTTTTTATAATTTCAAAAATGATGAGCTTAAGTTAATACCATATTTGATACCAACTATTGATATCGATTTTATTATGCACATTTACTTGAGTTATCATGCACATTATTTAAGTTATTATGCATGTTATTTTTGTAATTAAATAGTTATACATATTGTCGATTTTATTATGCACATTTAGTTGAGTTATCGTGCATATTATTTGAATTATTATGCATGTTATTTTTTGTAATGAAATAGTTATACATGTTATTTTTTATACTGAAATAGTTATGGTATAACATGCATAACAATTCAAATAATGTGCATTATAACTCAACTAAATGTGCATAATAAAATCGATATCAATAGTTGATATCAAATGTGGTATCTATGAAACATTATCCTTTTAGAAACTTCTATTAATTATAAATACTCGTTATTTTTAGCGAGTTCAAATTTTGGGCCTAATGGAATTGAAGGGAATCTCAATTGTTTCTAGTATTTTTTTTTATTCATGTTTGTAGACTTACACATACACAACACATATTTTCATCAAATATGAAAAATTATCACAAACGTAGCTTGCATCCAATATTTTCTTCATGAAAACCTTATGTTGCACCAGTGCGGGTGCGGATATCGTATCCGGTATGATACGGATACGACGATTTTAAAAAATAAGAGATACGAATGCGGCTATATATATTAAACTTTAATTAAAATATTAATTTCATATATCAGAATAATATTTTTATTATAGCCGAATATATGTTCTTTAATACCAATGAGTTGTTCTTTTTTAATGTGCTATTTTTTATTTTCTTTAATACCACCTGACAAAGAATATATAGAAGTAAATAACAATATAAACACAAACACTTATATAGTGTAGTAGTTTTTGTTGGAAGCAAAGAGCACTTGTTGTGGGAAGAGATCTCCAGAATGTGCTTCAATCATTTTTGAATCATTATAAATAAAGCATTTTAGGATTTTCTATGGTGAACTGAACCGTCGCATCTTGATCGGATCAGAACGTTTGACTTATTAAAATAATATAGTTCGTCACGTGGCACATCAGAGCCGCACCCATATCCGATACGAATTCGACTGCATATACAAAGCACCGAAATTCAATATTTTAATCAACTGCACTGGATGTTGATGACAAATAGTTTCTGGGCTTAAGTGGCAGGTTCTCCAATTACAGAGTTGTGTTGAATGATTGGTGGGAATATGCTCAAAGGTGATGAGATGGTTGTTAGTTGGATTATATGACATAACTATTAACTAATGAAATCAGTTCAACTGGTTGGGAATCTAATTTATATATGCCATTCTTGCTTCAATTATATATATGTAAATTATAAAGAAATATATATAATAGTAAGAACGAATAATAAGACGGTGGAGCCAAGCATATCCTCCCTCACTGTTTATAGTTCGTTCTACCAAATCAGTTTCTTTTTGTTCTATTAAAAACATTAATAATTTTAGGACTTGTTAACAGTCCTCTTTTTAACAGTCTCTTTTAATCGTTCTTCACTATATAACAAAATAAATTTGTGCTCCGCTAGCTTCCTCCGCTCTGCTAGCGTTTTGCTACTTTCTGCAAGTTTTTATATTAAAATTTTGCTGCAAATTTTTAATTTTGCTACAAAATTGCAATTTTACTGTTTTAGCAAAATTGCTATAATTTTTTCTCTAATATTAAAACTTGCAAATTCTAATATATAAATTTGCTTGTTATCATATAGAGACTTGTAAGTTTCAATATTGATACTTGCAGTTTTCAAATATTTGAGACTTGCATGTTATAATATAAAGACTTGTTTGTCATAATATAGAAACATTCTTAATCTATTATAAAGATTTACATGTTCTAATATAGATATTTACAGATTTCAATATAAAGACTTGTTTGTTATAGAAACTTGTATATTCGAGTATAGAGACTTGATTATTATAATACAGAAACATTCTTGTTCCAATAAAAAATTTGTTTGTTATAATATAGAGATTTACTTGTTCTTATATAAAAACTTGTAAGTTGCAAGTTTCAATATAAACTTACTTGTTCTTTTTTAGCATTAATGGAGTCAATTAGGTTTGATCAACGTATTAGAATTAATGGAGTCAATTTAAGATCTAATTGATCATCCATCCATCGCATGGAAATTCAATCATTATTTGATGGAAGATTAAAATTAAGGTTAATTCATGCTATTATGAATTAAAATTAATTTGATTGTACTAATATTAATAAAAATATCAATGTAATTGTACACTTATTGATAAAATCGATATCAATAGTCGATATCAAATATGGTATCTACACGTATCAGCTTCTTTATAAAAATACAGTCATAAAACTTCTATGTAAATATTTTTAACACTTAACATATACCTTAAAAATTGAACTATTCAGGAAATTAAATAAAATTAATAAGTGTTTTCGTATACAGGGAAGCTATCAAATCACCTTCATTGGTCATGAAGCAACACAAAAATCTTTACCTAAATTTTGAGCTGAATTAATTAAAACAATAATATATGCACGTGGAATCATTGTTTCAACCGTGGGCATTATCTTTTGTTTTTCTATTTGTTTCTTAAACCCTAATAAATACTACATGATTAGCTACTGGGATAAAATAATGGGATTAGATGTCATTAAATAAATTCATGCATACTGGCTCTTGGTTGCTTCGTCAAGTAATAAACCAAGCTATACTTTTTGAATTAATTTTTCATAGTCAAAAATCAAATAACAGACCACACTTGCTCAGTTGCTCATATAAGAATTGAAAGTTGGTGCATAATAAATTTATTAAATATTGTATTTGTGCTCCAATCATCAACAACTATGTATTATATGTATAGAAGTGCATTGCCAATTTAATTGCTCTTCTTAATTCCTCGCCGTCTGAAATAAACTAACAAAGACATCTCAACCGCTCGTTTTTAAATCTCCATTGTTTGCACATAGTGGAGGCTCCATTGGCATAACTAACCTTCTGTCATAATAGTTGTAATTTTAAAAAAAGTGCAGTCAAACTATCTTTTTTTTTTCTTTTCCTATTAACAAGACATATACTGATATATCATATACATATCATTTTCAAATTTCATGTACTGATGGTTTCCGAGGGTTTGCAACACCTCTTCTATAGTTCTATGTGCCAAAATGCGACAAAAAATGAATGCATGAAAATGATCCGTCGACCTTCATTTTTTTTTACTGCTTGATTTTATATTAATTGAATTAAAAAACAATTAATATGTAAACACATCACTCATTATGTAGCTCGATTTTAGTAATTTAGATTTATCATTTACAACTAATTTCAAATATTTTTTAGCTAAGCTTGTCAATCACTTTGATGAGCTTAAAAGCATGATACCTTTACTCTAATTAACTCCTAACTCTTAATCTTACGATTCCTCGTCAGTTTTAAGTTTGAATAAGAAATCTGAACCATTGAAATCGATCCATATAATGTGTTATGCATTTGAATATTAAATTTGTAACCTTTTAATTTTAAATGTAAAATGGAGCAGTCAAAATATGACAAACAAAATAAATGCATAAAAATAATCTATCAGCCTTATTTTTTGACCGCTTGACTTTATATTAAATGAACTTATAGATCAAAAAAATTGATATGTAATCACATCACTCATTGTAGTTCGATTTCAATGATTCAGATTTATTATTTGAAGTCGATTTCGAATAAATTTTTGGCTAAGCTTGCCAATCACTTTGATGAGCTTAAATGCATGCTAGCTTTACTCCAATTAACTCCTAACTCCTAATTTTACAGTTCCTCAACAGTTTTAAGTTTGAATGTCCAATAACCACCAATTTTAACCAATTTTTACTTCCTTCTACGTATTTCTGTATGAATTTCACGACTATATTTATTCCTCTTTGATTTAAGTATAAAATAGGATGGAGATCTAATGACAATGGTAAATTGATAATCTTAACATGGGATTTTTTCTAAAATCAAAGAAAAGTTTAAAAAATTATAGACATATTGTAAAATTATAGGCTATTGCCAAAATGTCGCATCGAGCATTTTCAATGGATCTCCACCGTCGAAAATAATTAACTTTATATCCATTCAGATCACATGAACAATTTTCGATAGCGATTTGGTGACAATTCCAACTTTTCTTCGCATCTAATATAACAGGGCACGCCTCCATTTCTGTGACAAACGGAGAGACACCCCTCATTTGTTTAATCTCGATCGGTCTCTCTCCGTGTACTCTCTTCTTCTCTTTTCATCTCAGCAACTATTTGGATGTTATACTGTTATCTATATATATATATATATATATATGTATGTATATATATAGAATGTGGTGTGAGTAGTTCTATGAAAATCTTCAAAGAAATACCCAAATAAAAGCGTTGTCTTGTGTGCAATATAAACAGGTTCAGCGAGAATGCGATGTTGGTGCGACTCAATCGAATCAGATAAAAAATCAATTTGCATCTGATTGAGCCGTGCCAATATCAGAATCTTTGCTTGGCCTTACAAATCCAATTCAAGATTAATCATGGTTTTATATATTTTGAAGAGCTTCATAATTATGGTTTCCGGGTTAATCATCGATCGTTTGAAGAAGGTACGCACTCATACATGCAACTGGTTTGATCCATTTATTTAAACACTGAGATCAGTTAATAATTAATGGAAATTATGTATGTGTTCTGCTATTAATTAAACTGCTTCTCGAATTAAGAAGGCTAGAATGAAACAATTTTTGGGATCCATGATGACTACTGTTAATGCTCTGCTGGTAATTAGAAATATAATTTTTATATCTCAAGAACTAGTTGCTTAAATGCTGCCAAATTTATAAGTTATTTATTTAAGTACAAAAATATATCAGTATCAGACCATCAGGTCTACATATGATTTACAGTATTTTCTTTTTTGGTTAATGATATGAAAGGTCTCTGAAGTTTTAGTTTGTGACAAGTTAACCCTCAAATTTCTAATTTGAACAAATATTTCTTGAACTTTATGTTCAATAACAATGACCTCTATATAAGCTTATTTATCATTTGATGCTCTGTTTTATTTATAAACGACAAGAATACTCTTGCATGTTAATGATATAATACTTAAAATATTTATGTTTATGAGTTTATAATTTATTAAGATAGCTAATTAACTGAATATTCGAATACATATAATATTTGTATATTTTTCTTTTTTTATGATTCATTTATTTAACATTTAACATTGAATTTAATGGATATATCATAATTCTTTAATAAAGGAAAATTTGTCAAAATGACACTCGATAACTGTCCAAATGTCAAAATGCCACTCGATAACAAGAAATCGTCTAAATGCCATTAATTTTCAGAATAGTTTATCTAAATGTCATTACCTCTAATTTAACACAAATAAAAAATAAACAAATCATCATATACCAGAAATACCCCTCATTCTTTTTTTTAGCATATCGATGTCTTATCTGATCTGATTGAACCGACTGATCAGATCATCAAGTCGCATTTTGAGTCGAAACTAACCAAGTCGCAGAAAGAACAAAGGATGAAACCTTAGCTCCGCCTCGAAATGCCTGCTCCGCCAGCTCGTCTCTAAACGCCAATGCAACCCCAACTCATCGTGCTTCTCTGTCTCGTAAGATATGCTTGTTTTTGTACTAGTTTTGCTTTTCGATTATTTTCATTGTTTAGTTTCTGTATTGGGTTTAGTTCTCTATTATTTGCAAAGTTTAATATCTCGAAATACAATGTTGGTACATCATTAGTTTCACAGGATATTCGTTTAGTTGCAAAAAAATTGATTGTGAAATTTAATATATTGTTAGTAGTCTCTCTTATTAATTTTTGTACTAGTACTGGATTTCTCATTGAATTCTTCAAATACTGGTACTGTTTGCTGGAAAAGAATCACAAGCTCAAATGAAAAATCGCAAGGGAGCACAGACGATACAGTAAATGAAAAATTGCTGAATTTTTTTCTGAAGGGAGCACAGACAGACCGTGAAGAAGGAAAAAAGAGTGAGGAGGGTATTTCTGGTATATGATGATTTGTTTATTTCTTATTTGTATTAAATTAGAGGTAATGACATTTAGATAAACTATTTTGAAAATTAATGACATTTAGACGATTTCTTGTTATCGAGTGGCATTTTGACATTTGGGCAATTAGCGAGTGGTATTTAGACAAATTTTCCTTTAATAAATTTTGATTTGACTACTTTTTTAAAATTAATATTTTTAATATCAATTTTTAAATAGTATAATAATTTTGACTTCATAATTTATGTATAGTGCACAAGTAATATTTATGAGTTTATAATATTTTTATTTTTATATATCAAATAGCTTAGTTTTTATCAATAATGATTCGTAAATTATATATTTTCATTAAACTAAAATGAATCACAAAATACAAATATAAATACTGAATATTTTATGCATAAAAATATTTATTTTTAATGTTTATTTTTTCCAAGTTAGTATCATATTTTTTTAATGTATAAACATGCCTATTTTAAATATTATATCATTGACATGCAAGAATATTCTTGTCATTTTATAAATAACAGAGAGTATTAAATGATGAATAAGCATATACTAAAATCATTGTCATTGAACACAAAGTTTAGAAAGTATTTGTTCAAAGGGAGCTGAATACTGATCTCTCCATCGATACGCATGCATTATGCATGTTGGACAAGTTATTACGCATGTTTTACGAGTTGTTATGCATGTTATTTTGTACTGAAAATAACTATGCATGTTACACGAGTTGTTATGCATGTTAGGCGAGTTGTTATGCTGTCTAAAATGCATAATTATTTTAAAGTACAAAAATAACATGAAAAATAACATGCACGACGACTCGTCTAACATGCATAATAACTCGTCTAACATGCATAATAACTCGTCTAACGACTAACATACATAATAATTCGTCTTACATACATAATGATCAGGTATCGATGAAGAAATCACCGAAACATTTTTTGTCCAAATTAGAAGTTTGAAAGCCAACTTATCACACACGAAAAATTCAGAGATCTCTCGTGGCACCCTTTCTTTTTGTTTGCTCGACAGATTCCCATTTTGATTAGAGGTGTAAGCTCGAAGGACCAATACAATTGATTCATCAAACTCGACCCAAAAAAAATACGAATTTAGGTCTTATATATATATATATAATATATATATATATATATATATATATATATATATATATATATATATATATATATCTTTGCTATATTATAAGCATCTAAGTTGTCTGATCCTGCAACGGTCAGGATTTCTTCTCAAATTTTCGGAGTAAATAAGAACCATCAGATGAAGTTCTGCTGTTTAATTTGTGGCGTTGTTTTAGAGTATTCATGTAGAAGCTCAAAATTGTTTAATTTGCGGCACTGCTTAAATGTTTCATGAAACATCTTTATTCCTCTCGCCACATAATATCGCTCCAATCTCTTTCATCTCTCTTCCTCCGTTCTGTACCTCTTTCTCGTGCTACATGGAGAAAGTGCCGAAACAAGTTCCCTCTCCTTCCTCACCCTCCTACACTCTCGCCCCCTCCTCGGTCGCTCACCCTCTCTCCGATCCGACGATTTCTCTCTCACCTTACCACCTCGGATGTCTCCCACTCTCCCTTCACTTTCTCTTTTTCTCTTTGATGGCGATGGCAGCAAAGCACCGCTAGATGCCATGATCTCTCTTCCCAGAGATAATTCGACGTCTTCCTCCTCCACTCGCTCTTTATCTTTGATGGCGATGGTTGTCGATGTCTCAGATCGTTAATTAAGAGGAGCGAAGATACGACGTAGAGGAGACCTGAATGCCAGTGGACCAAGTACAAAAAATAGATGACAGTCGTGGAGCATTTCTGGAGAACGTAGAGGAGCTATCAGAGACAGGGACTCGACGCGCGTGTCCGACTCTGGCATGTCATTCTTGATTGCATTATCCAATATCAGAGCGAAGGCCTCAAAGCCTTAGTTCCACCCTTCCCGTAAGCTTTGTTTTAGTTGTTTAATTAGACATCCATTTGACAATCAAGCTCCAATTCGACTAATATTTTTGTAACTTTTTTAGATTCTACTATATTTGTCCTTGATTTAGCCAAATACAACCTGAATTTGCCCTCAATTTTCTACTAAATTGACAAAATAAAACAAAATTAAACTACGTGTAAAAAGCATTTTTGTTTGCAATCAGTTGGCAACAAAATTTTCTTTGTTTGGTGATATGTTTCTTACAATTACAGTTGGAAAACTTCCATTTTGTCAATTTTTGTTTGATGTTATCTTGTTTTTTTGTAGGCCACCTGTTTTGAAATTTAAGTATGCTAAACTAAATCAATATGTGGTACTGAATGCATTCGGGTATTATGCTTCTAACTCCATCATCAACTTTCATGTAAGTTCTTGATCCTTCTCTCACAATGCACTTCTATGTACTTCTGAAAGTTATGACGTATGTATATGAGGCTACATCAAGCCAATGCATCAATACAAGGTCGCAAAAAATGCCTGTAAGACCACTTTGTTATTGGTTTTGTCATTACAAATGAGCACGGGACCAATTGCGGTGCTTGGTCAGATCAGAGACTCGGTTGAAAACCCAAGGTCTTGTCGGAGGCAAACAGATTGATTCTTACGCCGAGAAAAAGATCAAGATAATTTTGTTTTGATAATCTATTTTTTCCCCTTAATTATTATTAATTTTTATTGTTGAAGAAGTGAGTCTATTTTTTTTAGAATCTCTTTTTTACCTTAATTATTATTAATTTTTATTATTGAAGTAGAGTGTTTGATAGATTAGTCTATCATGTCACTTATACTGTCAGATAATACTAAATATATGTAAAGTTAAAGAGTTTTGATTGAAAATGATTAGTTGAAAATTGAAACTTTTTGACTCAAATTTGGCAATTACGAAATTTACGTCTCCAATTTTTGGTTTCTTCTTATACATCAATAGTCGAGATTATTTTAATAGGAAGATTCACTGCTTTCATTATTGTCATCAGCATGATATTACAAAAGAAAGTCTAATCAAATACAATGAAAAGGACTTGTCATATACTCAAATTTATACACCAGAAAAAACAAAAGAGCTAATGCCAGAAGAAGGAATTTGACTACTGGCAGCACCAAAAGTTGACCAATGCCATAACAAACTAAAAAGGTTAGGACTAGAAGAAATCAAATACATGGAAGTTCACTCATACATCGTTTTCTTATTAAGCTACTTGGACTGCTCACTTTTTTTTGCTATTTTATTCATACTTATCTCCTTTTAACTCAGGTACAAACCCTGCCATTAGTGATGTTATCGCAAGTTTCCATGCATGGGTGACAAAGAAACTGATGAGGAGGCCACATTGATAATGCTTTGGTTCTTGCACTGCACTGTACTGGCTCTTCTTGATGGATCTTTTTTCTTCTTTTATACAACGTTGAAACAAGAAAAATGAAATATAAGAATAAACAATGAGCTTTGGTGGGAAAAAAATTAGTGCATTGTTTTATTTCTATTTTACATTATCTTGAATAAAAAATTAATAAAAGTAATGGATATACCATGAGAAAAGGAAGAACAAAGAGTTTCTATTGTATTAATTTTTGCTGGCTTTCTAAGAATCATTTTCAAGCATTGAGCTTTAAATATGTATGATATTTATATCCTAATTTAAATTTTGATACGTTGCAACTCACGAGCACGATACTAGTATATATATATATATACTAGTATCGTGCCCGTGCGTTGCGACGTGTTCATGTTATGTATAAACAACTACAAAATCATATATGCAAAATTTCTTAAAAAAAAGTAGAAAAACAAAGATGAAAATTTTAATTGAGCGACAATTTTAATTCAGGTTGGAGTTTGAACTCGGCAAAAACACATGACGAATGATTTTCATTATTTTCGCTGCTTTAGAAATGTATTTTATAAAAAAATGATATAAATATTTGGTTATGAAAACCTTCTCATAGCAGAGTAATAAGAAACAAAAATGCAACAGAAATATATTATGTAAAAGCAACGACAAATTTCATAAATATGACATTCTTTTTAAAGAGAATTTAATTATTGAATAATGTTCGAGAATGAAATTAAAATATATCAATTTTAAAAATAATCTTGAAACAAAAGATGATAAATTGTTTAACTATAAGTCCAATAAAATGACTTCTACCAAGAACTGATAAAAAGTAGTTAAAGATCACGAATATGCAAAAGCAACCAGAAGAGCAAGAAACTTGTTTTATATTTAGTTAGTTTCATTATTTTATTTAGTTTCAAGTAGTACTGAAGTTCATCAAGCGACAATACATACAAGATCATACAAACAACAAACACAACACATTTAGTTTCAATTTTGCACCCTTGATGCTTTTCTTCGGAGCTGAAAAAGTGGAACAGAAAATATTATAACTTTTCATGATAAATACAAAAAAAATGTAAAGGTCTTGGAGCAACACATAGGATGGAAAGTAACCACACAATATGAGAATGAAATATATACACACTTGGCGATAAGCTTATGAATTACAGTTGTCCCAGCTGGTAGAATTATCAAAATGAGGGTAAATGAAAAAATAAAAAGATAGAAGAAAAAAGAAAAAGGAAACACTATACCATTCTGTAGACGTGATTGATGTCTCAAGGCCTCAAGACGAATTCTTAGCTCGTTATTTTGGTTAACAAGCCCCATTGATTCTCTCTGTTCACAATAACAACATTAACATCAACAAAATTGGTATATGAAAAGTACCATGCCAGTAAATCATTTTAATTATTGTGAACCAAACCAATGAAAATTAGCAAACAAGAAACTGACCTGAAGAATAGTGAACTGAGCAAACAATGCTGAATTTTCTTATACAGACTCAGAAATGGGTATATATTGACAGCAAAATGAGCATTATTCTGGCTCAGAAACTGCACTATAAGAGTCATTTGGGCAGAGGTGTCATTGCGAAAGTGGCCAGCTAACAACAGTGTCAGCATACACATCAGCATTCATCGGCATTGTTGCCTTGATCTTGTCTTCCACCCCTGCATCGTTAAGCACATTCTAGATGTTCTGTAAGACAGGAAATGTTAATAAAATTGGAATAGAAATCATTTCAGCATAACTAAAAGGTCATACATTGGAATAGAGAATGATGGGGAAAAGAGAGAGAGAGAGAGAGAGAGAGAGAGAGAGAGAGAGAGAGAGAGAGATAAGAAGAATGTACCAGCTATTGAAATAGGCATTTATTATTTGGAAATAATAAATTTCAGGAACTTGATGAAGCTATTTATGAGTACAAGTAGTTACTTTTGTTATTTTCAGAGGCTAGCTATTGGTTGATTGGAGTGAGTCTTGACAATTGTTCCTGTTCCTGCCAAATTTCAAAGAACACTGTACCTAAGTGAAAATGCATCTGAAAACAACGACTTGAACTATAACAACAAGGACCCTATTAGTGATTTTAAGTTAAGTTCACAGTGCATCTGAAAACACAAGGTGCCATCAGGAAACAAAAAAAAAGTAACTGCTCTCTGAAAAAGCCAGTGCCTTATTTGATGCATTCTTAGGATGTGTTCAGATGACTTAACCTTTACATGCTACCATTAAAAACCATTTCAACCCAAGATTAGATTGAAACAACATTCTATAAAATCTGTAAAGCACCCGAAAGGCAAAATCAAAGTGCTCTGATTTGTGCAAGGGATACATGCGACGCTGCTACCACATAACAATCAGGCACCACAACAGTAAGTTATGCAAGCCTTCCATATTGGTAATTAGAGAAGAAGTGATCTAAGAGTAGTGTTGATATTGAGCACCCGAATATTATCCATCATAAGGTCATACACTATATAGCTCCAATTGTCCCTTTCAATAAAGAACGTATATTATTTGCAAATGAAACTCTTATATCAGAGAATTAATACAAATACAAATACAAATACAAATGCAAATACAAATACAAATAAAAATCAATATATGTTATGTGAGCTGCATCAGAGTGACCTCTCTCGATTGCATTTTCTCAAAGATTTTTCTGTAATCAAAATTGGAAGTAATTATAATAAGAAAAACAAAATTGAACCAAATATCATACCAGAAAAAATGTTTGAGAAATTGACCTAGATTTTACCTTCTCTTATTGAAAATTAATAAAACAAAATAAGGATTCTCTTTGCATGAGAAATGAAGTGGTTGATTGAGAATTTTAAGTACATCTCTTTGCATGACAAATCAGAAGCTTGAACTGATCAAGTAAAAGAAAGGTGTTCTAGGGTTTTCTTGTCTTGTATGCGTACCAGCTTTAGAACGTAGTAGGCTTTAGAACGTATGGATAAGTGATTTGTTGCCTCTTTGTGCCAGAGGCGGAGGTATTTATGCATTCCAACCACAACAATCAGAAAGGTGGAATTAGGGGTTGCGGTTCGGGCTCTCGACTTGGGTCTGCTCGGAGAAGAGATGGAGAGACCACGCTCGGTAATGGGGAAAGACATTTTTCTTGAGAATCCAATCGCGCGTCAATCGCCTGTTGCTCGCTCGAGTAGATCTATAGATCCATCGAGTTGGGTAAAGGGGTGACGGAAGGCGGCGTTGAGAGAGACAAATACAGCATGAGAAATTAGGTTTGAGCGATCAAGAATGGCAGCGAATGAGTCCGGTCGTGTAACAAATTCCAAAGCATAACGTTAAATTGAGATATTATGAACTTCTACACATAAAAATAATTGAAATGTCGTAAAATTCGAAGAAAGCGTCATCGGACGGTGGAAATAAAAGCCGAAATTGTAAAATTAAATCTCAGCCGTAGCCGGATCAGAAATTCATAGATGCTTAGTAGTGTAGCAGAGATAGAATCCGGCTAACGTACTAACGTTAGCAAAATCAAAACCGTGCTAACGGATGTTTATCTCGAATTCCAAATCAAAAACGGTCGATCCGAACCGTTGAAATTGTTGTCCATACTAAAACCTGCGTAGGGACAAAATTTTACATTTTTTCGAATTTTTTTACTATTTTATCCGAGGCATTGAAATTGAATTAATCTAATGATTCAGAAAAACTTACAATTTCAACACATTCTTAAATGCCTCGGATAAAATAGTAAAAAAATTTGAAAAATGTAAAATTTGGTCCCCGCGTAGGTTTTAGTATGGACAACAATTTCAACGGTTCGGATCGGCCGTTTTTGATTTGGAATTCGAGATAAACATCCGTTAGCACGGTTTTGATTTTGCTAACGTTATTACGTTAGCCGGATTCATATATATATATATATTATCGTGCTATGCAAAGTAAAAATAGTGTTTTACTTCGATATAAAAAATCATAAACCGACAACTCAAATGATTGATTTAAGTTGGTCAACACAATTAAGACATCAAAATCTCCTACTAAATCAATTTTTAGCACATTTGAAGTTTTGTATTTATGCTTTTTGAATTTTTGAAAAATGAGCAAAAATAACACAGTTTAATAATTAAAAATAATACTATTCTTGTTCACTTTAAAAAAAATCAAAAAACATAGCTACAAAACTTCAAATGTGATCAAAATTCGTTTACTAGAAGATTTTGATGTCTTAATTGTGTTGACCAACTTAGATCAGTCATTTGAGTTGTCGGTGTATGATTTTTTATGTCGAAGTAAAACACTCTTTTTACTTTGCATAGCACGATATATATATATATATATATATATTATCAAGTTACGGATTCAATTTTAATCAAACCAACAAACAATATGTACGTACAGATTTAAGTTTAAAAACGATTACAACCTCATCAGAAGTTCACAACAAGCAACAGAGTATTCCGAGCAATTAGTTTGCCAGCACCAGTTCCTCACATAAAAAGGAAGTAAAAGGCATCAATCAGCCTAATACAACAAAAAAAAACGAAGCAAGCAAGAGCAACACATCACACAACAAGCATCAACCAATCAACAAAAAAAAATCAATAGAAAAGAAAATTTTAGGGTTTTGGTTACCAGAGAATTAACACAAATTGACAGTGGGTTAGAAATGGAATCTAGGGCTCAACTACCACTAGCACCGGCTCTTCTGCCTATTTCCCCATTGCTTTCAGCAACTTTCTCATGGCAATTATCATGTTGTTTTCAGGCATAAAGAATAAACAATCAAAATCAAGTTATGAGAATCATCAGTATAAAGAAGCAATAACAAAATCAAATTTAAATCAAAGAAACTAACATAAATAAATTGAAAATTAGTCATAACAATGAAGAATATCAGAGAAAACTTCATTCTTTGCAAATTCATGTATTCATTAAATCAAATGTGAAATTGATGCTTGCAAATTCATCAACAGATCAAAATAACGAAGAGAAGATCATTACTAAAAAAATCACATCAATAACCAACGGGAAATCAAAGAAATCAGAGAAGGAACGTTCTCAATCATCCATGGCATGTGCTCCGGTGACCCACCTTCTCTGACTGTCTCTTTTGCCAGCAAGGCAATATACATCTTCAAGCTTACACGATGCTCAAATGATGTGCTTATTGAAGCATCGAGTCACCAGTTAGGAATGTAAGTTCAACCCGACTAACCCGATTAACCCGACTAATCCAACTCAAAAAATGCGAATTTCAATTTTTTATGGTTGGTTATGGTTTTTATTTTGTCGAACCCGACATTTAATATATGTGTACGAATTGTAGAATAAAATATGAGTGAAATCCGATCCGACCTTTTATATTTAATTAGACAATTATACTACTAATAATAAAGTTTTTTATTCGATTTTCATCACAAATTTACATGTATATTTTTTGTCAAGCTTATTAATTTTAATTTTTAGTACGAATTGACGTCAATGTGTTATTTAAATTATTTTCAATTGTTACTTTTACTCTTGTATTATTAAAAAATTGTGTAAAATATTGAAGTTTATGAAACCCGCGAAATCATTCCAGGTCACCACATCAACAGACAATTAGCTCGCCACCGTCTCCTCTCGACGGTGATGCTGAAGATGCAAACTACAAAAAAAGGAGTGGTTGTGGCTGCTTAGGGTTCAAAGCGGTTCTAGGCAAGGTAGGAGTCGATAGAGAGAGCACAAAGGAAGTGCGAGAGAGATGATAGCAAGACGAGAGTGCAGTTGTGCGAGAGAGAAAGTGAGGCGGATAGGTTTCAGTCTCCTATGTTTCTCTACACGAAACAACGAAAAAACGAAACAAAGCATAGGGGTTTCGTTAAACCCAATAAAATAACAACCGATTTTCGTTGATCGTTGCGTTTCATAAATGAAACAAAATTGTCTCGCCGATCGTTCCGCGTCCCCAAAACAGAACAGGTTAACAGGTGTATTTTGACAGCCCTAGCTATAGTTACCAAAAAAACATGAAAATTCTGATTTCTAAAGGGGCTTTCGTGTATAATCAGCGTCATGCGACTTGCTTGGTTCGGATTTTCATCATTAAAAAGAAACAGAATATTAAAAAAAAGATGGCCCGGCCATTTGACAAACAAAATGTACACATCATGTTGCAATTGGTTAATTAGTTAATAGTATATTTAGAGTGGAGAGACGTTCGTCATAAGTCTCATCCTGAGGTTCTAGACCAGATAAAAAGGCAACTTTCTTAAATTGTATCTTATATTCTTATGTATCCCGACTTTATGTACTATATGATGTGCCGAGTGAAAAAACAAACAAATAAATGAAGTCGCATCTACAACTGTCCATCTGTACTGTGGGCTTTATCTCATCTTCTTATCAGAACTCTTAACACACAAGAAAGAAGAAGACAACAAGTAAGCATGGAATAAAAACTTTTAAGCCTTCTTTCACTTCTCCAGGCAAGAAAATGAAGTATTTAGGTGTTTCAAGGAGGAGAGATCAAAACGCTCGATAAACCTCTGGTCTGATACCCTGGTCTTAGCAGCAGCAAAACGTTGGTACTCATCAAAAATCGAAGTCAGGCACCACTTCTGCAATTTTCTTAGACAACCCACAACACAACCAGTTCGATGCTGTATAAAAAAGATCAAAAGAAAGATTAAAGCAGTAGTAAAAGTTCCACAAACTATTGGGATGTTGTAACAATGTCAAGCAACATGCCGAGGTATTCTTTATATGCCTCCCATTGCTTCCAAAGATTCCAGGTTTGCTGGTGTAATTCTCATGCCTATATCCAGTATAAATCTTGGGATGGGGGCATGAGAATACTTTAGTTTAGATGTTTATTTCTAGGAGCATGCAATGAGCTCAAAAAGCACCAAAACTTGTATTTTGCATTCGAGCCAGATTTTACAGCACCACAACACAATTTCTTTAGAACAGAAATTAGACCCAAAAGCCTCAAATTCTATTGGCACCTTGGCTACGAATTCAAGTAACACAAAAATAAGGTGCTGAAGGTTATTAAAAGAATCTAGTACCTTTCCCCTCTTGCAGTGAATGAGAATTGGATGGTTTTTAGTATCTGCCATGAAAGTAAGTAGTCCATGTAAGTGATAAACAATAACAGACCTGAGATAAACTAAAGAAAAAAAAATGAGAGAAAATACAGTATTCTATATGCATACCAAGAACAACTTTGAGGGCTTCTCTTATTGTATCTTCTGGAATGTTAACAAATGGCTCCTAAAGAATATAAAATTAGGTAATCAGTAACTTCCTTCCAGATTATGAATGAGTGTCATATGAACAATATAAATATATATTGGCAGTAACTTCCTTCCAGATTATGAATGAGTGTCATACGAACAATATAAATATATATTGGCATGCAATTCCGTAAATCTGTTCCAGAACTTCACGGAACTACTGGCATAAACAAAAATTTTAAGTGAACAAATAAGGAAGAGTCAGATAAAAACTGAAAAGAAAAAAGAAGAGACAGCAATCCATCAGTATTTATGAAAAGCACAGCAAGGCTTCCAAAATCCAAGATCAGAAGTTTAAATACTGCTTTTTCTAAAACATTATTTGTTTGCTACTAATTCCAGCTTCTAAGATTGAACAAAAAAAAACTTCACAAGCTCAAGAGAAAAGAATCATCAATCTTTCACATATCCTCTAGTCCTATACTGCTTTGTACTTTTGTAGCATGAGAATTAGGTTTAGAATAACAACTTTCAAGTTGTGGACATACAGATATCAATTGATAATTATTACAGATTATAAAATATTTTTATGGACACAAAGGAAATTATAGTGCAAGAAGCAACCTTGGGCTGAAGTACTAGTAAAGAAATCCAAAAGTAGCAGATATAGTTTTACATCTATATCTTAGAATTTCTTGAAAATAAAAGAGTCCCTCTCAAAGAATAGTCAGAAAGTTTCCTGCACTTATTCCTTGTTCCAACACGTAAACAACTAAGGCCTAATTATGTGGTGATTTGTCATGTTATCCATTAGATGAAGGAAGATGTGGTGGTAGAGACTTTCAAGAGAAAAAGACATGAGAGAGCTATCAACCAAATCCAGTAGAAACAAATCCAAATCATAAACAAGTGGGGAGAATTAACTAACCAAGCAAGTTGAGCACAGAATTCAACAAAGAGCCGTATGATACAATTAATTGTTTGGAGGGAAAATTAAATACACATAATTACTTCACTAATACGGTTTTTGTTATCAGTATTAGTCTTACCTTGGAACCATCGATCCCAAACTGGAAAAGCGTGATTCCATTAGCCCTCAGAAACTCCAAATTTTCCTCTGGGTATGGCTCTGGACAAAGACACCTGGTTAAGAGAAGAACAAAAATGCACACATCTAAAATCAGAAACAAAATTCCTTAGAAAGCTCTGTTTGAATCAATCTAAGAACTAGTTTTTTCTTTCTTTGTTTCTCTTACAGTACGGAGCGGAGACCAAGCGATTGAAGAAAGGGAAAGTTGCTGACGTCAGGAAATCCCGATCGAAAGACGCCATGTTCTACCATTGCGAAATTGAGAGGTGGCACGAAAGGCTGATCCTCTCCTCCGAGTGCGCCGTCGACGGTGGCGACTGAGTAGGGAAGCGAAGGCATCGGATAAGGCTCGATCGAAATCACTTCTTTGTCTTCTTCTTCTTCTTGATCCAGTTCTGGGTTTTGATTGCTTATATCTCGTGTCATTGAGGGGCAAGTAGTAGTAGTAGTAGTAGTAGTTGTTGGAGGAATATGCTCTCTTTGGTTCGGTGCTGTGTCTCTCGCTGACGTTTGCTGGGGTTCTTTATCTCTCATTATTATTATTATAGGAATAGGAGAATTGGGAGGGAGGGATGGATGGAATCATGGAAATATGGAATGGAACAGCGAAGCGAAGCGAAGGGTCACACTCACACTCGCTTCACGTTGAATTCAGTGGATGGGGTCGGGTGATAAAAAGTAAAAACAGAGACCGTGGTCCGTGGATCTGCGGATCTGCTGACTGCCGACCTTTGCCCCCTTTATGGGTTCTGGGAATATTCCTTGGTACGGGAATCCATTGTCCATGTCCTTTTAGGAGTCGTAGACTCGTAGGCGAGACGAAAACGAAAAGAGAGGAAACAAGGAACAAAGGAGACAAGTGGGCTCTGTTGGGCCGAATGCTTATTTTTATTGTTTTTCTGTTTACTTATTTCTCCTCTACTTTTTCTAAGTGGGCTTTACCCATGTGATATTATCAGGCAGAGCTGGACGGATTTCACACACCACCGACGAGCAGCTCTTTAAAAAATGGAGAAATTATTTCGGTACCTTAATAGCTCACATTTATATTTCACATAAGACAAAAAAGTTTTAATTTTGAATCAGATCTAATTTTTCGTCTCTCTCTTCTTTCTTTTTGGTCTTATTTTTATTTTGTTTTATTTTTTTTTTGAACTTATTTCTTTCTCTCTCAACTGCATGTTATTTTTGAATTAAGAACAAATTTTTAGGAAGTAAGAACAAATTTTCGGTGCCACAAAATGTATCCTACTTTATGGCTGAGATATAATTGCACATTAATCTTGATAAGAGTAATTCTATATGATTTTTTTTCAAAATAACATAGAGTGAACACATTAATAATTAAATCGTTTTCTAATTAAGTCTAGATGGGGCAAGTGCTGCATTTTGTCAATGTATGACTCCTTACTAGATTAATTTAGTATGTTGTGATGTGAGGTCGGTAACACCCAAATTTGGTAAAGAGGTTAAAATGTGCTAATCAATTTTTAAGATTTTAAACTCAAATGAAACCACGCTGTTGTTGTTGTTGTTTGTGTGATTGAAATAAACGGTGAGATCAAATGATTTCTTTACTAAATATTTATAATAATTGGTACAATAATGAATTAATGATGCAACTACCGGGAGTCGGGAGATGATAAAAAAAAATGATTTTAAAAATCGGACAAGAACCGGATTCGGGGTACACCTTTGTGGGTCCTTAGCATATAACATTTTCCAGAAGTAATGGCTGCCAATTTGGAACGGCCCGCAGCTGTGCTGTCTCACTTGCACCGTGAGGCATTCAAAAAGAATATCGTAAGTCTGTGTTACCTATTTTGTGTAGTATTTTGTATAGCGAATCAATGAAAAAGACATTTTCGCAGATCTAGTAGCTGAAGAAGTGCTTCATATTTAGTTACACAGATGATGTAATAAATTATCTTCCATTCACGTGAAAAAGGTGTGGAGTTCTCTCCTTTTCGTGTCATCTTCGCGAAACCCAACGAATTTTATTTTAGCCCCCAAAAAAGGACCAAAACCCACCACCCCAATTTTTAAACAGAAATAACGAAAAACCAAATAACAAAAGAGAAAGAGAAAAAAAAAGAAGAAAGCACACTGGCATTTTTCGGTTGCGTGTCGCTAACCTCTTTTCGTGATTCTTGACCTGGAAGCATAAATTTGAAAGCAATTCGAGTTGGTGGGCTCTTCTCTTCTCTTTACCTAATTTGTCAAGCTTAACGTGAAGAAAAGAGAAAGAAAAGAGATCCGTGAAATATTTTATTTGCAGATAAGTTGTTTTTTTTACTATTTCGTGAAAATTTCCACTAAATTTCCCAGCTCTGTGGTTTTCTGGTTTGGGAAGAGAAGAATTCGTGAAGAAATCCACTTAATTTCTTTTCTGGTTTGGGAACTTTTGGAGAGAGATTGAGGTTTTCTGAACTGATTTGGAGCTTGAGAAGTGAGTTTTATTTATTTATTTATTTATTTATTTCTCTCTTGAGCTTTGTTGACTGTTTCAGTCCCAGCGCTTTGTAAAAAGGAAGTTTATTTGATTTATTTTTGCTAGAAAAAGAAATGGGAAAACCAGCTACAAGGAAGAAAAAGACGAGCGAAACGAGCTTAAATCACAGCTCGAAGGTTTTCGATCAAGACATGCAGATTTTTATCGACATGGCTCACCAATTGAAAGAAGATGGAAACAAATTATTTCAAAGGAAGGATTATGAAGGTGCAATTAAGCTATATGACAAGGCTATGAAACTTCTCCCAAAGAACCACAACGAGATTGCATGTGTACACACTAATGTGGCAGCTTGTTACATGTATCTTAAACCTGCTGAATACCATCTGGCAATAAACCACTGTAATGCGGCCCTCCAGATTTTGCCCAAGTATAGCAAAGCTCTGTTGAAGCGGGCTCGGTGCTTCGAGGCGTTGAACCGGCTCAATTTGGCATATAGAGATGTCCGGACGGTGCTTTCTATGGAGCCGAACAATACAACCGCCTTAGAAATCTCTGAGAGAGTCAAGAAGGCTATGGAAGCGAATGGGACTGTGTTGGATGAGAAAGAAGTCGATGTACCAAGAGAGATTGAGGTTCCAAAAGTGATTGTGGTACCAAAAGAGAAGTCTAAGAAGAAAAAAAGAGATAAATCTGAAAAAACTGAGAATAAATTATTTGTGAAAGAAGAAACTAAGAAGCTTCCTGAGCCTAAAGAAGAAGTAGAAGAAGCCCCCATGAAGGCTGTGAAGTTTGTTTTTGGAGATGATATCAGGAATGCACAAATACCAGGCAATTGCAACATTTTGCAATTGAAGGAGAGTGTTCGGGCAAAGTTTCCTGGGTTGAAAGCAGTTTTAGTGAAATACAAGGACAGAGAAGGTGACCTGGTGACAATTACCACCTCTGATGAGCTCAGAGTTGCCCAGGAATCTTCAGACCAAGGTTCAGTGAGACTATTTGTAACAGAAACCAGCCCTGAGCTAGAACTTGTGTCAGAGGAGAGCAATATTGGAAATTCAACTAATGTGTCAGAGAAAAACCAAACTGCTGATAGTGATAATTGGAGTATGAGGCAAGAACCTGAGGACTGGATCATGCAGTTTGCTAGACTGTTCAAGAATCATGTCGGATTGGATTCAGATTCATATTTGGATTTGCATGATTTGGGAATAAAACTGTATTCTGAGGCCATGGAAGAGGCAGTAACTAGCGAAGAAGCACAAGACATATTTCAACTGGCTGAGAAAAAATACCAAGAAATGGCAGCTCTGGCATTTTTCAATTGGGGAAATGTTCACATGTCGCGTGCCAGAAAAATGCTATATTTACCCGAAGACTTTACAAAGGAGTCTATAGCTGAATTAGTGAAGGCTGCTTTTGAGTGGGCCCAGAGTGAATATATCAAGGCTGAGAAGATGTATGAAGAGGCTCTGAGGGTAGATCCGGGGTTTTATGAAGCTCACCTTGCACTAGGTCAACAGTTCTTCGAGCAAGCAAAATTAAACTGGTACTACGAGCCCTCTGCAGATGCCCTGGAGCTTTTTAATAAAGCTGAGGAAAACATGGAGAGCGGCATGGAGATGTGGGTGAAGACTGAGGAAATAAGATTAAAGAATCTTTCTAAACCAAATGAGGAGAAGATTCTGTTGGAGAAGATCAACCTGGGGGCGTACTTTCGGGAAATGTCGACCGATGAGGCAGCTGAGCTGGCTGCCAGCATGCGGTCCCAGATAAACATCTTGTGGGGCACTATGTTGTATGAGAGGTCGGTGATGGAGTTCAAGTTGGGAATACCTACCTTTGAAGATTGTTTAATGGAGGCTGTAGAGAAATTTAAATCGGCAGGGGCATCACCCACTGATATTGCAGTAATGATAAAGAATCACTGCGCCCATGAGACTGCTCAAGAAGGTATGTACATGTCTGGTATTCGTATTTCATTTTACTTTAAGTTCTTATATCTTCTTCGGAAGTTTTGGCTTGGTGGTACTTAGGGTATACCATAGTCTATCGGCCAGGTTTGGTACTGGTATATGATAGCAACTTAAATGGTGATGTTATTTTGTAAGCCATCCCTGGGTAGTGTTGGCAGCTAATATGTTACCAGTAAGGTCTGGTACTGGTACAGACTGTTAGTACTTTCGGATTACCCATAAGGCGATATAACAATATCAATACATATAACTAGTTGTCTGGTACTGGCACTGACTGTCTGTACTTCAAGATTAGTCAGAAGGTGTATGGCAGTATCTAGCTGTTAACTAGTACTGATCGCATATTCTATAATTTGTTGCATGCATGAGTTTTTTAATATTAATCTACGTGCTTGTCATGGTGCTCTTACAAATATTTGTTTCTTTTCATTTTGTGCGATCCACGTTGCTTGTAACGATAAAAATAAAAAGGAACGCACTTATGAGTTAGTTTAAAAGCTACTGACAGCTAGAATGTGCACTTATAAAATACTTGGTACTTTTGAGTTATACTTTCCATTATGCATGTATTAGTAGAAATAGGCTTTTCTATTAATATAAACATGTAGACAGCTAGACAGTATCATAGTATAGTATTCATATTTATAATACTATTTATTGTTTTGAATACTTTTGATACTATCCTCCTGTTGTGTTGTCTTTCTATAGCATGAAAGAGCATCTTGCACGTATATTAATAAAAAATAACCTTAAATTCTATAGTACTACTACTAATGCAAGTACATCAATGTGTTCTCGAAAAATGAGAATACAATAATAATGGTTCAATAGTACAAGACTGCTCGTGTTAATAACATTAATGTTATTGTACGGACTATTGAAGTTATTGCAATACTCGATTTTATGATTGGATAGTTCTTAAACTATCTGGTATTGTTCCTAGCTCCCACCATTAGGTCTGTTGTTAACTCCAAACATCACTGTTTTTAACTTCAGAACATCATAGATGATCTGTCAGTGGGCTTAAAACCGATCTGCTTTATGTTGCTTTTGTTTCTAAAATGTGTTGGTCACTGTTTCTTTGTTCGGGGAAAATGAAGAATATTAGCATGGCTTTTCTTTGACATTTGGTTAGTTTGGAATATGAATTTGACAAAATGCACACCGGCGTCGATGCAGATGTACATCAAATGAGATAATTACAGCAGGATCTTTCTGTTTTCTTAACTTTTTATTGAGTTTAATTTTAGCTGAGTTCTTGTCAAGAGAAAGGGTAAATGCAGCTGTACAAAGAAAACAGACCCACCGCCCCATCCCCATCCTCATCCCACTCTCACTCCACACATTGGAAAAAAAGGGAGAAAATTAAAGGACAAGCTTGACCGCTTTTGATGTGTGGTCAAGCTACTGTATAACCAAAATGGTAGAACAATGTTTAATGCCCTCAACACATACACAGTCTTCTCTGCTTAATGTTAAGCCGTTGCATCCCTTGTTTTGTTTGTAGGGTTTGGATTCAAAATTGACGAAATAATACAGGCATGGAATGAAATGTATGATGCAAAGAGGTGGAGCAGTGGTGTCCCTTCCTTCAGACTTGAACCACTGTTTCGTAGAAGGACTCCGAGGCTTCATCATGTATTGGAACATATACAGTACATCTGAAAATCTATTTGCTGCATTTGGTGCTTGACGTTTTATTTGCATATTTCTGGGGTACTCTCTGGTTTCTTTTCTAGAACTACCTGTGAAATTTTTTTTTGGTTTTTTAGGATTCTAATTTTGTCTGCCATCACGAAAGATAAATTTTTGGTTAGACCGGTGTGGTTTTTATCCCCACAAATGTTCAATTATAACTCCTATTGTTAATTAGTTGGACCTCAATTCTTCACCAAGCAATTTTGTTGATTGAATTCTACTCAGGTCTCCATAAGTTGTCGGTTTCCCAAGCAAGTCTGTGGATTTTGCCAAAAAAAAAGAGACTAAATATGCAGTCTTATGTTCAAGCTGGTATAATTTCCATTTAAGTTCTACATACTACAGTCATCACAATCTTATTTTGATTGTAGTAGGATGATTTTCTCAATTGCAGTACTTTGTTACCTAGTGTGGTTTAAGAGATTGGACTTGCAATCTTTTTACCTTTTTTTATAGATAGAAAAATATGAAACAGCATGACCCAATGCTGGTTTGACGGTAATACTTGAGTTAGACTCTGTCAAGAAGGGATACTTGGTATTTCAAACAATAACTTTGATCCTTGTTCAATTTGCAGCGTCTCATTTCTTTGGTGAAAGGTAGGTATTGTTTCTTCTTTGGAGTGAAAGATGGTATGTCAGAATCTGAAGCCCTGGAGAAGTATTAGAGAAAATATGTGTAGGTGGCGATTTTAAAGCTTCCTGCATTGTTACATCATTTGTTTCATTTTACTTTCTTTCTCATATCTGAAACATATATTCTGGTCCATATAGAATGTTAGATTGGCGTGGCAACACTTTTTTGTATTGTCAAATCAGTTCAGAAAATTGTGTATTCATTGGCAGACTTGTATTTCATCTGTTGGAATGCATGTCTACTATTAGTTTGAAGTTTTTTGTAAGAAATGCTCATAATGTTGTGCTAAAAGTTCATTATTTTTCTCTGATGATAAATTTGGTGTTAGATATATTTGTTTAAAACTATCTTATATCTTTCCATTAAGTGAGTAAAGCTATGGTGCTTCTGAGAGCATCAAGGCTTCCAGTGCTCTTAACTCGAAAACATCATTAGATTTCTGTAAATTTCTATTTATCATGTTTAATAAATTTTTATATTAAAATCTACTAGGAAAAACAATTAGAATTTTTAAGTGCTTGTTTTGAATTTTTGAAAGTGACTTCAAAATAATAATAAAATAATTAATGTTTATATATAAAATTAGATCATTTTAAAAATTCAAAAATATACTTAAAAAACTCTAAAAGTAAAAACTGTTTTCGATTAGATTTTGTTATAAAAAAATTATTGAGTATGATAAACTAAAATTTAAAAATGTCTAAAAATATTTTGGTATTAAGAGTTTGGGATCTTGGTGTTCCTAAGAGCATCATAATTTTACTAAAATTAGATTTCGTCCAGTTGGTTGGAAATATGCTGACAGGTCATTATATAAATATAATCCTTTTTTGGAAAAGACAAATAGATTTGTGCTGCTATTTAAATAAACAATCTTCAGGAAAAAATACAAATTAGAAGACAGCGAAGCCGTTAGGAGATCCGCTGACCAGTTTGTTTAGAGTTGAATTGATGTTTGTGTCAAATTCTATTTAATGTAGTAGTAAGTTACAAGATTTTTATGAGAAGGTATAGAATTTAAGTTTCGGTGAAAATTATTTTCAGAGAATTTTTTTTTAAGTTTATATTTTGATTTTTTTTTAGGGAAAATTTTCAAAATGCCACTATAAAACTATGCAATTGTCAAAATGCCATCATGAACTTCATATTTGTCAAAATGCCATTAAAATTCATCAACTATTTTAATTATGCCACTATCTTATTTTTAACCCAATTTAAAAATTCTATTATTTCAAAATGTCAACATTGCCCCTGTCAGATTTTACTGGTGTTCTTTCTTCTTGAACTCAAAGAACAAATCGATTCTACTGGTCTGTTCTTTTCGAGTTCTTCCTGAAGCTTTTGCCTCGCCTCACCTAACTAGGCTCATTAAAAATTGCACAGACAAATTGACCATTTCAGTTCTACTGGTCTGTATCTATGTGTATTCATTCAGAACAAAATAAAGAACACCAATTTCAATTTAACCATGCTTTGCCGGACAAACAAGAGCAGTTCGATACGCCAGTTCAAATCTTTTAGGACAAACCAGCTCCAACCAACACAAATTTCAGCAAGAAAGCAACTTTATCCCGGGGTGTAACTCGAGCGCCAACAATTTATCTTCAATATAAAGATCATAGATAACACCTAACTAACCCCTAGCCCGCAATTCATCCTTCTCTTCTTCTTTGTGAGACGGTAAGCAAGAGCAGTTCTTTCTGACAAACAAGTAGCCCGTGTTACTGGTGGTATCGGTGAAGAAATCGGCAGATGATGCATCGAACAATGATTTGATGGCGGCAGTGGGGTCAGATGAAACGGACATAGTGTCGGGCTTGAAGGCGATGAAAGAGGTGCAGAGGCGAGAGAGGTCAGAGCAGTTGAGAGGGCTGGGATTTGGGGTAAAAGCAGAAGCATGGAGGAGAGTGAGGAGATGGAGAGAAACGGACACAGTGTCGGGGTTTGGGGTAAATGCCACTATAAAAAAATTCTGACAGGGACAATATTGACATTTTGAAATAACCGAATTTTTAAATTGAGTTAAAAATAAGATAGTGACATAATTAAAATAGTTAATGAATTTTAATGACATTTTGACAAATATGAAATTCGTGGTGGCATTTTGACAATTACACAGTTTTATAGTGGCATTTTGAAAATTTTCCCTTTTTTTTAAGTGTGTTGTAAGTTTACGAACAATGAATCAAAAAATTTGTGATTTTTTGTCCGACTGAACTTCTATTTAATGCATAGATATGAAACGACTAGATATAATCAATTTTGATAATTTACAGAGATATTCCACTAAATTTTGATCCGGTTAATTTATTTAATAGGAGCCATAATTGCATCCCTTATCTGTAACTTCCTACTTGCACTTCAGACTGATTTATATACGACAACAAAAAAATTAATACTAAACTTCACTAACATTGAGAGTTTCTACGATTGAAAATTTCGAAAGTTAACCTTTTTACTTCTTTATCATAGTTTTTGGGAATCCGTATCTCCTGAAATAGTCAGCTATTTCAAAATAGAAATGAACAGTTTTTGTGTGTCGATACTGTAGCAATTACTGTGCGGACAGAATAAAACGCTGTAGCTGTGGTGAAAAATCAGGAGGGACCCGCTGCCCATTTCAGTGAGGTATTTCAGAGAATGTGAATTCGTTTTTAGGGACGTGATAATTGTCCTCCGACCGAAATTTCATTGTCAAATTCTTCAACAGAGAGCTTGACCGAGTTAGAATTTTGTCGGCACTAGACGCGGAGTGTCATAATATTTCCAAACTGAAAATTTGCGAACACATGTTAATAATTATTGAACTAAGTGTTAATATCAACATGCTGAAGTGGTAATAGTTATATATATATATATATTAGTAATCGTATTCGTGCACAGCAACGAAAGAAAATATTGTACACAAAAAATCACCCGCATATTAACCAGTGCAACCGTCATGTGTCTTGCGTCATGTTGTCATGTGTCTTGCGTTATGCGTGATGCAACTTGTACCGTTTTGTGTCATCTGTTATGCGGCATGCGACTTACAATGGAAGCATATTATGTATTCGTGCTGCAGATTTACTAACATATGGAAATATATATTTTTAAAAAAATTCATAAGTAAAATCAAAAGAGATTATTTCTGAATTCATTTTAAGAATAAAAAGATAAAATTGTACAAAAATGAGCAATGAAAAATAATTCCAACTCAGTCAGATATTAAAAATATTAGCTTTTCTTTTGAATTTTTTTATTTTATTTTGTAAAAATGCACACAACATGTACGGTCCCGTAATTGCCATTAGAATTATAGTATTCTCAATTTGTCTCTATTATTAGTCTAGTTGCTTCTTCTTACTAACGTGAAGTATTAATAACTTGCAAAAGAAATGACAAACGAAAAAAAGCTAGCACTAAACCACATGCAATAATTTTACCACAAAGACAATAAGATCTCATCAGGATCTAATTTTCATTGATCTTTATTTCATAAAAAATGGGTAAGGTCAGAGTTGTCAAATAATAAACACTGAGGATCTTTCAAATTTTGTTCCTTAGGAATATTATCTCTACATTCATTCCAAAATGTATGGTCCATTTCTTTTATTATCCCAGTTTTTTTTTTTTTTTTGTCCAAATTTTTAGCTATTTATTTTATTTTGTTAGTACCCTATGCTAACCTTAGTCAAATTTAGTTGGAACATAGATATCAAAAAGGGGGTAAATAGAAGAATTGATAAATTGAAGAGTGCATGACAACTGAAACAAAATTTCTCAGAAAATTATAAAATTAAAACACTGTAGTATAGTCATTCACTTTTACAATCTTTTCACATCAGAATTCAGGGCTAACACTGTAACACACACGAACTGGAAGTACAGAGAATTGCTCAGGAATTAAACTTCTCCAAAGCATGCTTGGATTCGTACCAATATATCAAGTTTGAATTGTCACTTTCTATCTAAGTTGAGAGATTTCATGCACGCAATGAGCCAATGCTTGGATTCCCATTTAGTTAAGTACATCAGCAAAAATGTTGTTGTATCCCTCTGACGTGGCTCATGGTGTTTCTCACTCAAATCTCTTAAATACTGAAAATTATAAACTGCACAAAATTAAGATCAGAGACAAAGCTTGCAACAATACAAACTTTTTTGTACCAATGTTATCACCAACACTGACCTCAGCAAGCAATTACTACTCAAGAGCAGTTCCAATAGAAAACCTCGTCACATCAGGAAATTTGTCATATTCTTAGAATCAAAGCTATATTACAAATGTTGTAATAGAGAATAAAATGGCTAGCTTGTGATCCTATGAATAATTGAAACTCAACATCCAAGCATCTGCCATGATAATTAGTCAGATGTCATAATGTCGTACTGGTAGTTATAAAAACGGGAAAAGAAATTAATATTGTAACAATATATTTGGTGTTTGTCATAGAAAGTAATACCCTACTCAATTTTTTTGTTTGAAACATATCATCTGAGGCATAATAAATTATTAAGGACCTCACTGCCAGAATATGCATCATGTAGTACGCACAACGAGCTGGTAAATGTTTGAACTCGTCTCGTTTTCTAACAAGCTGGTCAGCCCGTCTCGTTAACAGCTCGAGCTGTTAACGGACGAGTTATTAGCTAATTGAATACGAGTCGAACATGCATCATGTAGTACGCACAACGAGCTGGAGCGAGACGAGCTGGTAAATGTTTGAACTCGTCTCGTTTTCTAACAAGCTGGTCAGCTCATCTCGTTAACAGCTTGAGCTGTTAATGGACGAGTTATTAGCTAATCGAATACGAGTCGAACATGCATCATGTAGTACGCACGACGAGCTGGAGCGAGACGAGCTGGTAAATGTTTGAACTCGTCTCGTTTCTAACAAGCTGGTCAGCTCGTCTCGTTAACAACTCGAGCTGTTAACGGACAAGTTATTAGCTAATCGAATACGAGTCGAACACGAACGAGTCACGAGTTACGAATATTTTGTGCACTCCTATTTCTCCATGAATCTTGACACATTTATTTATTTTATTTATGCTACACCTACTCGTAGGGGTGCAAACGGATCGGATACGGACGGATAATAGCATTACCATATCCATATCCGCTTTTATTTTTCGGATACGAATACGAATACGGATAATTCCGGATACGGATACGGATCGGATGATAAACGGATACGGATACGAATCGGATAATAAACGGATATGGATGCAAATATGGATATAATTCGGATAATTAAATGGAATGAGTACATTATGAAAAATCGTTAATATATCATTATTCAACAATAAAATTATTTTAAATTATATTATAAAATAAATGTAATGAAATAATTAAAATGTTGTAATGAGTAGTGTCTTTATAATTTTTTTTTAATATTATAAATATTCAAAACAATTAAAAATTAATTTACTTAGCTATAAAAAAATAAAAAAAATTATGCTGACATATTTTCCGGATATCCGAATATCCGAAAGTTCAGAATTCGGATAATTATCCGAATCCGTATCCGTATCCGGTTCAAAATTCGAAACCGTATCCGTATCCGTATCCGATAAAAAATTATCTGTATCCGTATCCGTATCCGAATATCCGATATCCGTTAAAATCCGGATCCGAATCCGGATAATCGGATAAATATTCGATCCGTTTGCACCCCTACCTACTCGGCTACTCCAGTACTTCACTCGGATATTACTATGAAGCTTACATCAATTGTTAAATGCAAATAAATTTGTGAAACATATGAAACAATCACAAAAGAGAGTAGTTTCGTCAACTGTTTGTTTAATGAACAATTAAAAAAAGTTATTTCGTTAAAGAAAACGATCGAAACGAATCAAAATGATCGAACTTCTTCACTTCACTCTTTAGCTATCTCCTCTCTCTAAAGCAAACCAGTAACCGATGATGAACGATTCTAATCATACATAATTTTCTTCAACTGTTTCATTATTTAATTAAAAAATTCTTTGATCATAATTATTTTATTTGTCACGAAACGAAACGAAAAATAATTAAACGAAAACTGCTGACAGCCCTAATGCAAAAGATAATTCAAACACTACTTCAGCTTGTTTGTCTGTATTTAGGTATAAACTTGGAGCGCACGGCCACAACAATTGGGTTTATAATTGATACCGTGGCCCACAATCTTCCATTCCGGTCATACTTACAAATAAATAATTCACAGGTGTAGATGCGCAGAACTCCTTTTGTATTTCCAAACCCGCAGAAAAACCCCACTCCCCACAGAGGAAAACCTTTTAACACTTCCGCCGCAACATTTCTTTCTCTTCAAACCAGTTTCTCTTTATGCTGAGTTTCCTCCGACGAAATCTATCCATTATCCGACCAATTGCATCTGTATCCTCTTCCAGGCGTAGCACATCTCTTCCATTCTCTTTCCTCTCCACCTTTGCTTTCTCTCCAGACTCATCAATGGGGGAGACCTCAAACTCAAATCCAGGCGCTGGAGCCGACGCCAAGCCGTTGAAGGATCAGGCATACCTCGATGCTGTCACTGAAAGAAGGGTTAAGATGTTCCAGGCGATTCAGGCGGAGCAGATCGCCGAAAGAGGGAAAATTGGTGGTGAAGCAATCAAGTAAATTGTTTTGTTTATTCCTAAATGTTTCTTAACCTTGATTTTGAGTAGCTTTGAACTCTGGATAAGTGGTAACTGGTAATTTTCTTACCTGCAAAACATGAATGTAAAGCTTATCAGTCAGAATTTACCATGTTTACCTGGGCAAGCCAACTTTATCTGGCCTTATTTAAGATGAATTTGGCACTGTACTAAATGCAGAGCTTGTTAAACAAAAGTAAACATCTTTCACTGGGTAAGTAATCTGTTATGTGGTCTATTTCAGAATTTAGTCTTATTTTATGCTCAAATATGGAATGTGGTCAAACAATGGCTAACTAACAAAGTCTGTACCATTATCTACAGTCATGCACTCAAAGGAATCTGGTAGAGAAAACCTTGGTGATAATGTAGCATAAGCTGTAAGAATTAGTAGCTGTGATTAACTTGTATTTAAACTGGATGTCAGCCATTTCACAATACTTCCTTTTGCCTCGTCATAATATCAAATATGCACTTTGATCCTTCAGATACACTTTATTTTGACTAGTATTATTTAATTGGTACTTTAGGGTTACATTGCCTGATGGTTCTGTAAAGGAGGGTAAAAAGTGGATTACCTCGCCAATGGACATTGCCAAGGGGATTTCCACTGGCTTGGCTGCGAGTGCACTTATTGCTCAAGTGAGTAGCCTATATATTTTAATCTTGAAGGTATCAAATTAGCTGTTTTACCTTCCTCACTATACTACCTTTTTTTTATTTTCTGTGTTCTAAGGTAAATGGATCCTTGTGGGACATGACAAGGCCACTTGAAGAAGATTGCGAACTAAAATTATTCAAATTTGAAGATCATGAAGGTCGAGACACATTTTGGCACTCCAGTGCTCACATCCTTGGCGAGGTACCCCCCAAATCCCTATCCAAACACATGTATTTAATAAGCATATTTTATTTTAGTTAAGTTTGGTAAGAAATTTTCATATATAAAACTGCAAAATCTTAGAATGCCAAATATCCTGCAACTCAAATTTTTACCACTGTTCACTCAACACATGGGCAATATCATGTTCAGCTCTGGGCCTTCATCTCACCAAAGTTGCAAAAGATTTAGTTTTTTATAATTTCCAGTACCCAGAGACAACAAAAACAAGGTTAATTTACCATTTTCCCAAAATTACCAAAGCTTTATACGGGCCTGTGATATTTTGGGTCGTGCAGTGCCTTGACTTTTTCGATATGCTCTAGGGGATCATAAATCAAATAGTTTCAATTATAAATTTTGCATTATTTTGGTTTGGTTATAAGCATGCCAATAGAGGCAATAGCATATGAACTTTTGTTGAGCGACTTCTATAAAAATACATCTTATTAGTTGATTGTCATTTTCAATTTGTGGATCTAATGCAGGCTTTGGAAAGAGAGTATGGATGCAAGCTTTGCATTGGTCCATGCACGACAAGAGGAGAGGTTACAATTTATCTATTATTCCGTTCTTAACACCGGTTGTTAGAAATTATTTGTGCTTAGTTGTTTGTATGCCATGCTTGTTCTAGGGTTTCTACTATGATGCTTTTTACAATAATTTGACGCTGAATGAAGAGCATTTCAAGAATATAAAATCGCAGGCAGAGAAAGCTGTTGCGGTATGTCCTGTTATGAACATTATATATTTAGCTATACCATAGTTATCAATTTTTCGTGACGAAAGTGTTATGAAGTAAAGCCACAAGATGTTGTTTTCTTCTTGAATTTTAAGTTTATTACCCAAGAGATTTTCTATGTATGTTTAATCAAGATCTACTGAAATTATCCAACAAAGATAAAAATAAAACTTCAGATCTTGGTACTAAAATAGTATTGGTAGGAATTAGGAAAAACAAAGAGTTGGGTGTTGTGATAACAGTTGGATGTACCAACTCAAAAGTAGCGCAACATAAACCATAAAAGAATTCTGCTAACTTTAAAATACTGTTAATTGATTGATTACTAATCTATACAGCTTTATTCCCAATGCAGGAGAAACAACCTTTTGAGCGAATTGAAGTTTCTAGAGATCAGGCACTTGAAATGTTTGCGGAAAATCAGTTCAAGGTTCCTTTGGAGTTCTGTTATACATGACCTGTTATACATGACTTGGATAGTTACAATATATTTAAATTTATGCTTTGAACTTGGTATTCAATGCTTCTGTGGTTTTTTGAGTTACACATGTCTGCTGTTTTCTTAGGAAAAGGAATGCTTGTTGTACACAAAATTTTCCAAAGTCATCACTTTTGGCATGCTTTAAAAATCATAAATTGGCCTGAATTGAACCCCATAAAAGACAAGATTTCTTTTTGAATATGACAAATATGCTGAGTAAATTTACTTTCTTAATTATTTAATTTTTTTCCTAAAATACTTGTACCATATGCAGGTGGAAATCATCAATGACTTGCCAGAAGACAAGACAATTACTGTTTATAGATGCGGTCCTTTAGTTGATCTATGCCGTGGGCCACACATCCCGAACACATCGTTTGTTAAAGCTTTTGCATGCTTGAAGGTGCTTAATATTTTCAATCATTTGACACAATTTATTTATTTATTTTATTGCAATTTGATGTGTAAAATGCTTAGGCATCTTCATCCTATTGGAGGGGAAAAGCAGATCGTGAAAGCTTACAAAGGGTCTATGGTATTTCTTACCCCGACCAAAAGCGTCTCAAGGTACCTTTCTATCAGATTTTGTAAAAATGAATGTTGACACCTTTTTGTTTTAGACTTGTAAAAGCACTATAGAACTCTTTCATTTCCAATATTAGATTTACATGCCTATTTGGATCCAAGCTTTCAGTAAGAAGGATAGTTCTGATCCTACTCTGAAGAAAATTTTCCTTCTGATTATTTGTTTTCTTCTGATTTTCTGTAATTCTTTATCAGTTTCTTAGAAAATTATTGGAACTTTTATCTTGGAAATGATTATCAAAAGGTTATGGTAGTAGTAAGTTGTGCCAAACAACTGGAGTCTCCTCATTAAGAAGGATAATTCTGATCCTACTCTCAAAATGAAAAATTTCTTTCTGATTATTTGTTTTCTTCCAATTTTCTGTAATTCTTTATCAGCTTCTTAGCAAATTATTGAAAACTTCTGCATAATTTATATGTTACCCTCATGTGTTTAAGAACTAGTGTAATTTGAAAATACCAGAACTCTGGTCTCTTTTTTTGTTAATTAGATGCAGACGTTCCTCTACCAGCATAGCTACTAGTGTAGCTTCCAGTTGTAAATACATGTCACATATGAAGAGAAGATATATAGAGTAAATTGGATGTGGTACTGTGGTAATTCTAGCTACATTCAGGATTTGGTCTGTGAGAATTTTTTTTTATTGCCAATGTAAATAGTTAAAATTATACTGGTTCAGGGGAAATCTGTGTAACAAAACTAAAACTGAATCCAGGGCAGTACCAGCGGTAAATATCATTACATAATACATCAAATAGAGGTAAATATACATTTTGTGTAGTATGACAGCGATGCTTTGTTGGGGTCGATCTGGCTGCAGTAGCTACAACGTCAGCAATTTTGGCTTCACCCAAGCACTTATCTTGCTAGATACTGTTGAACAAATTATAGTTGTGTACTGTTCAAGTGTCCTGTTGTCTGCATGCAGACTATATAGCTTAGCAGGCATTTGTTTCAAACCTATTACTATATCTAATATTCTCTTCTTGTGTTTCATAGGAATATTTGAACTTCTTGGAGGAAGCCAAGAAGCGCGATCACAGGATTCTTGGACAGGCTCAAGAACTTTTCTTTTTCCATCCTCTTAGGTACATTGCACATTTTTCTGTTATTTCGTTGAGTTGGTTCATGACTTTTCTCCTGGACCTTTTCATTGATATGACATTTGTTTTTGGAAAAAATCAGTCCGGGGAGCTGTTTCTTCTTGCCCAATGGTGCTAGAATATATAATAGGTTGATGGACTTTATGAAAGCGCAATATAAAGAAAGAGGCTACCATGAGGTAATTTTCTGGCTTCTCAAATTTATGAGCAACCCTGCTACACACAATGATCTCAAACTGATATCTGATATGGTTTGTATGTGTAAAGTATGGGAATTTCTTTGTATTCTACATGTGTTCAAAATGTTGAAGGAATGCACATAAATATTAGCGAAAACACATGAAAATTTCATGTATTACATAGGAAGCCATGCTTAAGAGTAATTAGTACAACAACAACAACAACAAAACCTTTAGTCCCAAACAAGTTGCGGTAGGCTAGAAATGAAACTCAATTTGAAAACAAAAGTAGATAATAATAATATAACAAATAGAATACCTTCCAAACTATACATATGAAAAATAGTTTGTGAAGAAAAGTTCCTTAAAGATTCAAAACAAAAATTAAAAGTGACGTGTGAAATGTAGTGTATTAATACTTTTTAATGAAGAGTTGAATATGGCATTGAAGTATTTTATAGACATTGGAAATTGTAGAGCCATGTTTATATTCTTCTAGATTTTAAAATAATAATTTAAATGCCCATAAGGCAGTCTATAGACACAAACTTTGAAATGGAAAACAAACCAAAAAAATGTTCTTTGCATCATGGAGATGGCAATGATCAAAAGATCTGAAGAGACATGAAAAGTAGTTGGCAAGAAGATGGCTCCCTTTTTTGTTACTTTGAATCGGTTACTTTATGTTTTTGAGCAACATTCAGGTCTTGACGCCCAATATTTACAACATGCAACTCTGGGAGACATCTGGTCATGCGGCAAACTACAGAGAAAATATGTTTGTTGTTGAGGTAGTTTTTCTTTTTCTTTTTTGAAGTGTCTGAAAGCATTGAATCAGTTTAGGGAAGTTGGTTTATTTCAAAACTAGTTAAGTGCAAGTTTGACTACTTTTAAGCTCCTTTGAATTATGATTAATGAGATGATAGATGAATGGGAGAAAAAGAAATCAATTTTGGTAATACATGGTTAGTTTTACAGTATTAATTTGGGCATTCAGTATTTGTTCCTCTCATATTAAGTGGATGTATGTCCACAATTGGAAGTAGAAATTATGTAATCCACAGTGCTAATTGAATCCTTCTGTGTAAAAAAAAAAGATAATCTCAGGATTTAGTTAAATTATTGGCTAACTGTTTACTTTGTTATCATTTTGTTTTCTTAATGCATAATTGTTTTATAATGGATATATTGTTGTGTTTTATTTTTGTTTTTCCAGATAGAGAAGCAGGACTTTGGTCTTAAACCAATGAATTGTCCAGGTCACTGTTTAATGTTTGAGCACAGGGTTCGCTCTTACAGAGGTGACATGAAGTCTTTAAATTTAATTTTAGAAACTGTCAAGAGGATGCCTTGTATTTTATTCATTATAATTAGTACACTATCTTTAACTCCGCCTATGTTTTTTACATAGCCGGTCCCAAGCCCGGAAAAGGAGGAGGGTTGTGGTAGGCTTGGCGAGCCAATGTAAAAAACCAGCCAATCTTATGGAAATGAAACCCAATATGAGTTTCATTTCTAGCCTACCCCAACTTGTTTGGGACAAAAGGCTTTGTTGTTGTTGTATAATCAGTACACTGCCTTAGTCTTCTTTGGCAGGCAGCGAGCATGCTTATATGATACATGTAGGCTTACGTGGTTTTCAGATTGAGAAAGCTACTAATAGTCCTTTTTGTTTTGCAGAATTGCCCCTTAGATTTGCTGATTTTGGAGTGTTACACAGGAATGAGCTAAGTGGCGCACTTACTGGTTTAACACGTGTTAGGAGGTTTCAACAGGTAAATTGTATCCTGTTCTGTCCCTCAGATTTACTGATTTAGTCCTGTTCTGTCCTGAGTCCTTATCAGATGAAATCTGTACAGCTGTGTAAATATTCTGTTGGATGCATGTACAATAATTATTACTTTTCTGCATTTGTGCTTTACGTTAGATGTATGTACTTGCACACCACTTAAATATTTTTCCTGTTATTGAGAACACTGACTTGAACTTCCTGTTTTTTTGCAGGACGATGCTCATATATTTTGTAGGGAAAGCCAGGTTAATAAATCATTCTAAAAAAAGGAAAATTGCGCCATTTACCCCTTTTAATTTAAGGACAATTAAGTACACTTTTATTCTACAGGTAAAAAATGAGGTCAAGTCTGTTCTGGAGTTCATTGATTATGTGTACAAGATATTCGGGTTCACTTATGAATTGGAGTTATCTACGGTATTAGTGAAGCCTTTTTTATGATCTGTTTATTGATATGTGTCAACTGATTATATCTCTGATTTGTGTGATTTTCTTTGTTATTTTAGCGGCCAGAGAATTATTTGGGGGAAATTGAGACATGGGACAAAGCTGAGGCTGCCCTGTCAGATGCTCTAAATGAATTTGGGAAGCCATGGCAGGTTAGTATTCCCCAATATTTAACAAGAACTAACATGTCTAATCCTAATATCTTAAAGTCAGGTTGCGTAATAGCATAACTTTGATACTTAGTGTCCTGTGCAAATTCAGGTATGTATGGACCGTATGGTGTTTTATTATGCTCAGATTTTCAGTTTCTTATTTTTTTTTTTTAAAAATAGTGATTTCTTAGGATCCCTTGTTCCATAGCATTGAAACGACATAAGATAGGTTTAAATTATGACACCAGCTCAAAAATCAAGCTAAAGAGAAAGAAAGCTATAAAACCCCTAATTTATCCCTCCACTCAGCTGCGTCATCAGTAGCTAGTTCTTTCCCTCAGAGTATTGTTGCTTTTTGTTCAACTTCTTTGATTTTCGTTGAGCTTAGCAGCACCATCATAATTCATAAAGTCAGGTGTGTTAGGTATGCATCAGTAACAGGTTATATTACCAAAATAATTTCTGAACCAAGGAAGCTTTCTCAGCACTTGAGAAAATATTTCTTGCCAGGCATTTGTCCTTGCTATAATTTTGTGTCTTAAACTTGACAGCAAAACATTTTTGATGTTGCAGATAAATGAAGGAGATGGTGCATTTTATGGACCAAAGATTGACATAGGTGTATTTGATGCATTGAAAAGAAAATTCCAATGTGCCACTTTGCAGGTTTTGCATTTGAAAACCATGATTGGTATTTATTTAACTTTATATTTTAAGCCTCTCTTTATATTAGAGGCCGAGCCCGATACCCAATTCTTTTAAGGTTTCAAAGTCCCCCTCCCCAGCATTCACCGGGGCTTGAACTTGCGACCTTAGTGGTACGCAGCTGTCTCACTGAACCATCTATGTTGGATACAATGTTCCCCTTTGATTGATATATTTGTTAGCAAGTTGGTTTGCAGGTTTTGCATTTGAGAACCCAGAAAATGATTAATGTAATAAACTAGAGAAGCAGATGGAAAATGAGGTGTAGTTTTATCATATGTATGCTTATAAATCACTTCTGTTATGTTAAACCATGTCACTCCTGATGCTTTCAAAGTGCTGTTGGTGCACTTTTAACCCATTATCTTGCTCATGTATATAGAATGGTAGTGTGGATTATAGTTTGTGTACCAGTGATGGGAGGGTTTCAGAAAATATGCTCATGTTTCAAGGGTATCATGATATTTCTATGACTTGGTTACCTCTAAATTATGACTTGAATTTTTATTTTCATTTGCAGTTGGATTTTCAGCTGCCGTTACGGTTCAAGTTGTCATATTCAGCAGAAGACGAGGCTAAACTGGAGAGGCCAGTTATGATACACAGAGCCATACTGGGCTCCGTTGAGAGAATGTTTGCCATTCTTCTAGAACATTACAAGGGAAAGTGGCCTCTTTGGCTCAGCCCTCGCCAGGCCATTGTCTGTTCAGTTTCTTCAAACACTCTGGATTATGGCAAACAGGTACTTGAACAGTTTCAACTTTGATTTTAGTTTAGAATTAATTTTAAGGAGCCTGATCAGTTAGATACCTACAGGTTATGTACAGTTGTTGTTGGAGCTTTACTGAGACTGACAGTTCAAATACTGAAAAATTCTTGTTTTCAGGAAGGAAATTAATAAGTTAATAGATGACCTAATACTACCTGCCTGAGTTGCTCATTTTGGTTTTACTTATTCAGGTCCATGAGCAAATACATAAAGCCGGGTATTATGTTGACATTGACTCGTCAGACCGTACGATTCAGAAGAAGGTTTGCCTCTGTTTCTCACTAGTCTGAAATTCCTGTCTTTTTGTTGAGGTTATGGATTTGAATTTGCAACATACGGATCCTCATTTCAGGTACGGGAAGCACAGATTGCCCAATATAATTACATACTGGTGGTTGGCACAAAGGAAGCTGATACTGGAAAGGTCTGTTCTTTTTAAATGATTTCACATAAATACCTGGAGCATGGTTTAACCTTTTCAACTTCTCTTTGTGCAATTATTTGTTAGCGTACATTTACGCATACGGGAAATGTGCTTTTGTTTAGGTGAGTGTCAGAGTCAGAGATGCTGCCAAAGATGCAAAGCTTGAGGAGTTGTCTATTGAAGAGCTCCTCTTAAAATTCAAGAGAGAAGTGGAGTCTTACCAACTATAACTAAAAAAATATTTCTGTAGAAGAGCTCCTCTTAGTGCAATTATTTGTTAGGGTACATCTAATCATGGGAAATGCACCTTTGGTTGGGCGTGTGTCAGGGTTCGAGATGCTGCTAAAGATGCAAAGCTTGAAAAGTTGTCTATAGATTCCTCTCAAAATTCAAGAGAGGTGGAATCTTACCAAATATAACTTGCAAAGATATTTGATTAGATGCTTGTTTTTGTGATATTTAGGGGATCTTATTGTTCTCTTATTCCAATTTAGCATGTTTCTAAAGTTATTTCACTGTTTTTTTTTTCTGCTTGAATCCTCGGTATTAATTATTTGCTATTTACCTAGTCAAGTATTACTTGTGATGTTCATTATTTGAAATAATTTTGACATTTATTCTTTTTTTCCCTAATATTTTGGTGTATGGTGGTGAAGATTAATCTATCCCAATTACTAGTTAATACAACCATAGGATCAAATCTAAACAAACGGGAATATAGGCGGATGTGATTGATATTGAATATTAGTTGGAACTTTCCCAGAGGTGTATGGTGCTGATTGATTGGATTGATTTTTTTACTTGTGTGGATTGGTCATGAAGAGGAGGATTCAAATGTTTTTTTTTGTGTCTTTATTTTACTTTTAAATCTACGTCATTCATAAAATATAATGAATGGTATGAATTCATGATGTACATTTTAGTGGTACAATTGAGGAACACGAAAGTAAACACATTTGAATTCTCCTCAGTTATGAATTGTAAATGTAACAATTCGATAATTTTGGATCTAACTAAAATTATGATAAAAACTCAGTTAATCTGACTCATGTACATTTCTAAGACACGTGGCTTGCACATGAAAATGTGTCTGCGCATGCGTCCGCATAGTGTTGCTTCTTCATCCGTTGTATTTTACTATTTTACTATTTCGTGTGTAATATGTCAGATTCACGTCCCGTTAACTTTTGTGTTTCATATTCGCTACATCTGATTCGAGACACACACAGAGAGAAAAACGAAAATGGAAAATTGAAGAACATCTTAGAAAAAAGAAAAACATTGTTGAGAAACTATACTTGATAAAAGATATATTGATGGGAAAAGAAAGTAGTTGTATTTATCTCTTTTTTTTTGAGATAAAGATGAAAATCAAGTTATTCAAATTTAAATGATATTAAGTTTTCTATTTGAATTTCGAATTCAAGATCTCTTATTCAGTCGTTATTTTTAGTCACTAGACTAAAAGTTAGTTCTTAATTGTATTTATCTTTCCTGTCTGAATTTTATAAGAAAAATTTAACTTTGAAGTCAACTGCTGAGTATACTTTCAACGTGAGAACGACAAATAGCATATAAATAATTAATCTATTATTATTAGCATCTGCTAAGGAGACTTCATTCTATGAATTTCATATTGTGGATCGACGATCTGATTACGGAGAAGATATGTCGGATTGCTCTAACAGTTACATGTATAAGACTATAAACAATAAAATGGAAAGGGTGAATGTTTGACAATGGTGTGAAAAAAGAAATATTGCAAAAAACGTGCTAAAATCTCATCGTCGCATTAGTTTGCTTGGGACTTTTTTTTTTAAACAAGTAGAAAGCATCGACCACTTCATTTTCTTAACAAAAACGAATCATACAAAACTCAACCACACAAAAATAACAATTCATACTCACTATCACTATCTATATCCTATACTATCGAACATCCAACACAATAGCAAAATATCTCTACTAATCAATACAACGCTCTTTACTCAAATCTAAACCCAATAACGAAATTAGAATAATTCTCCTGGTTCCTTACAATCATCTTTATACACTTGCAATATTTAAGCATCGATACATCCCGTAATTATGAATTAGATATCTTGAACTTCTACCAATCGCCGTCTCCGATGCTTAACCCGACGTCACACCCAAGTTAAAGTGAAATCTGGCTCAAGATTATTTGGTTATATCTGTACTGCCCAATCCCCAGATCACACCTCGATCAGAGTTCGGTCGTGCTACGCACACGTCCACGAACGAGTTGCCAGTCGCCCTCAGCCCTTTCAACGACTGCAATCAGTCTCGAATACCCATGTACACTCCCATATCCCATGATCAATCTGATGATCTTTACCAGTTGGTACCAGCTGATACCAGCTCATATGCCCACTGTACCAACTAATATGTGCCAACTGGTACCAGTCACCCCTTTGAAAAACATCACAAACTCCTCAATAGAGCAGTTATATGCCCACTGTATCAATTCCATGCTAATCTGCCAAACCAGAACCAGCTGATACCAGCTGATATGCCCACTGTACCAGCTGGTCTATACCAGTTGATACCAATCACCCCTTTGAACTGCTTGTTGTACCAGCTGGTCTTCATTAGCATCTCCCTATCAGTCCAGGGGATAGCCCTTCAGCATCAATCTTCTCATCCCATCTTCAATTGCTGAACTGCCAAGTGCCAACCCTTCGTCACCCTTTGGCTGGTACATCAACCTGATCTGTATCAATAACAGTACCGTTTGCTCGTACCAGTCCTTTCCATCACCTTTTGGCTCAGCCTTGATCTGTTCTATGATCTCAAGATCTGAGTCATCTCTTCATCAATCTGATCTGATTCATCATCACCTCTCGATCTCATACATCCCGACCTTAATCGTCTCGGTCAATGCCTGATTTCTTCACCCTTCGTCTAGACACATGATCCTGCCCTAGCTCAATTGCGACTATTCTCAGGATCTGCCCCCTCGTGTCAGTACTATGATCTGAGAGATCTGTCACCCCTAGACTCTCGATACCTCGACCTTAATCGTTGGACAAGGCTCGATTTCATCTCAATAATCAAATCTGAGAACCAGGTTCGATCCGAGGACATGCTTGATCTCGGACAAGGTTTCAGATCATGGCCTCAAGCATCTCGATACCCTCTCGGACAAGATCTTAGACATCTCAATTTCATCTCGACTCTCAAACAAGGCTCGATCTCGACGGCTCTTTCGCGATTTGCACATCTCATCTCGGAACCAGGGGAGGAGGAGGGGGAGAGGAGAAGAGAGAGGGGGGAGGCCGGGGACGACCTCCCCCGCCTTTTTAGTAGTGCTAGTTATAGAAGACTAGATAGATTTATACACCATGAATATTCTTATGGAACCTTATCAAAAGACGTGCAACAAAAGTTGTTCTACCTACGGGTTTCGATCAAAAAAAAAAAAGTTCCGGGTTCAAGTCCATTTATTTTCCGTACGTAAATTAAAGAACGTTCCATACTCCTTCAGTATATCTTCCTTGATGGTGCCAAACACGAAAAGAGAGGAGCGGCTATGTATCTAATGTTTTGGATGCTCAATTATACAAAGATCAGTGTTTTGATTTTTTTAATGCAATTAAATGGACGTTATTTGTTGATATCGTAATAATATTGTGTTGTTACGGTGTTGAAATCTAGTTTGTATCAACAAACTGCAAAGACAGGCTTTTTTTGACATATAAGAGTTTTCGAAACATTCAATATCTATTGTTAAATGTCTTTTAACGTAATTCTTACATTTGTGATGAGTCTATGACTTTTTAGAAACCATTCTAATTAACTATTATTAGATTACTAGACCGTTAGTTGTAAAAACATACTGTTTATTGATTTTTCTTATAGTGATTTTGAATAAAGTGGAAATTTCGCGAGTAAAATAGCTTCCAATGGCCATTGCCCATGGCTTTCGGTTTCAGCCTTCTTTGTCAGACTCGACTCTTGACAAAGGAATGAAATAGTACAAGTCGAATCTTAGAAGGATTGGATTTATTCTAAGAAAATAAGTTCTCTTATATCTGATAATTTCAAGTCTTTTCGAAGAGTCGATTCTTTCAAAACTATTAATTACGATAAATAATGTTATTAATCGTTAATACTCACATATTATTAATTATTAATAGTATTAAAAATATCATTATTAATTAATCAGTGATATTGTTTAACTTGTGATAATTAAGAAAAAAATCGAAAAAAATTCTCAAGAGAAAAAAAATACAAGTCTGAGTCCTTATCTGACCCGTCTAAAACCCGATTTGGCCTCATATCACACATCACTAATCCGCATCACAACTTAGTTAATGAATTTGAATCCAATAAACTATTGCAATTTGATTACCGTTCTCGATCAAAATTCCGCATTCGCTCCTGTGTCCAAAGTTATTATTTGACTTACGTAAGTATAAATCGAACTAATTGAGATCATTCGAGGTACAAATCGAACGAAATAAATTGAACTGTAATTCAGTTTGTTAGTTAAAGCAAATTAGTACGAAAATTATACATTAAAATTAATAATATAAATACAAACATGATAGTTTGTGTATTAATAGATATGATATTATAATGTTAGATTAATATTTCGATGAATTTAATTCACCAAGTTAAATTCGAATCATATATTAAAAGGAAAATGTTCTTGTGATACGTAATTAAATACTACTATTTGATACGCAGTTGTTATGCGTTTTGTTATACATGCTATTTTATTTTGAAAAAATTAATATTATGCATGTCAAATGATTTGTTATGTATGTTTATCGCGTAATGTGCATAACAAAATGCTTAACATGCATAACAACTTTTCATTACAAAATAATATGCAATTGAACTGAAATAATATGCATAACAATTCGTATCGAGTAGTGGTATACTGGTATTGAATATCGTATATGTCTATCTGCTCCCACATAAAAAAAAAATCAAATTTCATAAATTTTCAACAGAATAATCGATGTTTCAGAATAAATTTGAGTTAAGTTTGATTTGGTTAAAACAAAAAAAAAGAACTATTTGGATTCGATGAACCAAATCTCTAAGGCCACCATCAATCAATCAGAAGGTTTCAGACTCAATGAACGAGCGAATCCAAAAAATCTGAAAGAAATCAATGCTCAATCGATATTCAATGGATACTGAAACACAAATTAAGAAACTTCCAAGGTTTCTCAGGAAAAATTTCCACTGGACATAAGAAATCCTAGTTTCCGAGAAGTCGCCGACTTCAAAATATACGTATTAGAACTGAACTATAGGGCCCACATGCATAGAAAGTGCCTTCTGTTTGAAAGATTTGGTCAGTAATGTACTACACGATTAAAAACAGAAATATCAGACTTTAACCTCGGTTTCCTGTCAGAACCCCTCCACTTCTGTCCGCTTGTACGCCAGAAAGAACAGGCCTTTACGGCTTGCCATTTCTTCTTTGCCTCCGCACGCCACCCCTCCTTCTCACCCCCACCCCTCTATTTAGGTCTTTGTCTAGGGTTCTAGTCCCTTCACATATTCTCAATTCCTCGAATAATTGGCGGAAGCGAAGGCGAAGGCGAAGGCACTCGTTGAATCTTGTACAGCTACCTTGTCTTTTGATTGAATTTCACTTTTTTATTCTGAAAAGCTAGTTTAGCTTCTTCACTTATACGGTTTTTCTAATTTGAAGCTTCCATCTACTTGCGAGCAAGCTCTAGAGCTCTTCTCTTTTTGTTGGTGAGAATTTTACTGTTCCGTTCTATGTTTATCATGAAAGAAAGAACTTTTCTTACATTCCCTTTTGATCCTTCTCAGTACACCTTCACCTGATTAGTGTAGGTTTTTAGTTATATAAGAAATGTCAGATCTTTTTTCCCTATCAAGATTATTGTCACTTCAATCTGGACCAATATAAAGAACTTAGTGCTGGAAACCTTTTGCGGATATTTGTTATCTTTGCCTTAGCTGGTACCTGTGCAGAACGAATGAAAAATTGTAGTTTGCTTTACAGATTTGTTAAATGCCTCATTTTGTGTTCTTAAAATTGTTTGAGAGATTCATCTGTGAAACACATTATTGCAGAAATTAGTAACTGATTCAGTGGCAATGACTATGTTGATCAGAAACAGCATTGTTTTTTTTGTCATATGTATGTATGTGTTTAAAACTATGTAATTGATACTGGCACCTGACAATGGTAGTAAATTAAGTAGCTTCTCTTTTCTGCTTAACCAGCATGAAAACTGTTCATATGCGAAGTTCTTTAAGGATGGCTAGGATGCAAAATTTTAAGAGTATATAGATGAACCTGTGCAATCTGCTAATAGGTTGCTCTTAAGTTTTGGAAGATGGCTACAAGGGCTTCAAAGAAATTTTAAACTAAACTAAGAAACAATGGGATTAAGAAGTGGTACTAAAGGGTCCTGTTGAGCAGTAGGATGGTCATTTTGGTAGTTGCAATGTTGCACGTAAGGTTTTTTGTAGCAAAACAAGAAATAGATCAACTGATCCACTCAAGTGCTACACTTATCTTACAGTATTAATAACGCCTTATTATATTTTCTTCAGTAGTAATATTTTGACTATGACATTTAAGTTTGCATCGCTTAGGTTAAGATGGTGATGGAGGGTGAGTCTGTTGCAATGACATCAGAAGGTGTTGGTACAGAGGCTGATGCAGCTACAATCGAAATCAAAATCAAAACACTGGATTCACAGACATATACTTTGCATGTGAATAAGCAGGTAAGCATCTCTGTCTTTATTTAAAAGTAGCTTTTCGTACCACTAAATTTGAATATTTCAAGGTCATTCTCTAGATTTTAATACCACACAATGTTGCTCATGGTTGTTTGTTGATAATATTTCCTTTTGTTAATTCTACTTCAGGTTCCAGTTCCTCAACTGAAGGAGCAGATCGCTGATGTCACAGGGATAGAGTCGAGGCAGCAGCGTTTGATATGCCGAGGGCAAGTACTGAGAGATAATGAGCTCCTTTCTCATTATCGTATCCTTCTGGCCTTCCATTCATCTTTCTAACTTCAATCATATAAAAATATGTATAGAAAATGATTTGTTAATTAAAATTTCATGTTCTCCTTTTTCTTTGATTCATTTGTTTATATGGTAAAAAATCACGGGAAGGATTTTGGAGCTGAGAAATGAACAAGATCATAAATGATTATTAAATTCTCTCACTGAAACTCTTAATATATTATTCTATCCAAACGGGGTGCTCTAAAATCAAAGTTTTTTATTGTTTATTGTGAAAATTATCTTGTACTCTCCTTGATTCAAATCACACCAGATGTTGAAGACGGTCATACATTACATCTAGTTGTGAGACAACCTCCTGAAAGTATGCCAAATGTTCCAGGTATGTGCCTTTTACTTAATATCCTTGTATTACAAAGAACGGTTTCATCTTTACCCTGGAAAACATGGAAGTCTTGGCACACTCATAATATAAATACGAAAATAAGGAAAATAAAGACATGTTTGTAAAAAGGGCAAACAAAATATTAAAAAAATTGGAAATAAAAAACAATAACAACAACAACAAAGCCTTTGTTCCCAAATAAATTGGGGTAGGCTAGAAATGAAACCCAATCTAAAAGAAAATCAATATAATAAATAGTAAAATAATAATAAAAATAACAGTATAAAAATGATAAAAAAAGATAGAAATTCCTGCAATCGCAGATAACAACCCAGAGGTTATATCGGCCCGTTGGCAGTTGATTAAACTGTTGATAGAAGCATTGCAATAGTGGTCAAGGGCTCTCCTAAACAAATGGGCCCACACTATTAATTAATTATTGTCCGCTCTCAAAGATTGCGAGAATCTCTTCTAATTTGTAAGATTTTGCAATTTGATCTGTATTATTTTTAAATTGGTGTTCCTTATTTTTTTTTTAAAAACTCAATTTCTTTCCATGAAAATGTATATTACATTTATGCTCCATACTATTCATTAATTATTGGCCGCTCTCAAAGATTGCGGGAACCTCTTCTAGTTTGTAATATTTTGCAATTTGGTGTGTATTATTTTAAATTTGTTTCCTTTTTTTTAAAAAAATTTCTTTTCATTAAAAAAGTATATTACATTTATGATCCACCCATTATTTTTAGAACCATGTATAAGCAGGGACGGAGGGAGTATAGGAGAATGGGGGTCAATTGACCCCCATTTGTTTTCTGAAAGTTCTGCATTGATGTGTATTTTTTAGATAAAAACAAGGACTGATATGCTTATTTGACCTCCATAAATTTCTCAAGTTTTCTTAAGTTGACCTCCGTACTCCTCTAAAGTCTAAACAATAAGAGTAAGTAACTTTTTACATACTTTGATCCCCCATAATTAAAATCATGCCCCAGCCCTAGTGTAAGATTTTCCATCTTAGTTTTCATGTCAAAACTGAGAAAACTAAGAGGGCACCTTTTTTTTATGTTCACATAATCTGAACGGCGTAAATAGTTTCCATGTTTTCTGGTTTCATAAGAGCATTAATGAAACTAGTGGATTCTCAAATTACCAATTAGCCAGATCTCCTTAGATGATTTCTGCTCTGTATATGATGCAGGAGCTGCAGATAATTCATCAGGTGTGCTGAACAATCAAGGCAATCCTGTCACAGAAAATATCGTTCTGGAGGCAATTAATATACAGCACAGAAGCCGTGGTTTTCCCAACATTGGTCAGGTTAGTTCTCTTTGTAAAAGTACTTTTAGGCTTATTGCATAAACAACCATGGATTTCAGTATGTTTCTACTTCACCATTTTAAATTTGTAAAGGCTTTGTTGTTGTTGTTGTATTGTCTTGAGCAGATTGTGTCTAGCATCATCAATTCCCTTGGAACCTCTGCTGGGGCAAGCTTGGGTATGGACCCTGTGGTAATATTCAAAGCAAAATATGCAAATTATTTCTTACTTCCATTAGAAATATAATTCTTAATCTTTTCATTTGCTAGTACTAAGAGTCATATATTTGCCATTTATTTAGTCAGAACTGTGTTGTAGAAGGGTTACAGCTACTAGAAGACCAATATCTTGCTCCATGATATTTTCTTTTCAAACTTTCTTGCTGCCTTATGGTTTAATCAGAGCTATGTTGTAGAAGGGTTACAGCTACTAGAAGACCAATATCTTGCTCCATAATAATTTATTTTCAAGCTTTCTTGCTGACTTATGGTTTTATATTTGTATCATCTTGAGGGGGTATTTTATCTCTTTATTTACTTTGGTATAAGTCAAACATTGAGGATGCATGCACACGCCTTACTGCTGGAACTTATGTGATAGTGTTTTCTTTTGTTAATTCAGTAAAAACTATAATTGCATTGTTTGTCGGTTGATTTCCAGGCTGGAGCAGCAAACAATGAACCTCGGTCTGCAGAGTCTACTGAACCTTATCTTAATCCCAGATCATTAACTGTTGAAATTGGCTCAATGCGGGTCCCGTCTCAGACCCAGTCTGCTGAAACTTCAAGTGGTTCTGTGAATCCTAGTGTGAGATCAATTATTCCATAAAAGATATTTGTAAGCTTGAATTTCTGTGGCTAATGAGTTTATCTAATGTTCCTTTATTCCATCTATTTTGTAGCCAATTCCTGATTCCTTGGCAACTATATCTCAGTATTTGCAATTCATGAATGAGGAATTCAGAAGGGCAGGCTTTTTTGGTCAGATTGGTATGATTCACAGTTCACAAGGGCTTTAGTAAATAATTTACCAACTTGGTGATTTGCGGTCAATTACCAACTTGGCAACTAGTTATTACAATAGAACATTTTGTAACAAACAATCAACCTTATGTTTCCTTTTTATTTATTTATTTTAATCTTGATGCTTAGCTTTTTAGTCGACCTCGGCATTTTCAATCTTTGATTTTACCAAATTACAACACACTATAAGAAAGTTCAACTCTGCTCAGTGACCATTATCCAAATCACAAGTGACAAAATTGTTACTTATCCAGAGGTCTATCTTTCCTCAAGTTATTGCCGAATGCTTTTGAAACAAAATGTATATTTTAGAAGTTGATGTCAGCCATCTAATTGGTCATCTTGATTGAAATATAAAGCCGTACTGGGGGCCGTGCAATTTGGATCTGGTACCTTTTGTAATAATAATTATCATGTCAATTAGACATGTTCTTTCTGTAGCTGTACATTTATTGCAAAAAGCCAGTCATCATTGCAAACATTTAATGAAGTTAGGAATTTGCATTGCCTGAAGTAAGTAGGCTATTAGATCGATACAACGGCTTGGATCACATATTTGATTTTGTTCTTTTATTGTGCTTCAATAGTATCTGCCCACCATAGCAGACTATCCAAATTTTGTTATATTATATAAAAAATATACCTATGGTCTGAGTCCTAAATATTGAAAATTTTGAAAACCATTTGTAGATAGCTTTACACCAGTTGGGCAAGGATATGGGACACAGAGCTTTTCAAACCTAACCCATGCTCTAGTTTCTACTGGATCACTAATGATTCGGGCTCAAATATGTTTATCAGTAAGTTGATCCCTTTCTCTTTTTTGGTCTTGCTTTTCTTGTTCAGCTGATACATCACTTGGTAAGGTACCAATTGGGTCACTTTGTTCGTATGTTATTTGGCCAAGTCATTATGTTCTATCCTATTTTGAGTTCTCCCCTTAGGTCAGAAGTCCAGCAACAAGCAGGAACAAAGCTACCAACAAAGAAAAATAACTAAACAAAGATTGATCAGTACCAATCAAATCTTGCCAAGTTTTGGACTTAATAACAACTGTACTTAAACTATGTTGGGCCAACTATTTCTCTATGCTGTACTTTGACTGAATTATTTTACCTCTTCAGGGCTATACTTTATTGTCTTATTTGTTAACCTTTAGAAATGATATGATATTCTCTGCATTAATTTAGGAACTAGCAGCCCAGCTATCTGATCATACCAATGTAACACTGGTACCGGCACGAGCACAACTTCAAGCGCTGTCAGTGCGATCAGGAATCCTTATGCAAAACCTTGGATCATTACTTCTGGAACTCGGGCGGAATGCTATAATGCTACATACAGGCCCCACACCGGTATGCCTTAAGCACCCTTTTATTGTTAGTTTTGCCCGAAATTCCCTGCTCAGGCAAAATGTCTCTCTTTCATAATAAGTTTTATGACATTAAAAATACCTGAAGTCCTGAACTATAATAAAATAGCCATCCATTTCTATCAAGAAGAATACCTGAGGTAGCATAATTTATTTCTTTTGTGTTAGTCTGTTCATCATATCTTATAACTATTAGTATTGCTATGGCGAAAGAACAGTTGGTACTGGGATTTTGTATATCATCTGGAGGGGACATTCCCTTCTACCATCTTATAACTATTAGCATAATGTAATATTTGTTGGAATATATGTCAGTAACATGCCAAACATACATTTTTTGTTGTTAGCTCTTTGTTCTCATTATTACAACTATTTCCATTTATGACTTGAAGTTAGACTGCGAATATACAGTCAAGGACTAGATCACTGGACTTAGGTTTGGTGGCAAATTGAAACAAAAGCCCCATCTCATATGGAGGCTGATTTAAAGCAGATCAGTCTTTATTGTCCATTTTAGTCTGTTCTGACAATTCTTTAATATTCCAGCAAGATGCGTCAGTTAACGCTGGACCAGCTATGTTCATCTCTGGAAATGGTCCAAATCCGTTGATGGTTCAGGTTTGTAGAAGAAACAATTTGATTTAAGTTTTTATATTGACATTTTGGTGAAGAGAATAAATTCTTATCTTCTCATTGTTTCTTTTTGTTCCTACCCTTGTAGCCTGTCCCATTTTTTCCATCATCAAGTCTGGCAGGACATACTGGCGATCTCTATTCCACCCGTGGCGTGCATGGTGATTTTTCTCGTACTCTTCTTCGACCGAGGAATATTGACATACATATTCGTGCTGGTAACTTCTCATTTTATATACTTTCAAATGTCAACCAAAACTATGATATTATTTTGATAAATGGAAAAATCGGCAAAATTCTAATAATATGCACACACAATAACAAATAAGCACTTGATTAACTAAGAAGCCATCAGAAGAACAAGAAAAAGATTGACTGGTTCAACCGTTCTTCTGCACAATACTTGGTGTGGTCACGACTTGTGCTGCTTCCTAACCCAGTCTAACATTATTAGGTCGTGGAGCACCCACGCCAAGTGGTGTGAATCCAAGTGGAGAGACTGCTGGAGAGACTGGTACACAAACACAAGAACAACCAGGCGCAGCTAGAAATTCTGGTTCAACAAATCAAGGTCATAATGGAGAGCATGGAATTAGAATGGTTCCATTACCTGTAAGAATGGTTGCTGTACCAGTCCTTGCCAGAATTCCAGTGAGAGGAGATTCTGGAGGTGTGGTTCCACCTGTCAGTGAGGCCCCTAATGGTAGGTCCCAGCCAAATTTGGATCATGTTATGCAAGGACAGAATGTTGCCAATGGAACTGACCCTTTGGCATATGCATCAGGTGAGATTTTATAGTTTCGTATTTGGCTTACCATCAAAATGTTTTATCATACATACTACTACAATTTAACAATTAACAAGACAAGCAGTCATGCTATGTGGTACCGTAAGATCTCATTATGAATTCATTTCTTTCGTCAACTAGTAGGGTGTGTGCCCATGTCCTGATTTTGGTGTGTTGTAGCATTCATCAAAATTGATAAAGAGTGAGGCTATAGTGTTCCGAAAAACCAAACGCATTGTACTTTGCATTCATATCTGCGATTTCAAAATCCAAACGATTGATCCAAACCGTTAAACTAGATCTTCATATTAAATTCTTCTTGGAGACCAAATTTTACATTTTTTTGAATTTTTTTAAAGGGGTGAAAAATTGATTAATCTAACGATCTCTGGATCATCCGATATGAATGATTTTCGACTTCTCCAAAAAATAGTAAAAAAAATCAAAAAATGTAAAATTCGGTCTCCAAGAAGATTTTAATATGAAGATCAAGTTCAACGGTTTGAATCGGTCGTTTGAACTTTGAAATCAGAGATATGAAGGCGAAGTACAATACGTTTGGTGCTTTGCGGAACACCGTAGCCTCACTCATTGATAAATAGTAAGCTGCGAAATATTTATGGAACACATCAAGTATTTGGAAAAAATAATTAGTGATGAACATTAATTTTTGGCACTGGACAGTAGGACCATAAAGCTCTCTGTAATATATGCCAAGTCAAAACCAAGACTGCCTCTGAACTCAAGTCATTTTTCTCTTTCATAGGGGGGCCTTCAAATACTGAATTTGTTGATATGGCTACTCTTTTGCAAGAGTGGTTAGGAACAGAAAATGTTGTAGATCCATTTCAAGTAAGAGGAAGCGGGACCACCCGTCAGGAACCCATTATCAATGCTTCCCCTGCAGCTCCACCTCATGCAAGTGGAGGCAGCAGGATTCCGGAGGCAACTTCAGGTGTTACTGAGGAGGGAATACAGTTCTCTAATTTGCTTCGTCAGGTTTTACCAGTGGTTTCTCAAATTGTAGATGCCACATCAAGTGCTTCCCCTGCACAAGTAAGTGTTCGGATATCTCAGCAATGTTTGTTATTCAATCCCAGTATTATTTTGTATGTGCTGAGTAGTATTATCAGTAGTTCAAATAATGAAGAAAAGATCAATATGAAAATCAAATGGTTGCAGCTTGCAGGTATAGGAGCATCTCAGGGTAATTAATTCCTTTGTACATGAGAATTGTTGAGTGTGATTTGCTTCATTCTGCCATTTAGATGATTTTCCTTTTATTTATAGGCTTCTGTAGATGGCTTCAATGGTCATGCTCGCAGGAACTCAAATGCATCAAGGAGTCTTGATAATCCGGAGGAGGGCCCCAGTACCAAGCGTCAGAGGTACCTTCTGTCACTCCTTTATTGTGGTATTTATTTTTAGCTGAAGGTAGTGAGATGCTGACTATAATTCGAGAGTTATTGCACCATCTTCTTACCTTGTTCCTTGTGCATTGCCCTGCTTTTTTGACCGGTGGTCATGGTCATTAATGAAAGAGTTAGATTCTTATATTCTCCTTTTCTTCTGCAGAAAGAATGACTGATTTTGTAGCTTTGTAAGATCATTATTTGATGTTCTCGAAATTCAATCTTGTCAAGCGAGAAGTTTCCTTAGCATTTTTTCAGCCAAATGGTTGTTCCAATTGAAAATCAGATGCAATGCAACTTATATATGGCCTGAAAAGCCAGTGCTTTGCTCTTGCTGGTGGGTCTATTGTGTCAGTAGTATTATTTAATTGTTAATTTCCTTGTATTTTAAATTATTCGTATAGAGTTGCATGTGTTGGAGGCTTGTGTTACTTTGCTCATAGTTTAGACAACTGGAATTGTAGAAAATGGTTATAAAATACTTGAGTTAGGTATGCATTTTTCTCTTTTGGGTTTTGATTGGTGCAAATGCGTCATATATGTGCGTCTTCTGATAATTACGCAATATGCAACTATGCAAGCTATAGGATGATGCTTGTCCAATGACATAGTTGGGATTATTAATTAGTCGTGCATAGTTTGCTAAGGATCTGATGAAATATCATCAACATTTCATATCTGTACTCGTAGCCGTAGAAGATTGGCATTTGTGAGGATGAAAACAATTGCTGAAATATATTGGAACATGTTGAGAGAAAAGGTTTTAGGGTATTTCTGGAAGAGAATAATTATGTAATAAATTAGAAACATTTATGTAAGATGTTGATTTCGTAGAAGTCTAAAGGCATGCTAATGGAATTAACTCCTTGCTTATTTTAATTTGATATTAGAGCCACTTCATTCTTCACTGCCAAAGAGAAATCTGTCGTACAGCGGCGGCCTCAATAAGTTACCCTCGTGGGGAAAAAAGGTGTGTGTGTGTGTGGTGGTGGGGGGGTTCGTTTCTATGCTGTCATGGTGGGTTTAGATAGTAGAGAAGAGAGATGGTCCGGGTGATGTGGTGGTTTATGTCCCCTGGGAAAATAAGGAGGAATACGACAGTCATGTTCATGAGATATGGTGAACGTGATGAAGAAGAGGATCATAAACTGATGAAGTAGGCAGAGAGCTTGACCGCAGGGGCACAAACACAATCATGGAAATTGGAGCTCTTAGTGAATTTGAAGCTTAATGGATCAACCATGTGTTCAGTTTTCACCTTAAGAGCTGCATGCGGATCCCCTGTAATCGTATATTCGTATATGCATAGCTGAAAAAACAATCATGGAAGTTGGATTTCGCATTTTAGATAACACAGTGCTCTTAGTTTTTTCGAAACATATATATATATATATATATATATATATATATTTATTTAAATATATAGGATAATTAAGAAAAAAAATTCATTTTTTCTTCGCGTCTCTCGCCTCTCTGTACCTGATACTCCTCTCCGCCAGTCAATCTTTGTGCCTCTCAGTCTCTCTGCAGGTATTCAAATTAATTTGAGTACTTGAATTGATTTCACTCACAGAGAAATTGAGAGTTAAAGAGAGAACAGAAGAACTTTGAAGCTAACTATAGCTAACAAAGAGAAAATGTCAATTTTGATATTTCCTTTCATTCATCAAGTGATGTAGAGTTTTACTATTTCTAGTTGTTAGATAGAGGTTGCAAGTATACAATCGTCTATTGTAGTATTTAGAGGTAGGATTTAAACTTTCAGATTTCAGTAAATTTAATTTAAGCAAAAACAAAAGCGAAAAGAAAATTTTCAGATTTGAATTGTTTGATGTTTTAGACTAAAGGAAAAACTGAAAGTGATGTGAATTCTAACTCAATTAACAAATGAATTAGGACTTGTTAAGATGTATTATTCACAATCGTTGATACTTGTTTGTTAATCAATTTCTTGATATTATGAGGGTACAGTTTTCATATTTTGATACCAAGTAATATTTCTATTTAGGTATCATATTTGCACTAGTTATGGCTTCACCTCTCGATACTTGATTAAACTAGTCAAAACATATTAAGTTCATACCGTCCTATTTATCCTAAGTCATCATATTCCACCTTTCGACATTTAGTACAATTCGTTAGAATAGTTAGGTAAAACCCATAATCAACAAACGTCATCTCTCGATCCTTAATTCGTTAATTATCCTACTTCCTATGGTCTATACTAATATCCAATATCTCTATTGCAAATATCAAACCTTAAGTTTAAATAATTCAAAATAACAAGCAAGTCATAAAGATAAAGTTCACAATCAATTAGCATCATCTCTCGGTACTTAGCCAATTAATTGCTTTGTTTTCTATGATCAAGGATTTAATACTAAATTCTAAGATAATAATTCATGAGATTGTAACAAATAAAATAGAAAGCAAATCATAGAATCAAATAAGAAATTTCATTATTCAAACAAGTATTGCAACAAGAGTTTCAAGTAATCCTAACAAGTTCTAATACAACTTAGCCGGACATGACTAAGTGGCTAAACATGATAGAGTTCTAAAGAAAAATAGAGAAAGAGATATACAACCAAGTTTTGCTTCAAGGAAGGACTTCTTCTCTCCTTCTTCTTCTTCTTCTTCTTCTTCCCTCTTCTGTGAAAACTCTAAGTTCTAACTCTTTGTAACTGACTAAAATTCTTGAAAAAAGCATTGTCTTGTTGTCTAATAACTACTGATATTTATAGGGAAGCAAAATTCTAAAAACAAACTTCTGGAACTGCTAATTTGTGCTTATGTGCAGGTCTATTGCGGGAGCAATAACTTTTATTGCGGCCGCAACATAATTGTGAGTTTGAGTTCTGCTCATCATCCCACATTATGCACGTTCTATTGCAGGCGCAATGGCTGTTTTTGCGGCCGCAATGAACTTGAGTGAAAACTGCCATGCCCTGTTTGTGTTCTGCCAACTTGCATTGCGACCGCAAGGATATACCTTGCGCTCGCAATGAAGCTATAACTTTCTTTTGTGATTTGTAGAGGTTGATTATGGTCGCAATGATGGTCCTTGCGACCGCAATTGACTTGGCATATGATCCAATTTCGTCGTCTTGATTCCTAGCTTGTTCCAAAGCCTTCAATTATGTCCATTTTGCTCCAAATATCTGTTTTTGCATTAAAACACTGCAAGGTAGTGACTTGAACTCTTTTATGATAAAAACTTGTTTGTTGGACTCTAAATTACGCTAAACTTGACTTAAATTACATACTTGATCCTAGATAAATGAATGTATAATTTGGCTTTATCACCAAGATAGTACATCAGTAGGTCTTTTATAAGCGAAATCTGTTACAATGATTCTCAACAAAAAATAACTGAGTTATGTTATGAATTCTAACCAATCAATACAACTGATTTCTATTTATTCCTAACGGCTCATCATTGAGCACAAATCTTGATATCATCCAGATTGTATCTTTAGGCTCTGATATAGGGATGAAGAGTGCGTTGTCTGAATATTAAATTTCCTTGCTGACTGCTCTCTTCTCATGTGTAAACTAGTTCTGACCGCCTGTCTGCAGATCCTCTCTTCTCTTTTGAGCTGAAGCTTTGACGGTCATCCCTAATTTGATCGTAGAACCTGACAGTCACCCCTCTTCTGATTATTCTTGATCTCGAGAATAAAATCTGGATACTTCTCCTTCATCGAATCATAACTCTCCCATGAAGCATCTTCAGGTAATTGGTTTGTCCATTCAATGAGCACTTGAGGTTCCACTGCATTTCTAACTTTAGCCATGTGTTTGCCTAGAATTGCAATTGAAACTAACCTGTGTGTTTCTATTCCACCTGATAGAGGAATTGAGGGAGATACCGCTTGAGAGTCACTTACTAATGTCTTGAGTTGTGAAACATGAAAAACTGGATGGACTAACGATTGAGGAGGTAAGTTGAGCCGTTATGCAACTGTTCCAACTCTTTCCAATATTCATAGGGGCCAAAAAATTTGGGGTTAAGTTTTTTATTCTTCATTTCTGCTATGGAGATTTGTCTGTAAGGTTGTATCTTCAGAAAAACCCAGTCACCAACTTGATACATCTCAAAGTACTGTTCACAATCATCAATCCATTCTACAACTCTTTCTCCATTGAAATTGGAAAACTTCATTCTTAGTAAAAAGAACCTTTGGTGCTAGTGATTCAATTCCCCATTTTTACCAAATTGGGACCCTCCCTCGCGCTCAAAATCAAAGTTAGTTATACCTTTTACCCCTTTTGAAGTTTCACCTCATGCCTATCAACATGTGCTTCACTAGCATCACCTTGATTTTCAAGATTTTTTTCTAACGTGTTGGTGATATCATCGAATCTTCCATCATGCTGGTTCATCTTCTCCTCCAATCTACTTGCACGATCTATCAACTCTAGATTTGCTCTTTCAATCTCCTTTTGCACCGAATCAAACTTAGAGAGCTTGTCGTTGACAAGTGCAAGATCGAGATGATGATCCTCATCAGATGTAGTGTGACTTTGTGTTGATCTTCCAGCCATAACTTTCTTGTTTCTTGAACGATCTACTGTGCCAAGCAAGAAATGATGCTCTGATACCACTTGTCAAGTACCCAAATTGGTTTGAGTACTTGAATTGATTTCGCTCGCAGAGAAATTAGGAGTTAAAGAGAGAAGAGAAGAATTTTGAAGTTAACTATAGCTAACAAAAAGAAATGTCATTTTGATATTTCCTTTCATTAACCAAGATAGTACAACAGTAGGTCATTTTATAGGCGAGATTTGTTACAATAATTCTCAACAGAAATTAACTGAATTTTGTTATAAATCCTAATCAATCAATACAATTGATTTCTAACTATTCCTAACAGTCTATCATTGCGCATGAATATTGAGATCATCCAGATTGTATCGTTCAGCTCTGATACATGAATGAAGAGTGCTCTGCCCGAATATTAAATTTCCTTGCTGACCGCTCTCTTCTCATGTGTTAACTGACCGTCTGCCCGCTATCCTCTTTCTCTTTTGAGCTTTGAGCTGAAGCTCTAAAGGTCATCCCCAATTTGATCTTAGAACCTGACACTCTCCATCTCTCCTCTCTATTCACTCGATCTCTGACTCTGATCTCCGCTTCTCGTCTCAGCCATTCCAAATGTACTTTTTTTTGCCCCTATTCTGGACCTTTGGTTAATCTATATTATATTGATACGAATGTATGGTATATGAGCTCCAATACTGAATCTTTATTAATATTGATACGAATGTATGCTATATGAGCTCCAATACTGATCTACTGAATATGATTTCAAACCAGCCCCTTAATTTTTCATCCAAAACCTAGTTTCCTTCTAATTTTAAACCCCTGTGATAATCGGGTACCCTATCAATGATTTTCTGGTATTGGATGGTCTTGTGTTATTTCAGATACCGATTATTCAACTCTCAAAATTTTATTTTTCAGTGAAGAAGGAAAGGAATCAAATCTCACAATGGGGAAGAGAAAGTCCAGAGTGAAGCCAGCACCAAAGAAGCGTATGGATAAGCTAGACACATTTTATTGTCGTTTTGGGTTTTAGGTTTGCTTATTAATATAACATCCAATAACATTGTATATGAACTTTCCTCAAAAAAAAAAAAATGTATATGAACATTGTTTTTCGATAAATGAAGTCTTGGTTGGTGATTGCCTACAGCTTGAAAAATTCGGATTCAAACTGAAAAGCAAAAAAAAAATTGATAGGATACATGTCGTATGTGGCTGCATCGTACTTTTGAAAGCATGTACACCATTTACGCACTCTATTTTGTATATCGTATTTACAGTGAGTTATACTACAACAAAATTTCAATGTTCTTTCATCAAATAGATGAAAATTACCCACGTATTTGGAAAATAACAAGAGCTGAATGATCAACCAATTATACAGCACAAGCCTGTCATAAAATTGTACATGCATCATGGATTTGCTCACAAAATACCACTCAAGAAACCCCTACAAAAAGTTTGTTCTGTAAGTTGTCTCGTTTAAGTATAAAATAAAGGGACTAAAAAAAGTGGATAAAAGCAAGAGAAATTTTATTACCAGATTCCAGAACCTGATTTTTCCTTCTTTCTGCTTTAGGAAAACATTATTTTGGATGGTGAGAGTACATTATATAATTTAAAGAATGAGAGATCCAAATCTTTTAGAATATTGAATGATTAGCCAGGAGGTAATATTAAATAATATCATTTTTGTATAATTAATACCTCGTTCTGCCAGTGAAAGCATCATTAATCTCAATTACCGTTGGTTTCTCAGGAAATTCAGATATGATAACATACTTCTCCTTCCCACTGGGCTCATCTACTCTTTTGTACAGTTCATAACCCTTTGGATACGCCATCCTAGAAACAAAATGTTATAAAACTTCGATATCTGAGTCCATATTTGAAGAGAAATTTGAAAACATATTATAAAGAAATGAGAAGCAATGCATCATATATGCATAGAATTGCTTGCTCACATAATGGTCGTCCCACTTTCATATTGAGCAATACCAATAGTATAATTTAACACTCCTAATTCATTGTGCCACTTCCATACAGAAAACACACACAAACACACACAGGCTTGTCCAAATTAATGTTTGTATATATATAAGACTCGATGTTTTCCCAAAAAATAAAAAAATAAATCTAAACCTCACTGTCTTGTCCCCTCTAATGTTGACTAAGAAAAGATGTCTGATGCCCTAAAACCTTACTCGAAATACTCTGGGTTGAGGAATAGACCGGGGCTGATGCTACTTAGATGACCAGCATATGTCAAAATATGCTAAATAAGCCTCTCAAAACCCCCTAGTTTCAAAGGGGCTGATTTTGAAAATTAAATAAATAAAGGTCAAGCTCTGATGCCACAATATTTGACTAAAACTATGATGACTAAACCTGAACTCAATTCCCACCCAATTCACAACAACAACAACAACAAAGCTTTTATTCTCAAATAAATTGAAATAGAAATCCAATTTGAAAAGAAAATTCAATATATATAATAATAATATAATAAATAGTAAAATAATAATAAAAATAAAAGTATAGAAATGATAATAATAATGCTAATAATAATAACAATAATATACTATTACACCAATAATAAGTTTAAACTAGCACTCTACGTCGTTAATTCCAGACTAAAGTCGTACAACTATAACACTACTTCTAAAATTTAGTTTGTCACGAATCTGGCATGTGTATCACCGACTTCCATGCAATACTATCTGACGTCAACTCTTTTGAGACATTCCATGTCTTTAAGTCTCTTTTTACATATCCATCTTATATCAATTTCGGTCGACCCTACCTCTTCTTGTATTTTCGACGCGGTTTAAAACTCCACTACGTACCAGTGCATCAGAAGGCCTCCGCTGGATATGCCCATACCATCTCAAACGATGTTGAACAAGTTTCTCTTCAATTAATGCAAACCCGACCTTATCACGTATATCGTCATTTGTAATGTGATCCCTTCTTGTATGCCCATATATCCACCGTAAGTCTGTAACATACACATCTTTGCCACACTTATCATTTGTATGTGTTGTCCTTTAGTAGGCTGACATTCTGCTCCATACGACATTGTGGATCTGATCGTTGTCTTATAGAACTTATTTTTTAACCTTTATGGGACCTTGTCGCATAGGATGACACATACTTGTCGTCATTTTATCTAACACACTCTTATTCTATGGCTAACATCTTCATCAATCTCGCCATCACTCTATAGCATCGATTCCAAATATCAAAAGGTATTCCTTCTAGGCACTACTTGTCCATCTAAACTGATATCTCCATCTTCTGATTGGACGCCAATGAATTCACACTTCATATACTCGGTCTTAGTCATTTAAGTCTAAAACTTTTTTATTATAAAATATTCCTTCACAACTCTAATTTTCTATCCACTCATACCTTACTTTCGTCAATTAGGACCACATCATTCGCAAAGAGAATGCATCAAGAAATATCGCCTTGTATATCTTTTGTGATCCCATCAATCACTAAGGCAAAAATGTAAGGGCTCAATGCTGACCCTTAATTTAATCTTATCTTAATGGAAAAGTCATCGGTTTCGCTATCACATGTTCTGACACTAATCACAACATTATCATATATATCCTTAACAAGGTTAACATATTTTGTTGGAATTTTCTTTTTTCAAGTGCCCACCACATGACCTTCATCGGTACTTTGTCATACGCTTTCTTCAAGTCGATGAATATCATATGTAAATCCTTCTTCTGCTCTCTAAATCTTCCTATCAGTTGTTTTGTCAAGAAAATTGTCTCTATAGTCGATCGTCCGGGCATAAAATAAAATTGATTTTTCGTAACGTTTGTCATCTTTCTTAAACGATGCTCAATTACTCGCTCCCAAAGTTTCATTGTATGGCTCATAAGCTTGATTCCTCTGTAATTAGTACAACTTTGAATATCTCATTTATTCTTGAAGATACGTATAAATATACTTCTCCTCTACTCGTCCAGCATTTTGTTTGACCGGAAGATGTTGTTGAACAACTTAGTTAACCATACTACCCTATGTCTCCAAGGCATCTCAATAACTCGATCGGGATGTTATCAGGCCCTAAAGCCTTACCAACTTTCATTCTTTTCAAAGCCTACTTCACCTCCATCTCTTGAATTCTTCGAACGAATCGCCTGTTGGTGTCATAAAAAAAGTCATCTAGTTCAACCATAGTGCTTTCGTTCTCTCCATTGAACTTGTCGAAGTATTCTCTCCATATGTTCTTGACCTCGTCATCTTTCACTGAAAGTATATTTTTCTCATCCTTGATGCATTTGACTTGACTAAAATCTCTCATATTTCTCTCGCAGAGTTTGGCAATCTTATAGACGCCCTTTTTGCCTTCCATATGTTCTAGATCTTCCATGAATTATTTCTTGATGTTCTCGCACAAACCTATATGTGAGGCATACGCACGTTTAAAACTAATCCACCAACGACCAACTTAACTAGGGTAAGTCGATCTTCTTGTCTCCTAACGTCGACAACTCTGTTCTTGAGACTTTGGTCAATTGAGACGCCTACTTCATTCCTGCTTCGCTCTGATCCTATATACTATAACTTAAACCAGTATTTTGCACCTCCTTCGCCTTATGGCCCGTCCATTTAGTCTCTCGAACGCATATGATATTTACACGTCTGCTAATTGCAATATAACTAACTCTCGTAGCTTATCCGTTAAGGATCTTACATTCCAACTACCCAGACGAATTCTAATATCCTCAGCTAGTTTCCTTACCCCTTGCACTCGTCGAGTAGTGCGAAGACTCTTGCTTATTTATCACTACACCCAGACGCCGATATAGTGCGTCACTAAGGGACTGACGACCCGACCCTTGCACATTTAACACCAATACTCGGGTTTCGATATGGCATGTCGCTAAGAGGGTTACGCCCCAACGAAAGTCTACTGAGTTTCATTTTCATGGGAGTGGCTATTTTTTTTACGTTGGCTCGCCAAGCCTATCACAGCCCTCCTTTTTCGAGCTTGAGACCGACTATGTTGAAACAACACAGGTGGAGCTAGACAAAGGTCCAAAAACTGAAATAACAAAGTAAACGAAGCCCTCAACTGGATTATTAATTTTGAAGAATCAAAAGGAGCTAGACACGTACCTCAAGGCACCCATGATAGGATAAAAAGAGCCCGCATAATAGAGGAGGCGAAAATAGGAGCAAATTTCAAATGAGGCAGCATACTCCATTCTTTTGTCCCTTCCCATAGTCTGTTTGAAGTAAAAAATTTAGATGCCATACGCCTTTAAAGTTAAAAACAAAGAGTAAAATGAATGCATAAAATATAAGATGCTTTACCGTCATAATGCCGTTTGAACTAGGCAAATCCTGAAAGAATTTGGTGTTAGTAAACGAAGAAAATAGTGAAAATCTAATTTAATTAAAATGCATAACGATAACCATCTATATTTTAGTTTTATCTAATAGTAGAATAAATAATAGCACTTAAACTTCTAATACAAAATAATATTAGGAAATTCTTTTTCTGATTTCTCATATCAAAAAATGGAAGGTAGTGAAACCAAAGAGAGGTTGTTTTCGACTGAATACCTTGAGACGAGGATTGATGAGGATTACTGGTCTGCTCCCAGCTGCATCGGTCATAGCTTTCAAATCCTTCAGAAGCAAACATTTAATATCACTTTATATCGCATTAACAAGTATGGCATGAAAAAGGCCTATTATGTGTCTTTTCTGCCAGCATGTTTTTTTAGGGTAAAATCCTGAATCAAAATATACACACAAGAAAAAACAAAAAATAAAGAAAGTAAGACAGTGGGATTCAACTGGTATTGCTAATTAGCCTGAACCTGACCAAAAAAAGGTGCTTATTTACAAGAATTGTTTATTGACTCACATCAATAATGCAATTACCAACTGCATTTTGGGGAGCTATCAGGATGAACATATCATCTTGCTCGTCTACTTCGTCCCGGCCTTCAATTCAAATCACGAAAAAGAAATGAGTAAGAAGAGCATTGCAGGAGTATCTTTTAATGAAAATTAAATATCAGGAAACTGCTTGCCGCTTCAAAAAAATTAAAAGAAGTTCGAATATCAGCCAATGTTGAATTTGCAGTCTTTGACATGATCCGGCTGTCATGAGGTCAAGAACTTTGACCCATACCCAGCTCCTAACTGAGATAATTGAGAAGTAGACCTTACCCACCATTCGGCCTTTATTTGTTTCTTTTTCTTTTCGAATGTCATTCAAATGGAAAAAAATCTGAACTAAGTATGACCTTCTTCTATTTTAAAAAGAAACATATAGATTTTTAGACCCAAGCCAACTGGCTGGCGGATCAAGAGATGCCAGCCCTGACAAGAGAGGTTGGTCAAGAATGGGTATTGTCAGCCTGCCACACTTAAAAATTGTCACCTTTAAGAGAAGTTAGAATATCATATGTAGAAGTATCTGTATGGTCTAACCTATAGCTCCAAGATTAATAAAGGTCCCCATGGCCCCATATTCGCCCCAATCCATGAATTCCAAAATCTTTCTAGTGCCGGCAAGTTGCAAAGGAATACCAGAAAATGCACCTTCCCCCATGGAACCTTGAACGCAAACCTAGTAAAAACCGAATCCATTTAATGTAAGTATATTTTGCAAATAAAAACCTATATTCAGTAGAATTGATTATTTGTAAATTGTAATGACTCCCAACATTTCTTGCACCTGAAACAAGCATACACATTTGCATATGACCAAGAATACGTGTATGGCAAAGAAAAGTGGACAAATGTTGAGTGTTACTTCAATTCCTATGGTTTACTGGCATTATTAGATAAAAAAAGAACTTATGCAAGTTAAATTAGTCCTGAAAATAATGCATGAAAATGAACTATCAAGTTGAACCTTCACTCGCTTTCCGTCATCAGCAAAAGAAAGTGCTAGTTCTCGTACAAGCTCCATCAAGGTGCCTATTCGATAAACATCCTGGAAAATTTCAGTTTTTGCTGTTAGTGTTTCTTTTCATTGGTTAATTGTATAACTTAATATGGTGTGGTGGTTGTCTTGCTCGATGCATATTACATTAGTTACTCTTCAGCTAGAACAAAACTGAACATGTATTCAATCAAACCACCTCTTACAGGTATGAACAGGGAATAATAATGCTTACTCATTTCATAATACATATAAACGGCAAGTTTCTTACATACCATGTCGGGGTTAAGTTCAGGAATGTTAATCTCTACCTGCAAATTAAAGTAGAAATTCAGAATAATAAACAAAAAAAGCAACCAGCAATCATAATAACGGCAATTAGCATGGACAAGTAGTTCCACAAATGTTCAAAGATAAAGGAAATCAAGGGAACAACAAACCAGAACCAGGATAGCATATTAGATACCATGGGGCTGCGATGGCCAATGAACTTTTTTTAAAGTACAACAATTTTGTCTACCAAACCAATTAGCAGCATTACAACATAAGGACTGTAGCACTGCAACAATATGACATATGCTCCTGTAAAACTGACCAGGTATCAGGAATACCATACTAATCGTTAGAAACTCTGAATGCCTAGGATATAAAAAGTTTGGAAGGCAGAATTGTCAGCTATGACAATTTGCAATTGTAAGATTATGCTGAGAAATAGACCTAGTGAGATTAAATAAACAACCTTCAACCGGGTTTTTTTATCCTCTATAGCTCTTTTGGTGGAACTTTTTACATCTTCATAGAAGTACTCTCTAATTTCTCTAGAATGAGGTATGTTGTTTAATTTTGTCGGAATTCCTCTCCAGCTGACCTGAAACAATACCAACAACCATGATGAAGACAAAAGAATGTTATTCTTTATTATACCAGATAAAACCAAAGTGCTGTACTCTTACCTTTTTTGAAGCGGTAACTCCGAAATTTGTGGATGAATTCCCTAGCAGAAGATACAAATACAATTTAACATAAACTTTCTTTCTACGTAAATTTTCATTTGTACAAGTGTGCCCAAAAAATGATGGGGTGGTTGTTTGGGGGGAGCAATTGCATATATGCGCCCAAAACAAATGGAATTATCATGTACATTTTAAGTCACATCATCATATCCTCTGTCCATTCCTCATCCTTATCTTCCAAACATTCCTAAGTTGCATAGTTATTTTCTACGTAAACAAGGGATGAGGCAAGCATAGTTCAAATACCATGGAGCTAATGAAATTTTCAATGTTCTATGGAGCTATACTATACTTGTTATGCAAGACAAACCTCTATGATACTGAAACTTTTCTAATATGCTTTGCAAGCACAACCCTCCTATACTTAAGCTCCAAATTTGAGTTTGTAGATTTGAATCTGAGACGTCTGATGTAACTGAGTTACCATATTTTGAATTCTTTTTCCAGTTATGAGGAACCAACCATTACTATCTGAGAGTCTAGATTGCTTGAAAGCATTGGTTGTCACCTTATAAAAATATCGGTAACTAAAGTCCAGAAATTATAAAACTCAACTTTAAAGCATACTTTGGTATTTAGATGACATTAATGGTTCAGATATCAACTGTCTGAAAATACGAGTATATGAATGCAGAGAGAAAAAAGGTTGATGAATAGGAAAAAGTGTGAATCTGCAGGGGGTAAAGGTAGGCTGGAATTTAGCAAGGATAGAAACTAAACAAACTACAAGAAAAAGAACAAGTGGCTGAAGTCAAAGGTTAATTGAAAGGGAGATAGTGCTGTGTTCCACAAATATAAATGTGGTTATTGTCAGACACGATTATACAATATATATATTTTTTAAAACAATAGAATAGAATAAGTTCTTATATATGTCATATGTATAAATTATTTCTCAAGTTGTGTTCATAAATAAAAAACAAATATATACATTTTATTTTTTCATGATAAGAATGTAAAACCTTTAAGGAGTATAATTATGTATTTAAAATGGATGTACACAAAACAACTTAATGTGCAAATCCAACTTGATGTATACATAATTTGAAATAATAAATTAATATAAATTTAAATGTACCGACAACAAGTCAGGAGATATATTTCCAAACAGCACATGCTTAAAGGGCCTAAGGCCTAGTCCTCCCGCCATCTGTTAACGAAACAAAACCGAAAGGAAAAGAAAATGGCAACGTTTGGAGTGGAGCACTCTCAAATCATTAGTCCCACCAACAGCAGCACCTTTTCACATCTGGAGCTTGGAGATCCCAATGTTAGGAGGGTAGGGTCTACAGCACAGTGCCACGGTAAGGGCTTAGAGAGGACTCCACAAGCAAGCAAGGGCGGAGCTAGGTAGAGACAGCCGCCCCCCCCCCCGGAATTTTTTTTGGAAAAATATACCTTGTATATTTATATAATTCGCCAATTTTTTTTACAATATGCTTATAATTTGAATTAAATGTGTCTCATTTTGCCCCCCCCCCCCCCGGAAAAAAATTATAGATTTTGCCCTGACGGAAATTCTGGATCCGCCTCTGTCCACAAGGTGTCCTAGAACGCAGTACTTGTGCTGATATCTGAATCACTATGTATACTGGATCATATCCATATAAAATTTAGTATTAAAATATTCCTGGCATATTTATAACTATCGTACTTGTACGAATTGTATGTATATCCGATTAGACGTCTGGCTGCTAATAGCCGTATCTATGCGACGTTGAGATTGAGATTGAGATTGAGATTTGGAGCCGAAGCATGAGGCTTGTACGCTTTCCAAAGCACCCAAGCATAGCTGTAAAAATATAATATATATACATAAGATTACCACTAGTTCCGGCCAACTTCACAGAGCTTGACGAATTAACTTTTTCCAGGAGAGAATCAACTTCTTGGAAAACCACTTCTCTTGAACGGTTTCCATCAATCTACAATCTTGAAAATTAGAACGGGAGAAAAACAACAGATATTGTTCTCATTTTCCTGAGAAAAAATAACTTGCAATAGAAAATTGATGAGACGAGAAGACACACCTTATTTAACAGGTTCAAATATGTGGGAAGAATTGCTTCTGCATTTTGCTTGTAGGTCTGAAGGCGCGATTTAACCTAGTCAAATAGGGTTCATAAGTGCCATTCCTAGAAGCAAAAGAGCCAGCTCAGTTATAGATGGCGCATACCGGTAGGAACTTGGAACGTTAGTAATAGCCTAATAGGTATTCTTGGTTTGTTTGCCTTATATGTCTAAACACTGATTGAACCTTTTCTGTTTGAAACTTTTAGCATTGAGTTTGGAGATGAGACCCAGTTTAGGCATAACTGGTCATTTAAGGATTGGTATGGCTCCGTTGCAATTTATATAAACAAAAAGAAATTAAATAAAGCCGAGAAAATGAAAATAGAATGGGGCTTATGAGGTCTAATTTGGTCAAAATTTAAGCTGAATTATATAAACAAATATATTTCTTCTTTTTTTCCTAATGTGCAGAGCTCAGCCTAGTTATGGTTATCCTTAACAGAGGAAAAACAGCCTTTAGAGTGAATATTTTCCTCTGCAAATGCCCAGGTAAAAAAACTCAACATTTCTTAGTCCACACGGGAAATAGAATGTGTGAATCGGTAATGAACATTTAGTGGAACAGTTATAGGCATCATGTCCCACACTAACTCAAAATAATTTCCAATAATTTGAAACTCAGATTAATATATCAAAAGTACCTTTTCCAGAGTATCATCAGAACGAGTAATAAGCCTTCTTGCTATATCTTCATTTTCAGGAGGGAAGTTTTTTATATGGTATATTTTTCCGGTCGATGGATCCAATCTCCTGCCAATGCATCTATCTATTAGGATTTCATCAGGCACCTGAGGTTTTCCACAAAAACAAAGTACTTTTTAAAAAATTTGGTAGAGGCTAGATAATCATGGATAATCATGAAAATAACAGTTCCTTTTGTTATAAGAATAACAGTTCTCACCATCGATAATCATGGATATAACATACCGACCACCTACTCTGAAAGCTTGTACCATGCTTGGTGCCAAAAAATAAAGCAATGAATATATATATGATATTACTACAGTAAAAGTAAAATTTGCACTTAAAAATTGGAGCATACATCGAGTACAATATAGATGTCAGGTCTAATGTTCATCTTCTCAAGACTCTGTGCTTGTAAATAGCTCCTAGGATAACCATCTAGAAGCCATCCCCTTTCCCTTGCATCTTGCATTGATAACCGCGAAACTACCATCTATTAAAAAAATAAGAAATATTATATGGATAAGAGATGTAGGTGAAGTACTTACATAAATATAGACCAGCACTTAAATAGAGTTGTAAGCACCCAAAAAAGTTTTTAAAAATGTTACAAACCCTTTTTGGTTAATAGCAAAACATCAAAACACAAATGCTAAGGTCGATCCAATAAAGTTGCTTCACACAAACTCAGAATCAAACTATTAACTTCATTCTCTTGGTTGATTTGATTCTGGACTAAAAGATAAGGACTGTAAGGGCGATGAAATGTTACCAAAATTCACTAGGATGTACCTTTGGCATTATCTAGTCTAAAGGATTGGTGTTATAACTTGTTACAAATTATCCGACAAATATCACAGTTTGCAGTGTTGGGAGTTACTTCCAAATGGAAAGCTCAGGGGATATCTTGCAAAAATACCAAACCAAGATGATATTTTACCTACATCTGTTACGATCTCATCTGGCACAAGCTTCCCATTGTCCATGTATTCTTTGGCTTTCTTTCCAATTTCGGTTCCAGAGGAAACTTCGGCTCGAAGGAGATCTCCAGTTGATATATGCACCAGGTCATACTGTAGAGTAAGGTAAAATTTAGAAAAAAATAAGAGATTCATAAGAACAACAATAGAAATAAAGAACTGAACAAAAACAAGACCTTCTCCACAATCATGTTACATTGAGTTCCTTTGCCAGATGCCGGGGCACCTGAAATCATCACTTTCAATGGCTCTCCTAAGGCACACTCCACACGAAGCCCCTAGAAGAAAAACAATCTCAACGATTCATTTGATTTGTGATTTTCAGATCATATTATAATTAAAAATCCAGTAGGCACCAGACACCAGTGATGAGTAATGACCTTGCATTTCGGCCTTGGATATTTCCGAGAACAGCGGAGGTGGGGCCCGACTGGCAGCGAGGAAGAGGAAGCACTCGAACAATTTGAGAAAGAGGAGAAGGAAACGCTGGTAAAATTGATCGGCGAAGGAGATTGAACGAGAGAAGGAATGGCAGCGGGACCTTTGGTATGAGATATGCTACTTCCATTTCCATAAGATAATGTCGCCGCGAATGAATTGGCCATTGCTGACTGATCTCGGTTGGAGAAAACCGCGAAGTCGGTACTCAGTAGACACTTGTTATATAGTTGATATCAAGTCACTATGAGACCGTGCATTTTACATGTGGCGGAAATTAGATAGAAGATTAGATCAAAAGATCAGGCCCATGTTTCTTAAATTATTAGATAGATAAATAAATAAATCATCTTCGTCCAGTACTTAGGAAATTTTGACTTATTCCGAGTCCTATAAATTTCGACATAATTTCGAGTCCTACAAAACTTATTTTGACTTGATTAATAAATTTATTTATCTCATCAAAATTTAATAAACTTTACGTATCAATTTTGACTTATATAAAATCCTATTATTTCTAATTTGTCAACGTGATAATTTTTAATTAATAAAAAAATACAATTACAAAAAGAGAAGGTCATTAAGATCAAGTGGTTTAAATTTAAAAGCCGGTTTCGAATCTACAACGCATGGGACATTGCTCTTAGGATAAAAGTCAGTTCCTATAAAAAAAATTCTAAACGCATATACGATACATTTTTTCAAATAACTTGCTACATAATACTAAAATAATGATATTTTTTTCATCTCCAAAACTAAACTGTAAACCAAATTAAAAGTTAACAAACACTTAGGAGGATGATTTTACCCAAATTAAGCTGAGCTCCACATGCTATACTTCTTCCGCTCAAACATTTTACATTTGTAAGCAGTGTGGAACAACCGAACAAGTAACGAAATCTCCAGAAATTTTGATGTTTTAGTTCCCGGTTGTGCACAACACTTAATTCTACCCCTCCTTAGTCCTTCCGATAGTCAGATATTCAGCAAATTTCTGCAAAATTGTGATCCAAAAGAACCTTTCAAAGGAAATCAACGGAATATAACAAAGAAAGCCGTCCTACCATCCTCCCAACTAATATCTTAGATACATTCACCCAATTTAAAATTTGAAAAAACTACAATAAACCTTATTTTGATAAAACAGAACAAGATACGGACCTAAACATTTAATCAGAACAAACAGAAGACTACGCTTATTTCCACTGAAGTGATAAATCATTGCTACAATGTAAAGGCCTCATAAGCACTCATGAGATTTGAGCTCACTGAGTTCCCCACTTACATGAAACTTAAATTAACCCACCCTATCAATAGCCGAAAGAAAGCAAAGTAACTAACGGGGTTAAAGAAGAGGTGGCCTACGGCAACAGCATTAGTTCTCCACTAAAATAAGAGAACAAAATGCTATTTAATCCCAAGCCCCTAAACCAAGCGATTTTGGTCGCCTGACGGCCATTAAGGGGTCAACAATCCCTTGACCGTCTTTCCCCAAACCATTACCTGGTACAAAACCCATCTTCTCCATCATTTTAGAACCAAATCCTTTTGTATGCTTCTCAAAACCACCTATTTTCTTTGAGTGGCGACTCTTCGAACTAGAATGTGCAACCTTAGGAGTTGACTGCACCACCTTTGTACCACTCACTTCACTGGACTCGAATTCGACACCTAAACCTAAAGATTTAGGCCGCTGAACTGGTTCAATTGCCCGAACCATCCCCTGGCCGTCTTTGCCTAAACCACGGCCTTCAATGAACCCCATTTTTGCCATCATCTTTGAGCCAAAACCTGTTGTATGCATCTCAAATGCACCGACTTTTTCTACCACGACTGTGGTCTCCTTTGAGTCCACAATTGTTTCCATTACAACCTTCTTTGTGATCGAATCTCCTAGCATTGTGCCAGATGAAACAAATGCAACAGGCTTCTCAGCAAATGATGTTTTTGCGGTTTTTTGTTTCCCTGAAGTGTTTTTCCTGCCACTTGATTTGTTGCTTTTAGGTCTTTCTGATGATGAGCCTTTTCTAGCTCCACGTGGAGTATTCTTATTATTTATGCCAACAACAGCAAAGTCTCCATTGTCAAGATTCACTCCCAAAAGCTACAACACGTTAAAAGTGGAAAGTATATATTTCAGAAAACTCACAGGCAAGAAAGTACACAACATATAGATTATTATCCATCATTACTATACTTGCATCTAAACATTGTTTTGTATGAATGAATATCACTATAGAATTGTCCACAACAACAAATATGATGCTTTCAGATATAACATGAATAGCGAACATACTAATTTTAGTACCTAGTTAAATTTTATAAATCTTTATTTATTTTATCATGCATCAGGCCGGGAGACAAAAAAGGCAATAAATTATTAAAGAGAAAACACTGCTAACTTGTAATAAAATGATAATAATTATCTATACAATATGAAAAGTTGAAGTTGGTTTTGAATTTTTATCCATGTTACTCTATTTACCTTGTCAAGTCGAACTTGATCAACGGAAGAAGGCATACATGTTTCCGCTGTCCGTGCCACCATTACAAATCTACACACACAAAAATCCTGAATGAGATAAAAGAAAATAGACAGTATCAGGCTGTCATGTCAACTTCAATGCCGCCGAAATTAGTCAGGTTGGAACCAAGCAGCTTGATAACAGATAATTAGGTATTGCAATTGCTTTTAGTATCACACATATGCTGTAGTAATGAACTTTCTGCTGGTGGTGTTCGGCACCAGAAAACACAGAACATTTCTGCCTCTGTAATCATACGAATTTTATATTTTAATAATATTTCAACCTTCCTGTTTTTACCTTTTCTTTCCGGAACCTTGGGAGCCACTTTTAAAGCGATAAATTGATGCCAAGCACTGGACCTACACAGTTCATGACAATTCAGATAACACCAATTTTACTAATATGAAAACTGCTGCAGCCAAGAAGCACTTCTCAAAATTAAATTAGAATTATAGCTTATAAAATTGCTTATATATAATGAAAAAACTGAAAGAAAATAGAAGACTTCTATGAGATAGTCAGTTCTAAGTTTTTTTATCAAAGTCATAGCTCTAAGCTCTCAATTCACTGATATGCATTTCTGAAAAGACCTTATAATTATGATAAATACCTGTGAGCAATCACGAGAATGCATAGGTTGGAAAGCATACATGTCAACTCCATCTACAACCATTTTCCTCAATTGCTGTAAATAAAGAAAAAAATTCACCAAATCCGAGCACTTGTCATTTTTACAAGGTCAAAAGGTTACCATTTCAGGTGATGTTCCTTCACAATTGATCCTCAATACACACTGAACACAAAAAGGGTCGAGAAATGGGCTCAAAAAGTGAGTACACCAGGTACAAAAATGGCTTCCTAAGTGACTGGTATATGGCACAAGCAGACTACAACAGCAAAATCAATACTTCATTGACAGTTGTGAAGTTGATTATCTTACATCATTTATTTGCTCTAGATCAACACCCCTATTGAGCATTCGCTGCTTCCGCTTCTCAGCAATCAGCTCTTTACGGTGTTTCTTCTTTTCACCTTCAGGTTACACAAGCAAATACCAATTGGGTAAGTACATTATTTGAGTCAAGGTGCTTTGGATGTTCACTAAAATAACAAACCAGAATATTTAAGACCGAATCTTAAAAGGCTGCCATAACAAAAAGATTCAGAGCTAATTTATAACTGTTTTTTAGCTATATTTATCATCTAATTAACCTATGTAACCACAATCACGAGACCAAATTGAGCTCATGCAATTATAATTGGATTGCAAAATTGGCTCGGTTGGATAAAAGCTTCTTAAATGTGCATTTAACATGAGTTCACCGCAGTAACATTACGAAATTAACCAAACACCCAACATATATCCTATTTGTAGCAAGCATCCATATTTTTTTGCTGCTAAAAGACCTTACAAATAGCTGATACCATTGGTGAATCCGACAAAAAAAAAACATTAGATTGCCTCGCCATTTCTCATTTAACTCAAAAAGGCTGCTGTATGCTAGCTCTGCAAATCTGGATTAATAAATCATGTTCGACAATTTTGAGATCAGATTTTTCGACAACAACAACAAAGCCTTTAGTCCCAAACAAGTTGGGTAGGCTAGAGGTGAAACCCAATAAATCCGGTTTCATTCAACGAGAATGGCTGAATTTTCACATGGACTCATATAAAAATACCTCCTCCATTTCCTGGCTTGGGACAAACTATATCAAAAATACCATGCGGAGTTCCCACTATTCATAAATGCTTTTTTTCCCCTTTTTTTCTGAAAGAGCTTTAGCATTGCTAAAGATACTATTTCCAACTCCCAATTTTCACAAATACTCGATCACAGGCAGCACAAAAACATTAAGCAAAACTGCATAGCAGAGTGCAGGGTCTATGTATTTTATTAGTTTCATCATTAGAATCCTTCATTTGTTGGCCATACCAATCAAGATGCCATAATGGAATCTGAATGGTTCGAATACAAAGAGAAACACCTCAAAATAATGACTTTCATTAATTACATGTGTCAGAGAATCCTTCGCCACAACGACTTTGTTTCTACTTTTCACAGCCCACAAACAAGTTCTAAAGTTCGTGACATCAGGCCAATGAACTTGATATTCTTTATTTTTCTAACTTTTGAATGAATGGCAAATGCTATGCATTGCATTTCAGAACTCCGCACAAATCTGCACAAATGGACTTGCTTTCACTTTTTTTATTTCAGAACATTCACAAATCCGCACAAATGGACTTGCTTTCACTTTTTTTATTTCTGAAACAGCAACAAAAGCTACTGATTTCATAACCGAATTTTTACAAACTCCCGAATAAAGGCAGCAACAAATCATATGAGCAAACGTCTGTTACAGATTAGTTTAAAACAGATTCACTGTGTGTAGAAAGAACATAACTATCAAGTAGATTTTTGTGAAAACATTATTAGCACCTTAGTGTTCAGGCCACTACTGTTACAATATGCTGGATTGCTGGTATTAAGGCGCACACTAGTACCATAAAAAACATATATAATAATATATAAACATTATGTACCTGGAGCTCTTCTGTACTTCTTCTTACTGTTCCTACCATTATCTGGACCCGGCCAAGACCTGGAAAGCTGGGAGGAAGCACTCTTTCTCCCCTTAGAAATAGATCTACGGTCTTTTAAACCAACAACATTATCTAAGGTCAACAATTCAATCCTAGCGGAGTTAAAAGCTACCTTAGCCTTCCCATTCCCCTTCCATTTTCGCTCCATACCATAAACCGCTGAGGCCTCCATCAATTTGACCCCTCCTAGTTTGTTCCTCTTCAAAAAACCATCTTCATCGGATTCAGATTCCGACTCAGATTCAGAGTTGTCAGAATCAGACTGAGATTCTAACTCTTTCAGTTTCCTTTTTGATATGCCACTCAGAAATTCATCTGCACCACCAATTCCTTCCATGTAATCTTGTACAAGTTCATCGTCAATTTCTGAGGAGGAATCATCTAGTTCAGACTCACCATTGTCCTCGTCCTCATCCTCATCCTCATCCTCAACATTACTCTGAGATAATTCTTCATCATCATCCAAAGCCTTCACTTCATTCACATCATCATCCTCATCGTCATCAGACACCTCATCATCATCGCCCATGTCTTCCTCAGGTGAAGAGGTGTCTTCTGTATAAACCCGATACCCTCCAATCGACAGAAAGCCCTCGCTTTTACCGCCTTGTTGCCCCTCAGGAGTCGTAAGTTGATCCAACTCTGTTTGTATCATTTCCTCTTTCTCTCCAACTTGATCTTCTTCCATTGCCTCCACTTGTGCTGCTTCTTCATCCTCTACCTTCTCCACAAACCCTAATCCTAAGTGACTGGCCTCTGCTGATCCAAATTCATCCCCCTCCTCCCGCTGAAACCCTAACCCAGCTTCTCGGTCCCCGGAAAACGCCGGGTGGTACGAATAGGTCGGGACTTCGACCTCCGTGTTACTCTCAGTAGGATCAGGTGTCGCAGAATAAATGTAGCCGAATGTGTTGCCAGCACACTGGGGCGCCTTAGAACCTTGGCCTCGAGATTCGCACTTGAATAAGATCTGAGTGTTGTGGGGTCGGGGGCGGCGGCCACTGCTGCCGTGGGTGGGCCCACCGGCGGTAGGGTTCTTTTTTGGTCTAGGCTTCCCGCCGGCCATTCAGAGCTAGGTTACACAATTCGGTGAGGTTTCGAAATTTTTTTTTTTTTGGCTAAGATTCCTTTTCTATTTCGTTGGGCTTTTATTTCTTCCTTGGTGTGCACGTTTGTCGTGGGAGGCACGAAATCGGAAAAGAGGAAGCGGTCGAGGGGGCGAAAACGGAGGCGGAATGGCGGTTCGGCGTTGCACGTTTGCAGATAATAAAGTGTAGCTAGTAACATCTACACGCCATCCCGGACCCGGTGTACGTTTAAACATGAGCCGGTAATGATGCCCTTTTACAAGAAAGAATATTCATTTCCCTTCATGTATGTTCGGTACAAGGTTTGGGCTTCGTTCGGAAGCATATTCTTTTCCACGCAGGAATTATGTCAAGCTGGTCCAGTCCATTTATTTGTTGTGCTTTATCAATTTTTGAAAATTTCATGTATGTTGATAACGCAAATAAGCAGGAAAGTTGTCTGTGAAAAAGAATTTTGTTATAATGTGTCAGAATTTTGGTGTTAGCGTGTCACCAAAATGATGTACATATAGCTGATGCAAAGTGCGCACAAGCAAAATTGAACGAGGTATATAACTTATAAGTGGCCTATTTGCGGCTTCTCAAGATAAAACTCCATTAATTGTAGACAATAGTACTTTTACAGAAAGGTAAAAGAGAAGTGTCATTCATTTAGCCATACTACATGCAGACATATCAAAAGGTATTTCTTTTCATTGTTTCATGTTTTGTTCTACCAATTCAATACAACGATGGAGAACAAAAAGAACTGGGTTTAGCCCGCATTGAAGCTGAGCCGCAAACTCATCATCACCATTTTCATCACAGGTTCTGATGCCAGTGACAAGTGTTCTGAGTGGTAGAAGCCATTCTGAATATATCTTTCGCAATACTTGCTGTGTCAGCACTTTTCTCCCATCAGATTGACCTGCAGCAGGAAAAGGCTTAAGTGAACACTGATTCATTCCTGAACAATATGGCCTTCACGGGGGTTCGTTTAAGACCGAAAAAGAAAATGCAAGATGCCACAGAAAATCTAAAAATAGACTACCACAGCACCACTCCAAGACAAAGCACAGCATTATGTTGAATCAACACGATGAATGGTAATAATACCAGTACAGGACCGATAAGTATGTCTGAATGACAAGTTATGCTCGTAATGGTATATCTGTGTGCTTCCCCACCTCTAAGGACTTCCTGACTTTCTAGTAAATTGGATCACTAATATAAGCAGGAAACTTGATAGAAGGGTTTATATCTCAGATTGCAATAATCCAGTGTACATAAAATACCAAAGTGCCCAGAACTGGTCAGGTCCAGTTGTTATGTGTAAGTTTCTATCTATGAAGCAAGGATCATTTAAGGCTGGCCTGTTCCAAGTACATATTTGACAAGTTCGATTACAGTATAAAAGTATAAACAACTAGACATCAATATAAAGGATGCATACCTGTTGATTCTTTTATAAGTAGGAACCTGAGCAAGTTCAGGGAAGATAACACCTGACAATCAAAATTATTCCGATTTTAAATAAGAAAGGAGCTGACTCAAAATGAGAACAAATCTTGCATTTTTAAGTGACCTGTAAACCTAAAAAGGGTAGAAAAGAGTAATATACTGGCTCACTATCATCAGGAAATGTAGGTGGACCTCCTCCAGGAGGCCTTAATATGATTTCAACCAAATCAAGGGCATTGGAGCTCCAAGAAAAAGCTTTTGCAGCATTTTGGTACTGTCCAGCTGTGTGCTCTCTCACCATATCGACCAGAAGAGCTCTCTGTCAAATAGGTTGGACATGGATGATAATAGATACTTAAGGTGATTGATAAAATAAATAAAAAATGATGACTGCTCCTTGAAATGTTTGAAGTATTGGAAGTGTTCAAGATAACTGTATATACCAATTTTGTGCTTTCCAATAAAGTTTGATCAATGCTCAGATATAAATGTCATGAAACCAAAACAAAGCAAAGGTATGAAAAGGATCGGGAAGTAAGCAAAAGAAACTCACTGCTTCTACAGCATAGGTGCTTACTAGTAGTAGGCAGTAGTACTAACCGGTTGTGTAGCAAGGACAGAGATTTTAAACTTACCATGGAAGGAGATGTGCTATTTGTTATAAGAGCTTTTAGTATGTCAAACCGGTCTGCAGATGGAATAGCTGAGATAATCTGACAATTACATGGCATAAAAGAGATGACATTCAATACATCTTGAAAATCAGAATATTAACATCTTGAAGAAAATACTGTCCATACCAGTCAGGTTTAGTACAACCCGTAATAAAAATGGATTTAGATTGACACCGAGAAGAATTTCAGTTCATGATCTTACCTTCTTTAACACAACAAAAGCCCTTTTCCGCAGCGATGCATCCATTGCACCCATCATAACTTTTTGAATAGCCTGATAGATCAACCATATTTGGATCAATTCAAGTTCAAATGGAAAAAGGGAACAAAAGGAGGTGATCTTGAGTACCCTTTAAATCTTCATAGAGCACATGAGAAAGAAGAAATCTCTGACAACCCCCTTATTCCTCATGTGTCCATGAAATATAGAAGGGATATTTGGTGAGTCTACAATGGTTACAGAAAAAATGGGAGTTTCCTCTGTACCAAGTTTACATATACGTCTTTTGTATGAAGCGTCCATGAAAACTTCTCTTGTGAGAAGGCCTTACCTGGAGTGTTGTAAAGATGCTAGGCACGAAAGAGGAAAAATCAAAGTTCTGATCTTTAGGTTCATCTAAGCTGCCTCCATCCAAAATACTTGATAAAATCTCTAAAGCATGCTCCTTTATTTCCCAATCGTAACTAACAGAAGAAAGAGGATACTTCAGCATGCCAACTGCTTGCCACATTTCAGTCCAACTTTTCTGAATTTTCTTCACAACTAGTTCCAATTCCTCTTCGACAGAATTTGAAATATCACCATTTATGTGACCCCATATAACTGTAAATATGAATCAAATTTGCCTATGGAGTTATTAAACTAATTCATAATGACTTGAATTAGGAACAACAACAACAACAACAACAGAGCCTTTAGTCTCAAATAAATTGGGGTAGGCTAGAAATGAAACCCAATCTGAAATGACTTGAATTAGGAAATGATGGAAATTTTATTTGTTAAAAACCCTAAAAAGAGGAGAAAGAAGAACAGCCTGCAATTATGTTCCTGAAAGAGCCTCAACTATAGTATGCCCCTCCAAAATGTAATGATATATTACTTCCCTCTTAGACATAAAAAATTACAATAACATTCCTCTCTGAAGATTTTAAAAGTTGCCCAACCCTAACCACCACCACCCCCTCCACACCCCACGCACGGGCCCCAGAAAAGAAAAAAAAAAGGAAAGACTTTAACTTAAACAGTGATGTCTTCCCCGTAAAGCGTACTTACTTTTATCCCACTTTTTTCCTTTAACTATAATGAATCCTTTATAAAAAATAAAAATTAGATTTGACCAATTTGCTCTTTGCTAAATACCTAAAGCATGAATTTATGATGATTATTTGTGGAATAAATTTTGGTTTACCCGTAGAAGTTCAGTTACAACTTTCTGTAAAACAAATAACTGATCCAGTCAAGCTTTTTTCGGTTCAGTTTAGACCTGAATTACTAACCAACTAACATTTGTAGTTAAATATTACTTTCCATTCATGTCAGCAGTAATTTTCAAAAACTTATCCGAAGAAAAAATAAAGAATTACATAGATGTTAATGTCAGGAGATATCTCATACAGTGTTGAAACATGACAATCTAATATACTTATTAGTTATATCATTCAGGAGCTTTTTCATACTATATCATGCAAGGTTGGAAAACATTGGATGATGTTGGGAAATTTGATATTGCATAAGATGACATTTCAGTACACACTAGGAAACCTACTACTAGAAAGAAACTTGATCATTAAGAATAATGCCGACATAATTTTCAATAAGTGACATTCATTCATCACTGTTGTAGCCAGAATAGAGATTATTTAAATACACAAGAGGCAGCCGACTACAAAATGTGTCCATGGGTCTTACCATTAGCAGTCTACACAGTATATATGCTATCATACTTTTATAGATTGTTAAATACTCGGCAACTCATTTACCTGGTACAGAATGCATCCAAGTATGAAATTCAGCCATCAAGAATCATCTTCATCACATAGAAGGGGGTATTGGTCTCTTTTGAAAAGATGAGAAAAGGTGACATAGAAAGGACCTTTTTGATTTGATGAAAAAATTAGCCATTTTGGTGTTTTGATAATGGGTATAAATCACAGGTCACGGAGGCTACTTTTCAGGCAGTGCCTAACAGAAGTTAAAGACTTGACAGAAGCATGGCAATGCCTCTATTTCCATATGTGCATGCAAATAATAAAAAAGACAAAAAAAAAAGAATCTGACAAAGATAGTAAGACCTGCAAGGTTTGCGCCATCCTTGGAGAGAGAGAAACAACCTACCCAGTCATCGTCATCCTCTACACATAATACCAAAATAAAATGTTTGACAATGGATTTGATGGAAATCATTAAAAATTATCTTAAAACTATTGGTTACCTTTTGAGATCATATTGATGGCAGTGGTAACATCTGACCCAGTTATTAGGCCAAAGTAGGAGAATCCGCAAATGGGAAGAATTTTCAATGTATAGAGAACAATTGAAATGCAGCTCGACATCTTTTGTCTGCTTTTAGAAATAAGAGCCTGAACATGATAAGCTAATATTAAAATAATCAACTACAAACCAATGCACAGTTTGAAACTTTTTTACTTGAGTCACTCAACTATGTTATGTAGGAGGTAAAGGCCGAGTACAGCACACAGTTCTTCTTTCCTTCGTCCATCCTTCCAATGAAAGCAAATATAAAAATCACATAACACGATCATAAAGCCACCATAGAAGTTTTTTTGAGTACTAGGTTAGAATCGACCATATTTTTGCACATTTCTTGGATAGAACCACCAATTCTGATAGCAGCTTCAAATAAATCAGTAATCATGTTGTTTTGTTCTTCCTCCAGATGTAAAACTGACACTTTAGAGAGAACATTGAGAACAATTGGAATTCCGACCTTTACTTGCTCCAAGTGCCGCCTCTGGATCAAAATTAATACTGAAGATTTTTTTAATAACATTAGGAATTTGAAACAAATCAATTACGTTGACATTTATTTTCAAATATCTGTCCATACCTCGTGCAAGCCCATTGAAAAGAAGAAGGTAGTATAGCGGTGCTTTTGACTCTTCGATTTCCACATCTAAAGCCTTCAGTGCACAGACAGTGAGAAGTTGAGCTTAATTATTTAAATATAAACTTCAATTGAGATTGAATTAATCAAATTATAATTTGCATGCTCCGAACCTCACACAAAATGGTGATCATATCTCGAGGACTACAAGTAGAAACAAAGAGCTCGATTATACTTTTTGCAATCTCATGGCATTTTTCTGACAATGTACTCATCCTAGACACCACTATTGGAAGATCCATGGAGAGCGCATCAATAACCATCTACAAAATGAGTCAGGTTTTAAGGTGTATCAAGAAGGACGGATAATTTCCCTAATTTAAAAATGAAAAAGAAAAAAAGAAGAAGAAAAAAGAAGGATATAGTAAACCTGTTTTGAAGGAGAGTTTGAAAGATACAAGTAGACTTCTTGAAGTGCTTTCTCTGAGATTGTACAATCCTGAATTGAGTTCTCATCCTCTGATTGTGCCGTGTTATTCTCGGATTGAGGCACGCGGCTGACGGAATTGAGAATCGCAATTACTTCGGCCACAGCCTTGTTGGTTACACTTACATCTTCTACAGGCTTAAAGAAATATCAAGATACTTATCAGCATTTAAACCAATTACATTATGATTTTTATTCCGTTATTCATAGTCATTTTGGGATCAACCTGACTGAATCATGTAAAATATGAGCATTTTTCTTATTTTTTTGTATTCAGTAACTTCACTTAATCTTAAAGAATGGTTCTTTTCTCTCCTTCTTTCACCATCCCGTTTTATTTATAAGCTAGACTGATAATTAGTAACGAATATATAGTAAGTGAAGCTCCACTACCTCAGCACAAGCTTCCAGCGAGTTTCTAAGGCGGAGTAGAGAGGGATCTAGACGGGAAGAAGCGGTTTCAGTCGACATATCTTCGCTTCAAACAGCCAACGCTGAAGCCGATGGAGAGAGGGAGGAGGAGCTAGACGGGAGCCAAGTAGCCAATTGGCTGTGAATCGAAGAGGAAACGACGAGTCGGTGTTCGCCAATATTTTATTTGGAGATCAATTATAAGGGAAGATATGTTCTGGGCTGAGGGGAGAAGTGAAGTTGAACTGAAATGGGCCTTGCTTGTAGGCTCACAGCTTTTTAGATGGATACATTATTATTATTATACTTTTTTCTGTTTTAAAGTGGAATTTAGAAAAGAGTTAATATATCATCTCCACTTTCTGACTCCATCTCGCGTCATCCGCTACGCGACAAAACAGTTACGTGATACAGTATAAAGACTTGTAACATTTAATATAAAGACTTCCATGTTAAAATGGAGACTGCCAAATAAAGTATTATGTGTACATTCCCTGAGAAATGAAAACTACCAAAAGTATAAAGACTTCGAATGTTAATTATAAAAACTTTCATGATACAATATTCATTGCAGTATATAATTAACAAGGAAATTACAAATAAATACTACATGTCTTGAGAAATGAAAACTTGACACTCAATATTTATTATAATGAATCAAGTCCAATAGTATAAAGACTACTACATTTGAGTATAATAACTTACATTCAGTATATAAAGGCTACTACATTGTCCTATATGGGGGGCGTGTAAGGAGGGACAGTTAGTCGCTTCCTTTAGAAAAAGAAAGAGCATATAGATATAGGGACCCGAATTCGCTATAGCGTAGTACTGCGCTACAGCAAACGTCAGTGATGAAAATCAGAGAGACATTTATACTTTGACACGAATTTTGATATAATTAGTGAAAATCAGACGATCCAGGTGTTGCGTTATACCGTCATGCGCAGCACTAGATCCGGTTCCAGATAGTGCCCCAAATCTATGCCCCATCTGCTTTATTATCGCTGAAAGTTGAAAATTCTAATCTAAAATGTAAAATCACATTGCAAATGGTCTAATATCTCAGTGATAGTTAATTAGAATATTTTTTTAAAAATTGTGAATTCATATTTTCGTAAATACGTGATTTCGTAAGAGATATTTAAAAAGTAATAAACGTTAGATAGTAACAGATCTTCTTATATAAAAATATATAAAATCACGTTGGACATGTTCGGTTCGAGGAACCAAGTCTTCTTCGGCCTCTGTAATTATTTATATCTTTTTATTTCATTTTAATTTTTTTAATATCATATTTTAGCATGAATTGAATTTATTTTCTTTAATTTTATTTTATCTGAAATTTAATTTCTTGCTCAACTCTTGAGACATTTCTCTATTGAATCACGACCCTTTCAGTTCTACTCATGAATTAGATCATGAGTCTTCTTATGAGTTAAGATACTTTTTAACAAAAATTTCTTAGCACATATTAAAATTTAATTTTACATTTTGTTGTTGAATGATTTCGTGAAATCCGCGTACAAATTTAGAGCCTGTTTGGAGGTCCCAATGGAAATTTAAGGAAATTTCTATCCACTTTATTCTTTTTTTGAAATGTTTTTTGGCTGCCCACTTTTGGAAATAGTATTGAATTGGTTTTCCCATGAAGCTCTCCCAAATCAGTTCAAATATTTGGGAAAACTAAAATTCACTCCAAGCAGATTTTGATATAAAGAAATTATTGAGCATGATAAATCGAAATTTTAGCCGTCTCTTTGTGAGATTTGACGCCCAAGCACGAAAGGCTCTGTGCTTGGCCAAACATCGTAGCCTTACTATATATATATATATATATATATATATATATATATATATATATATTTGGTGCTGAACAGATCTTTTAGTGGGAATATGAAGAAGCATAATTGAAAGACATTGTATTAGCGGCTAATTTATAATTTATTCCAGTGCATAGCTAGCTTGCTCTGATAATGTAATTCTGTGGAAATGCAGTGCATATCACTTGTTGACAAATGAATTTCATTAATACAACATTTGTTCAGATGTTCAGGTATAAAGATAATGGTTCAATTATGACATGGACAAATATTTTTTTAATGCAGAAAATCTTTATTATTGATCTCAATATTTATCTTTTTGTGTGCAGAAAATCGCAATAAAATAATAAGGAGCTGTAAATAATTACTAATTATTTGAATTGGAGCCTAAATTAATAAATGGTAAATAGTACTTCAATCAAATTTATAAAAAAAATAATAGTGGTTCGATTATCTTCTAACTTACAAGTTTAATTTAAGCATTAAACAAATTACGCAAATTACTTTCTCTTCATAAAAATACATATTTTCTTTCTTAAATGCATTGCTTCCTTTCGGAATCATAAAATTTTATAGTTTAATAGTTTTTTTCATCTCACAAAAACTATAACAATTTCATCAAAATAATTTGTAAGTTTTGTTTGATAATTGTGGCAAGAAATTATTTAATTTGTAATTATGTAAATTTCTAGATATGATGTATACTAGACGTATACGCTCGCATTCCGCGTGAAAAATTTTAAAAAAGCAAAAAAAATTGAAAATACTATTTATATATTGTTCAAACTTTTATATAGGTAAAATTATATCATAGTGAATAGTTTATATATCGATTGCGATAAAGCATCGTTAATGTAATATATATAAGACAATTTATATATTTAAGTTTTTTATTATGTTTGAGATTGGTTCTATACGAATCTCAAAAAATCAGAAAACTTATAATATTCGTTCTATATTCTATGATGAATATATTACATAAGAAAAAAAAAACACAATACTACTTGTAGCAGCACGTGGCGGAAGCAAGAAGTGAGCAAAAAAAGCAATTATTACTGCAAAACACCTCTATCCTTTGTTGTATGAGTGCGGGTGCGGGCATCGTATCCGATACGGTGCGGTTGCGGATATACGAAAATTTTTAAAATTCGCGGATACGGGTACGAAAATATATATAATAAAAAATAATATTATATATTTAAATATTTAAATTTTTAAATTTTAGTTTTTTTTACGGAGGCTCATAGACAAAAGTCATTATTTTTTAAATGAAAGAGAATGAAGAACATTAAAGATACATGTACAGTTATTCTTTATTTTTTTAACATAGAAAAGTTGTATTTAATATTTAAATGCTATAAGAGAATCTGAAAATAGTAGTATTCAATATTTAAATGACATAGAAATGCGTGTCTCATCAAGTTAAGTGGCCTTGAATTCAAGCTGTCTATTATTTTCAACATAAAATATAAGAACTCATTAGAGAATGTGTGAAAAGAGAGAAAAAATTCTTTTTCTGCCTAGCTTCGCCAACTTTTTTTTTCTTGTTTATTTGGTAGCTGGCTTTTAAGCAATAGTATAATAATAAAACTTGAAAACGTGTTTCATTGCTTTGAGGATAACAGGGCTGCGTCAGAGGCTTTATCTGTCAACACGTGGCAGGAAAAAAAAAGAAATGACACTGTTTATTCGGATGTTCAACAATGATATAGTGTAATGTAAAGTCTCTTCTAACAACTCAAAAAAAAAAAAAAAAGTCTCTTCTAAGTATAAATTTTGTTTTAAATGAGACTTCTCAATACCAAAGTATACAAATTATAGTTAAAACTAATTATTTAAGGCAATGGTGAATACACATTTGTTTTGTGCATATTTTTTTACTCGATTTTTTGTTTTTTTTACTTACTTTTTATCTGAAAATGTTTGTGAATCAATTTTAAATTAGTGTTTGTAGATTCAAATTTATTTAGTATTTTTGGGAGTTAATTTGAAATTTTTACATTTCTTACATAAGAAAAAGCTGGGTAACTGGTGGGGTACACTAAGCAGTGGTCTTCAAAATTTAATTTAAAATAAATTAAAATATCTGAAACTCTGAGGAGCTTCCGGCTCACTTCATTCCTCCCTCCAAATCTCACCGTTTGTTTCTCTCATGGCCACCGCCACGCCACCGCCACCTTCCCTGTCTCCTCCTCCTCCTCCTCCTCACCACCACCTCCGTCGGCGCTCTTTCCTTCTACTCCCCTTCACTTCATCCCTCCTCCACCCGCTCTCCACCTTCTCCGCCCCCCTCCCTGCTCCTACCATCACCGACCGAGTCTTCATGGACTTCTCTCTCTGCCCCTCCACCCTCCGCCAAGACCGCCCCATAGGCACCTTCTCTGACCTCTCCCTTTGCCCCGACGCCGAACCCATTGGCCGTGTTGTCTTCGGTCTCTATGGCCGGAATGTCCCCGTCACCGCCTCTAATTTTCGCGCCATTTGTGCCTCTGCTGCCTACCGCGGCTCTCTTGTTCACAAACTTCTCCCTGGTCAGTTTTTCGTAGCTGGAAAACAAGGGTATAAGAGAGGAGAGGTACTCAGGCTTTTAATTATACCCACATTAGTTAGTTGCTTTCTGTTTTATTGCCCTTATTTGTGTGTACCTTCCATCGGTTACCTCATATTTCTGCACATTTTGCATGAAAACATAAATTACAATTTGATAAATTCCAACTTTTCTAAGGCATATATCAACAAGCAAAGACAGCAAGAAACAAACTTTCTGATTTTTGATACCAATGGTTTCAAGAATGTACTAGCATTAAGAAAGTATTGGGCACTAGCATGTGCTAATTGTAGTAAAAAAGGTTGTGAACTTCTGATTATAGCTGTGTCAGTAACTATGAAGGCAAACATAAGTAGTTTGCTTTTACCCAATTATTTTCACAACCATAAATGGACAATACTGTTACCTTTTCACATATGCTATATTATAATCCCATATAATCTCCAATTATCAACTATAGTCACTACTACTGCCTAGTCTGCCTCAGTGGCTTGAGTTGTCATAACTTAGCATAGAATGTTCAAAATTGTTAACTTCATGGCATATTAATATATTATATTACTTTCTTGCAATTCTTTCCTGGCTTACCATTAAAGTCTATTACCAATATTGTTGTAGAATATAATTTATATTTGGAGCGGATCTAAGAACCTCCTGGTTGAGTGCCTTGCCATCTAACCATTCATCATGCAACACTTCTAACAGGTACTGCCACCACCTGGCCTGGTGAGAAATGTGGAAACAGTTAACGCGAAAGCGTTTGAGTTGAAGCATGTACGGCCTGGAACATTGTCTCTGTGCCTGGGACAGAATGATGACGATGATGAGGTCAAGCTTGACCCAGAGTACCACAACATGGAGTTTTTAGTTACAACCGGGCCTGGGCCATGCCCTGAGCTCGATGAAAAAAATATTGTGTTTGGTACTGTGCTTGAAGGTAAGAAGAGCTTATATTCATGTTGTTGATTTAGTGTAGCTTGGTACTTTATTTGGCCTTTTGCAACGTAGCCAATATTCGTGCAATACCATTAACGTCCAAAACTGTATATATATGAACTAAGACTGACTTCCGCTGTATATTTGCTTATACGTGGAGTTCATGGAAATTGATCTGTTTTCTAAGATGTCAATAATACGGTACATATGAATAGAAGCGTTAGTCCAAATTATACTAACTATGTAACTATTTCATAGGGTTAATTTGAAAGTTCACAGTAATATCAAAAAATTTCAGGTGTACGTTGTAGTTAGAAGCAATTAGATGTTATTTTTAAAGTATTATGCACTTTTGGGTGTGTTGCAATGCACCTTTTTATACCTTTGCAATATGTTAAATGATACGGGAAACCTGGCAATGTGGAACAAAGTAGCACAGTGCGCAAACCTACACTATACCATATACATTTGGCCATACCTTCCTGTATCAGTGAGATCACAGCTTTGCGCCCTTCATTTGTATTTTATGATGTTTAAATTATCTAGAGGCAGAAGTACATTTCTTGTGCCGGTATGTCCTGTACCAGCCCATCTGCTAATACCCAATTACTCTAGTAATAAACAATTTGGTTTTTCTTCCTCCATGCTCATAGCAGTTCTCTTGTATGGTTTAATTCATCAAAAGAAATTGTGTCAAATGGCCTAGTAGTCTAGTGGTATCTAGGATTACTTCAATAAGGCCATGGGTTCAATCCTCCGTGAGCACAAAGGTTCGCATCCCGTTAAGAGGCATTTAGTAATAGATGCTGGGGGTTTCGGGAACCCTATATGTCCAAAACATTAAAGGAAATTATGTAGAAATGTTGCTCTTGTCTGATAGTTAAATGATATCCATATTATGAGTGATAGTCATTAGTTAACTTGCTGCACTGTGACAGTTAGATTTTAATCTCAATTACCCTACATGTTGCCTTCCTAAGTACTGTCTATACCTTAGTACACATTATGCTCTATCTGATTATACTTTACAGCACAGCAAGAAGCAAAACAAAGCAGACTTTCATGTTAGCTTTTGCCTTGAATTGAACCTCCAAGCTCTCAAAGTTGTGATTCAAATATAAGGACCATTTATCATTTAGGTTTGCAAAACAAGCAATAAAGAAGATGGTGAAGATCTAACATTAAGATAATATAGCTGTACTACTATAGAAATAGAAACTTCTTACTTGTGTAGTTAAGTAGTTTATACACGTCTCAGGCCAAGAAATAGGCTTAGCGAGCCAGCATCAAAGTTCAGCCATTTTCATAGACACAAACCCAATCAAACTCCAATTTGGGTTTCGTCTCTAGCCTACCTCAACTTGTTTGGGACTAAGGCTTTTTTTGTTGTTGTTCTTGTATTAGTATATACATGTCTCAATGCCTCTTTGACTGCTATTTTCAGGTATGGATGTAGTAGCTACCATAGCCAGCACCCCAACATATCGACCAGGTGAAAAAATACGACAGTTCAATGATTTTGCAGTATTTATTGGAGACGAGAGGGCCCAACAGGCTCGTTCCACGTGGGACCGCCCCCTCAAAACAGTGTACATAAGCAACTGCGGCGAATTGAAAGTCACAAAACCCTCCCTCACTCCTACATTACCTTAGTATTCTTTGAGATATAAAATGCTAATTTTGTATCTTTATTTGGTTTTGGGTAATATAGCTAGAGTACTAAATGTTTATGATCGTATGCCATTGCTTTTGTGGTTTTCTAATGCTTTGGTATCATGCATTCATACTATTGTAAATGCCATAACAATATAATATCAAATGGAAAAGAAAAGAGTCTATGCTGAGTCCACATCTGCTACCATAGTTCAATTAAGGCAGCTTCCTGCCATATTAATATATTATTTTTCAGCTGATAGATGACATTTGCACGGTTAAGATTTTACTATAGGGGGGCTTTTAGGTTTTTCTTTTGTGGGGTGCACTTACCATCCTGTCAATGGCAGGGTCCTGCCATAATTTTTTTATGGAAGCAGATGTGAATTCAGTCTATGCCAGGATAATGTATCGGCCTTGAAACAATTGAACTATGTCGTTTAGACACCTCAATATGTATTCAATTGTTAATGTACTTGTTAATCATTCCATAAATGGCATTCATTTTCTGCACATTGTCTTTTAGAAATACTTATCTTGAAAAAAAGATAGAATTGATGGGCTCTGTTGGGCTTTAATAAATGCATGGGCTGGTTTTGGAATTCAATTGAAGTTTTCGTATATTTAAGCTTATGGGCTTATAGCTCCTCGTTTGTCAAGGCAATTGTTTATTTCCCCTTTTATTTATGGTAACAAAATCAAGGTCACATGATTCAGACCTTCTCATTTCCTTTTTGGGTTATCTTTGACTATGCACAAGGCGTGCAAAAATTCCAAGTTGGTCGAAAAGGTGGATTTCACCTCCAAAAAATTATGAAAAGAGAACTTGAATGACACAGATCCAAAAATAGGCAAACTTTATGTTCCCAATAGCCTTGGCAATTTCACAATTTTATTACGAGTACCTTTGAATCAATGGTGTCTTCAAAAATAAAAAATATCTAAATTGATGTTTATCCACTCTTAAAAGCAAAGATTAGAAAACTTACATAGTGGAAGTTTATTTCTAGGCTGTTCCAGTCCAATGATAGAGACTTTAGCTTCATAATTAATTAAAGAACTTGTTTAAGTAGCCTTTTATTTTTCCAATTGGAGCAATTTGACTTCATATTGGGTCCCTATGACACCTTTTCACAGCACCAACTACACGTTTTGTGTATCGAATTGTTTAGACGATAATAATATCTTGCTTTTTTTCAAAGAACGCGCCTTTGTATAATGAATTTTAGTTCGTGTCCCCTCCGTTTACGTCGCCTTTGCATAATTTATTATCCATAAAATTTTCGTTAATTTTCTCCGCGGAGTGTTGACATTTTTTTACAGAGTTGATACATGAAAAAATTAGCTTTATAAATTTCGAAGTTTCAATTGTGTTATGAGGGATTCGCAAGCAAAATGATATATTTGATGTGATTTCACTTCTCATAAGATTGATTCTGTTGTTTCGTGCTCTTTCTCCACGTCGTTGGTGATTTGGCTTCAAAATTGTTTTCTATCGTCGATAAATAGCTCTGAAAAGTCAACAAAAAAATCTCGTCCCTTCATTTTAGATTAGATTTTCGTAATTTCCAAGTTATATGAATTTTTTAATTTATGTTATAACTCATGTTATGATTTTAAATGGCATTTAAGTGAATCAGAAGAAATAAAAGGATTGTTCACAATCTTGCATGATTGAATTACACTCAAGGATAATTTAACTATAAATATATTTACTTTTATTCTATTTCGTTAAATTAATAAGTTGAGTTGAACCGAATATTTTTTGTTATGGTTTTCATTCCGATCACTCGGTCAGAATAGAAAATGGATGCATTGTTCAATGGAACTTCCTAGAACTTGTTCAGGTGTCGAATCCACATTAGTGTTCTCCAGACGGGTCGGATCGGGTACCCGTGAATTCGATCTGTTCGGATCCACGAATCCACGGGTATGACGGGTCTCCATGGGTCCGAATTCAAAACTCCTAACTCGATTCGTGATAAACCCGACGGGTTGGGTTCGGATCCGTCCATTTTTTCGATTTTTTTGAATTTTTTGAATTTTTTTTGAATTTTTGAATTTAAAACTGTACATTATTTTAATATATATATATATATTAATTTTTTAATTTTTTTTAATTTTTTTGAATTTTTTTGAATTTCTGCACGGTTCCACGGGTCGGGTCCGGCACGGGTCTGGGGATTTTGGGCCTATCCGACCCATGCTAGATTCGTGGATCCGTCAACCACGGGTCGGGTCGGATCTGGACCACGGGGCAGGTCGGGCACGGGCGGGTAGACCCGAGCGGGTTTTTTTAGAACTCTAATCCATATCCCCTGAAATACTCCAATGAAATGGGCAGCGGATCCCCCTGAATTCTCACCGTAATTGCTACTGTACTCACACACAAAAACTGCTCATTTCTGTTTTGAGAATCGCTGCCCATTCCAGCAAATACGGATTCTCAGGTGTCCCGGTCGTAAGCCTTAAAAATAAAATAAGTAATTCTTGGGTGCACCTAATGGGTGCATCATATCTTAATTCTTAACGACGGTGAAATTTATATTTGAGAAACTTGAGCTGCTTCTTTCTTACTTATCGAGGAAAAGAATATTATTCGTCAGTTTACTTCATTAATAGATTGTATAATATTACATTAATATTATATGAATATTATTCAACAGTGAGGACGGATTCAGGATTTCCGTCAGGAAGTGACAAGATCTATTACTTTTTTTCAAGGAGGGCAAAATGATGCACATTTTTAAATATACATGATTATTTTGCAAAAAAATTTAACAAATCATACAAATATTCAAACTTATTTTGCAAAAAAAAATTCAGAATGAGACGGCTGTCGCTTCCTGACCTCATATAGCTCCGCCCCTGTCGACTGTGTTATTGACCATTCGTGTCGAACACTATATTGAAACTGATGTTGCATCTAAATACATATTTTCTAAACGTGAGAGATGAGTGATACAAGAGCAACCTTACTAGAAAAATAAGAAATGGAAAATATAATTGAGCGATTAAAAATAGACTAATTTTGTTATGAATTGCACACTTATTAATAAACATCAGCGATTGTAATTGATTTTTATTTTGTCCACAACAGACTCACTAGGGTTGTCAATGTCTGGTCGTTTAATTGTTTTTCGTTTCGTTTCGTTTCGTGACAAATGAAATGATTACGATCAAATGAATTTCTTTTGTTTAAATAACGAAAATATTAACAAAATAATATTATTTCGTGATCATTTATTTTGTAGTTTCATTTGTGATTGTGTATTGTTATAATTATTTTTATTCCAAAGAAAAGGGCTATGCCGAGAGAAGGTGATGAAAGAGGCAATGAATGATTGCTCGAAAAAGGAGATGGAAGACTTGATTCTTCTGTATGGTTATAACCGTTCATCATTTGTTTTTATTTGTTTTAGTGTGATGAGAGAGGAGATGGTTGAAGAGCGAAAGAAATGAATTTGATCGTTTTGATTCATTCTGATTGTTTCGATCATTTTCTTTAACGAAACAGTTAATGAAAAAGATTCTTAATCGTTCATTAAACAAAACAGTTAACGAAATTATCTTCTTTCGTGATCGTTTTACATGTTTGACAGATCTAAGACTCACTCATAAAAATATTAATAATACACAAATATGATATAGCTAACAAACTTGAATGCTCTTGACTCCCATCATATAGTATCAATATGGGTTCGAATCTGCTATTATTTTGAGGAAAAGTAGGGCCCTATAGGGGCGGATTCGGGATTCAGGATTCTCGCTAGGAGTTCAAGATTTACGGTTTTTTCAGGAGTTCGAAATGATGGTTATTCTTAGAAAAAAATTATTTTACATGGTCATTTATGCAAAAAAAAAATTCAAACATATAATCATTTTTGAATTTTTTTTAAATATATAATCATTTCTGAAAAAAAAATTCCAGAGGAGTTCACTACACCCCTAAAGCAAGGTGGCTCTGCCACTGGGGTCCTACTATTTAATGACTCATATAGTATCAAATAGACGGACATATTTGACTACGGAGACAGATTTTTTATTTAATCTGATCCGTTGGTTACATTCAACGGCTCAGATTCTCAGGAGAAAGATCAGCGGGTCAAATTACGTATCAATATGAAAAATCCAACGGTTTGGAAATTGGTTTAGTAAATTATAGATGCAATAGTCTTAGACGATACGAATAAATGTGATGTGTCCGGAGGAACAATGTGGAGATAAATAAATAAATAAATAATAGTCATGAATCTGTCAAACGTATTAAATGAAGGAGAGGTTGAGAATATATTCACCGAATCAAATACAAAAAGTAATGTTTTTGTGAGATTTGTATACTAAATTTGTGACCCAAACTTCTTTCCTAAATTAATATTTATATTTATTGACTTGTCTTGCTTATGCTTTCTGGCACTGTAAATTGTAGCTGAGCTGAGGTGTCAAGTTTTATCTAGTGTAGTGATAAGACACAAAATTTTCAAGGGAGAGATTTGGGATTCAAAGCTCGGCAGAGACAATTTTAGAGAGTTTTTCAAATTTGTTTTCTAATTTTTTTGTGGGAGTGCGTTGTAAGTCTACGGGCAATAAATAAATAAAAAAATTGTAGCTGAGGTAATATTTTTTGTATTACATTTTTGGGAATTTGGAGGATGATATATAATATATTCATATAACTGAGGTATTCAATTGAACTATGCAAGCGGCCTTTCAGAATCAAACTAGTACAACAAGATAAAATCAACTTTATTATCCTTTTTGTCTCTTCTGGCAATGATAGTAACATTTTGATGCTATTTTAATTTGACATGACCATCAGTATAAACAAAAGTAGGAAAAAAGGCTACCAATATTCGAAGGTTTCACACATTTAATGATTTAAATCTCTGCCATATATATTGTCACGAAACAGAGATGTTGTTTTCTATTTGCATCCACTTCAAAAAGAAATTCGTATTCTACGAAATAATGCGAGATTTCGAAATAGTCAGCGGGCAGCATTGTTATGTTGTATATCTATTGATATTGTAGCAAAAATACTGTGCAAACAATCTAGTTACTATAGCAGCGATGAAAATACATAAAAGACTCACCGGCTGACAATTTCAGAGAATGTGAATTCTTCAAAAAAAGGGAGCTGCGTTTGTTGAACTTCTTATTTAAATCGAAAGTTAAGCTTCATAAATATTTATACTTTATTCAAACAATCGCTTGTGATAACGTATCAAGGTATCAAACATGCATCCGACAAACTTCTCCTGTCAGCATTTTTAAAATAAAATGTTTTCTTGAGAGAAATTTTTAAAATAAAATGTTAAACTCGGAATAAAACATGTGGTACATATTAATTTACCACTAGACATCGACCAGGTAGCGAGGTAGGTGTATCCTTAGAAAAAAATCTAATGCTAAAGGCTTATCTTGTAAATTTTAATATCTTAAATTATTTATGGAAAATTGTGAATATTTGTTTTTCTTTTAATAAAAGTTCCGCTTTAGCTACAACTACAAGTGTTCTCTACTGTAAGCAATTCGTAAGCTCCTATTTTCATTTTTAAATATACACATTTTTTACATTTAAATATAAAAATATCTATTTTGTTTTAATATAAAGATTTTTTATTATTAAATACAAAGAAATAAAAAGTTTAAATAGTTTTTTCACAATTTAAGACTGCATCTCTAGTAGCAAGATGATACCTATCACTATGGAAGCAGATTCTCTGTCGCACAGCAGAAATGAACAGAACAGCTCAGATTGTCTGCGCTGTAAGCTACGGACGGTTCAGATTTGATTCAGAAGTTTGATATTATAAAATTCAACTTGCACGACTCTCGATGCGAATAAAAAATTAAAATTTACTGCGCTTCACGCACAATATTTTTGCTGCGCGGTAGAAGATCTCATTCCTCAGTATATGTGCTGGGCTTTTCAATTCCACCTGTGGATTGAATTATAAGCTGGATTGTTTGCATATTAGTTTAAAATTTCAAATTAGATAGACAGCAATAGAGACTACTCGTCAAAGCAAAACAGTTCTATCATATCTAAAGGTGATATGATTCATTCGGACCCGGTCTGCTGTACCGCACTAGCGCGCTACAACAAATGGACGGTCCGGATCGATCGTCAATTTCACGATTGACCGTCAGAGATGAAAATCAGGGAGCCTTTAAATTTTGACACGAATCTTGAGCCAATCAATGAAAATCGAACGATTCAGATGATGCGCTACACCGTTCCGCGCAGCACCAGATCGCATTCCGATTCATATCAGAGCTTGGTTTATCTCCCCTCTAGTAACCAAATTGTACGGTCATATGATTAGACACGCTTATTATCATTAACCTGTAACAGTGATTTAGGTGCCAAAGAAACAAAATCCATAATTTCTGTACTATCAATACTTAGTCTATTCCCGGGTTTTAAGGTCAGAATTGACTCGCTTTCATGTGGACAAGGATCATCCATTTATAAATCATATTTTGACATGCTAATTACAAATAAGATCTTGTTCTAACTTTTCACTCGGAATAAGACCTATATTATACTTATAACATGAACAAAAAAATAAAATACAAAATTTTATGTAATATTTGGTAACTAAAAATAAAATGCAACAAGATAAATAAGATGATTTTTTTATGAAATATAAAATAAAAGTACTTTAATCATAGAAATTCTCATAACAAGCTAACAACACGTTATAAGTTACCTACTTATTCTGAGTTACAAGAATTATGATACTTTATTTTAAAACCAAGTTATACAAATTATCAAATGTATGTATTAATTTTGATCTAATGTAAATTGCAAGGGTTGATCTAACTCGTATTTTCGAGATTTCGCATGTGTTTTGACGACATAATTGGACATCATAATTTAAATCTAGATGTGCTTCGAGTCGTCACGTGTCGACAACTTTCGGATCAAGGGTCAGGTCAGGTGAGATCGGGCCGAGTTTCGTGTCAGATCGCGTTAGTCTTTTTCGATTAATAGGTCGAATCGGATGAGATCGGGTCGCGTTTCGGGTCGAGCTATATTGACAACTTTCGAGTCTTGGATTAGATCAGGCGAGATCAGGTCGGGTTCGGGTCGGATTGCACCGACAACTTTTGGGTTTTATATTGAGTTTTAGTTCGATCAGACAAGATCGAACCGCGTTATTGAATTATGTTGTCAAATCTTTATTTTCTCTGATGTTAATTTGTTAATAAAATTAGGTTATGATGCAGGAAATATAGGATTAGATCTGATCGGATCTCAAGATATATTGCCAAATGAGAGAGAAAGAAAGAAAGGCAATCGGAAAATTCGAGGTAAAAATAAAGATATATAAAGGGAGGCGTAACCCGACTCTACTAAACCGAGCCGAGTAACAAGAACAGGTTACAAGGGTGAAGAGAGAGAGAATATATCACAGTAGCTAGTCTAAATGTAGATCTGTAAAAAAAATAGCCTCTAATTTCTTGCTCTAACTACAAATTTATAGGCCTACTAGAGTTAGCCGAAGGCGGGTCATCTTCAAGCGGGTCAGCGCATAGCAGCCTTGTTTGGGCCGATCGTAATGGATCAACGCATAATAGCTCTAATTGTGCCGATTGTAGTGAGGCCCTATCAGGATCGATTTTACAAGTTGTATCAAGTCAAGTTAGGTCGAGTTTGGATCCTCATGTGTCGTTTCAGCTCTAGTTACGAGTCATCTCGGTTGGATTAGGTATGGCTCGGGTCTTCATGTGTCACTCCATCTCGAATTACGGGTCGGGTCGAGCTAGGGTCACTCATGTGTTACTTTGGCTCGGGTTACGAATCATCTCGAGCCGGGTCGAATCGGGTCGAGCGGGTTTCTCGGGTCAGGTCAAAAAATCTTTTAGAAAAAAGAAGATAATGAAAATTGTATTCACATAAGCAAGATGATGCAATATTGATCCCAAAACACAACTCCGCAAAGACGGACTGCAATAAATGGTTTAGTGGAAAAGAAACAAGAAAAGAAAATAACAAAGAGATAATTCTCGAAATTCTTAACATACTAAAAATTTCATTCAACAAAAGATTGATTCTTACAAATGACAATGATCCTCTATTATAGGCTACAGGTGTCTTGGTCTCAAAAAAAACTAAAAACAACTAGCACTAATTCTAACTCTAAACATGGTAGTTATTGCTAAAAATAAAATACAAATATAAAAATGACAGGGAAGAAAATAATCTAGACTAAATATACATCTCGATGAAATATATCAAGAAATGATTTGATGCTTGGAATATAAACAAAGTAAATTCGGGTCAGAATCCAAATCAGACTCAGTTGGATCTCATCATGGATTTCGTCAACTTCTCGTGTTGATGAACCTCAAGCTTGATTTAATCATGATGTAAATGAAAGTTCGGGAGGTGGTTTTGGAGGTGGAGGTGGTTTAAGAAGTAGCCATAATGGTGGTGGATTTGGAGTAGGACTTAGTGTAGGTGGTGGTTTAGGCTCGACTAGTCCATAATACTCGTCTTTGGGTTCAAACTCGACTAGTCATTTGTCTTCAAATTATTGATGGAACTCTTCGAACTCGAGATATTTGAAAGCTCGTCGTAAAGACTCTTCAAACTCGATGTATTCTATGTTCCCTCGTGATTTTTGATAAAAACTCTTCGGACTCGAGAAACTCTTCGATTTCGGTCTCATATATTTCCTCCTCGATATCTTCAATAAAATAGTCGAGATCAGACTCGTATATCTTTTCCTCGGTATCCTCAGAAACATACTCAAAATCTTCCTCGGATATTTCTTCTTCGGTGTACTCAGAAACATACTAGGAATCTTCCTCGATGTACTCGGAAATATCGAGATTATCCTCCTAAACTTCTTCTTCTCTGAGTTCTTTCTCAAACTCTTTTCTTCGTGTAGTTCTTGAGGTAACTTCTCAAATTCGAGAACCCCGCTTATTGAACTTGAAAACTTAATAATAACGTCTTTCGAACTCGAAAAGTCGAGGACCTTGTTGTTCGCTCGAGAGCTCATGATACTCGTTGGTCAAATCAATGAACTCGAGAACCTAATTTTTCGAACAAGAGAATTATAGAACCTCGTTTGTCGAATTCGAGAACTCGCTAACCTCATCTGTTGAATTTGAGAACTCGGTATCCTCATTTGTTGAATCTAAGAATTCGGTAACTCCTTTTGTTGAATCTGAGAACTCGGGAACCTCGTCGAAAGTTGTCTTGTATGTTTTCTTCTCAGGTTTGAGATTTTCGAAAAGAAAGATATTTCTACTCGAAGACCACCATCTCAATTTTGATCACCAATAGGAGTGTTGTTTCGGTGTTGGTTGTTGTTGTTGCCTCAGTTGATACTCGTGTTCACACGTCCCCTGATTACATTCATAAATTGTTCGTGCATGTTGTCCACGCACACAAACATCATTTCTGGATACTTTTTCATTTGCTCGAAGATAGCCATAACTTTTGGATCGGCCATTGATATAGTGGATGTTATGTAGAATGGTGATTTGTTGATGATTAGTGGTTGTTGGATATACAACTTCGGACGAGGTAAAGGTGGTTGTTGAAATTGGCGGTTGTCGGAGATACAACTTCACGCAAGCGTGAAGATGGTTATCGAACCATGTTCTGATACCACTCGACGCAATCTCGGTCTCAAATCACAACTTCGCGAGGACGTACTGCAATAAATGATTTAGTGAGAAAAAACAAGAAAAGAAAATAACCGCTAAATTGCAAAGAGAGAATTCTCGAAATTCTTAACATACTAAAAATTTAATTCAACAAAAAATTGATTATTACAAATGACAATGACCTTCTTATTTAGGCTACAAGTGTGTTGGTCTCAAAGAAAACTAAAAACAACCACCACTAATTTTAACTCTAAACATTGTCGTTATTGCTAAAAATAAAACACAAATATAAAAATAATAGCGAAGAAAATAATCTAGACTAATTATAAATCTTGGCTAAATATAGCAAGAAATAATTTGATGCTTGAGATCCAATCAAAGTAAATTCACATCAGAATTCGAATCAGACGGATTGAATTTCGTTATGAATTTCGTCGCGAGGATCGGTAAAAAAAATCACACTATATAGTAAAAATTCACCGATTTTATCGTTATTATGAACCGCAAATTTAACATAGATAGTGATATATCTCGCTTCTTTGCCGAAAGACACATGTACAAGATCTGCTGTGAGTGAAGTAGTGGGTTTAAAATTCTGTAAAAGCAAAATATTATTTAAAAACTTTTAGATTTACTACGAATATTCTCTTCTATTACTAAAAAAAAAAAAGAAAATCGCAAGAGATTCCAACTCCTATATCTCTTATATGATATAAATATATTTTTTGTTTGCCATTATTTATAGTTTTACACCAATACCTTTAGGCTGTGTCTATAACTGCACAATATGTCAATATGCACATAACATCGGAACCGGATCTCCTGCTCGTAAATTCCTGCTTGCTTTCCTGCTTGTTTCGATCTGGACCGTTCAAAATTCATCTAACGGCCAAAGCATCTGCCTCTGAATCAAATCACAGCCGCCCGTAGCGATCGAGCGGTCGGATCGAAGACAAGCAGAAAAACAAGCAGGAATTTACGAGCAGCAGATTCGGACCCCATAACATCATAAAACATGCCGGCGCTAGCTCTTTCCTTGCTGTTGGCAACCAATTAAGACTCAGCATTTCACACAAACAGCCGCTGCCATTACTCTCATATTATTGAATAAATGAATAGGGTTGGTACCCAATAACCTTTTTAATAGCAGTTCTCTTCTTCTTCTTTTGTGATAATAGAGTACCTAATAACCTAAATACGCAGCGTCGCATGATACCTATTTGACCGATTAGACAGGCATAGATGCATAATCCTATTCCCACGACCAACACAAACAGCATATAAATGATAGAAGAGGAGAGTATGATAGATCAATAGTCATAATGGATCCGAATCTGCAGCTCGTATTTGAGGTTGAGTATGATTTTGTTTGGCTCGATTCGATCGTTACGAATCGATTGACCGTTACGAACGATTATGATTTGATTCAGAAAACAGATGCTTTGATCGTTAGATGAGTTTTGAACGATTCAAATTGAAGAAAGTAGAAAACAAAAAGAAATTATACTAGCAGTAGATTTGATTACAGCCGTAACTCATAATAGACTAATAGCCTAGTAGGTATAGCTAATGGCTAATATCTTAACGCGTGATTTAGGCGGAGGGCACTATGGTAGTTTCACATGGAGGCTTCTATAATGGCGCTGGCATGCTGCTTTTTAGAGGCTGAGCCAAACCCAAATAATAAGGGAACCGGATCTCCCGCTCGTAAATCCCTGCTTGTTTCGATCTGGACCGTTAAAAATTTATCTAGCAGTCAAACATTTGTTTCTAAATCAAATCACAGCCGTCCGTGACGATCGAACGGTCGGATCGAAGACAAGCAGAAAAGCAAGCAGAAATTTACGAGCAGCAGATTCGGACCCAATAATTAGAGAGAGTAGAGGAGGGGACCAAGCTAACGCCTATTCGCCTATTATGTGCAGTATCGCTGATGTCATCACGACATGTGGTCTTATCGAGACCGTGCAAAAGACACTAGTGGGAAGAAGAGCGTTGGGACCACCTCGTCACCTCATCTCCAGTCCTTTATATCCCTTGACACATGACATCAGTCTCTCACTCTCTCTAGTCTCTTCTAGAGTTCTAGGTACTGTTTCCTGAAGACAGAGTACTATCTTGCTGATAAATGGAGAGGATAAGGAAGGTATTAGAAGGGAAGGTGGGGGGACCACATTGGAAACCGGAGCAAGAGTGCGAGACGGAGGAGAGAGAATGGAGGCAAGGGGACCGCTCTGGCGCTGCTTTGCCACCACACCAGTGCTACAGATACAGCTACAGGCTACAGCCTTTTCAATTTTCCACAGCTTAGTATGGATGATGAATTCAGAACCCAGCCCGGAATTTTAATGCTCCTTGCTCTCAACTCAAGTTACCATGTCTTTTAATTAATTAGTAATTACTCCATTAATTCATTGATTAATGGATTTGTTTATGTGCAGTTATGAAATCATAGAGGGATCGGTGCATTTTTGTCGTCCAAGAGATGAGAGATAATTATTTAGAGGGATATGAAATAAACAGTTTCTATTATTTCTAAATGAAAGTTATATCATCATAATAAACATTTCAAATGCACTTCAATTTTACGGCGCATATTTATTTTTTTAAAGATATCAATTGAATTAAATTTTCTGAAGGATTATTAAATTTTGTATCAAATCCATATTTGATTACTAAATTTTTAGTTATTCATTTTTAGTAACGAAATTTTGATATATCTTCAAATTTAACCACTCCTTCATTTTTTCCATCACTATTTTTTAACGAAAACATGACGTGAAGTGTAACTTTTTTCTTCTAAATTCTTCATATTGATTAATCTTTTAAATATAATTGTCATATATGCGCCACATTAATTTTTTGTTAGAATTTTTTACTAAAATAATGAAAAATATATATAAATTTGAAGATATATCAAAGCTCAGTAACTGAAATGAATAATCCAAATTTAAGTAACAAAAATAATTTCGATACAAAATTTAGTGACCTCTCGAAAAATTTATCCTTAAAGATTGTATCTTCCATCAAATAATTTTAAATTTTAAAAGTAGAGTAATAATAACTTGATGCAGTTATTACATCACAGCAAACCAAACTAGATATGATGATATGAACTTTATCCAGTATTAATTTGATTCCGGAGTGTACAACTTGGGGACAAAATATAAAAGAGCAACTTACATGGTTACATGGGATCAATGTCAACTATAGGTAGGGCCGTACAACGGATAGATTTATAATTTTTTTTATCAAAATTTCAATTCAACCAACAATTTAATTCAATCCATCTATTTTTTTTTATCAAAATTTCAATCCAACCCACAATTTATATTCATTTGAAAATATTATGAAAGTATGTTAACTTAAGATTTTCGCCACTGCCATACATTACAAACCATCTAAAAAAGTAAGAATAACTTTGAATACAAAGCTTCTCATCATTTGACACTTGAAGTTTAAGAAGGCATCGTAATAAATGTTCAATCGAAGATAATGATACATGCCTGAAAATGAATAGTTATATGTTAATTTTTTATTAGGCTCGAAGATAGCTAACTATAGCAATATCAAATTTTTAAGGATTAATTAGTAAATTTAATAATTTTAGACAATTCAAGCAATTTTCAAATTAAAATAACAAGTAAAGAGTAGATTAGAAATTGCAAACAAAACAATGGCTCAAGTGACATCTGAATTTGAACAGAGTTTCGATATTGTTAATTCTACTTTCCGAGACTCGATTTTCTGACGCTGTAACGAGATCGAGCCGATACACTAACACAAAATATTCTTTTACAAACTCGAACTTGGACTGTTTACACAAACTGATAGAGAATCAAACCAAAGAAACAAAATACCACAACACCTAAAAGAGGAAATAGAAAATAGATTATGATGATAATCTCTCAAACAATCTCACAAGAGTTTAGAATAATTTTAGATCGATGGGATTGAGTCTTGAGCAAGGATTTAAGAAGGTGTTTCAAGCTCAATAATAATGGCTTATAAGATTTTGCAATGTGGAATGAGTCAGTGACAGAATCAGACTAACAATAAAGTATGAAACATTTAATCACTCAAACAATTTTAACATCTTTTGAGGTGAATGAGAGAACAAGTGTGATATTACTATTAAAATATAACATTTTGTCAAATCATGAGGGGCCCATGCTCTCCCCCAAACACTCTAAAGGGTGGAAGAGATCTCTTTTATAATGAACTTGAAAAAGCCTTGCAATTTGGTATGTTCTCATTACATCGTTATATAATGTTTCAAAACATTACACATCGTTGTATTGAAAAAGTATAGCAAAATTATGAGAAATTCGATTATTATTTTGAATTTCATTATTTACTTCATTACACAACGTTGTACTTCGTTATGTAATGAAGTGGTGGATTTGACATTTGATCGTTATTTTGAATTCTGTTATGTACTTCGTCACACAACGTTATACATCATTATGTAACGAAGTAGGATATTTCTGAGCAACTATTTGTTACTTCTTTACAGAACTGAGCTGGATCATTCTCAGTCTCAGATACAACAATTATATAACAAAGTGGTAAAATTTGAACAATTTGCTGTGATTTCCACTTCGTTACATAACCAATCTGAATTCTTCTCCAACTATTTCGTTGTGTAACGAAGTAAAACGTTATATAACTAAGTGAGACTAAAATATGCATCTTGTTGTATTTGACACAATTTCATTTACTGCCAATGACCCGTTATTACTTATTACCTGTAGCACTTGCCTTATCATTTCTTTTAAAGGTCCGCAAAAAAAAAACACAGAATATTACCATTAATGACCGTAAAGAGCGATCACTATTTCCGTGAGGGACCAATAGTCGCAGTAGACATTTTGGGAAAAAAGAAAAATTGTATAGCAAAAGGCAGCTTTTGGAAGCGGAAGTTAATGAGAGGAAGAGGAACTGTAAATTAACGGGGCCTCTAACGACAGGGCTAACGGTAGCGTCAGAGTAGGATGGATAGATAAATAGGTGACTAGCTGGGAATGAGATCTTGTAACGCGCATCAAAAATACTATTTGTGTTGTGAATCAAATTTATATTTTTTATTTGCATCGAAATTCGTGCAAATTAAATTTTATAATATCACTCTCTGAATTAAATCTGGATCGTCCGTAATTTACAATGCAAAAAATCTGAACTGAACCGTCCGCAGCTGCTGCGCGGCAGAAAAACAGCTTCAGACTAGCAGGAAGCATGGGGGCCACAACGACATAATGAAGGACACTGCAAGCTGGAACGAGATCTTCTAACGCGCAGCACCGATACTGTGCGTGTTGTGCAACAAATTCCAGTCTTTGATTTGCATCGAAATTCGTGCAAGCTAAACTTTATAATATCAAACCCTCTGAATCAAATTTGGGCCGTTCGTAACTTACATCGCAGAAAATCTGAACCGTCCGTCGGTGCTGCGCGGTAGAAGATCAGCTTCCCTGCAAGCTCTAAGGCTTTGTCCCTGCAGCCGGCGCATTACACATTTACACCTCTTCGACTATTTAAGTCTTCTATGAAAAGAAAACAATTACTGATGCAATACTCTTAAACAGAAAATGAGAGTTTTTCCCATTTCATTTTTATACTGTCAAATTCGTAAGCAAATTTGAAAGCATGTTAAAAGAAAATCGATTTGGATTGACACAGCAAGAACATTGATCGATAAGTTCAACTTCTTAGATCCTTGCTATAACTTTTGAGGTGTAGAGGAATATTGAGATTTGTGACCGAACTTTTTAATAATATAAATTAAATTAATTAATTATATTAAGACTTAAAGATTACTTAAAATGCTTCAGAAATAGAAAATGACGGAATTACGAACACTGGCCAATTAAAACTAATACAATAGTCTAATGAATTGAGTTAAGTATATTATTCATGACATTGTCATTTGAATATTTAAGGTCTTTTAACTCTTTGATCAAGCTAATATCATCGCTTTCATACTTGAGTGTCCAACCATCTTTTATAACCTTTCAAAGCTAAAGTAAACTAAGGTAGTTTATCATACATCTCTTCCAAAAAGATAAATTCTTACAACATACTTCAAAGATTGGTGGTTCTTTCACAAATTTTAAATGTGTTATTTTTCACAAGACAATGTCAAGAACTATCAAGATTTGGCTAATTAGTTAGGTATGAACCTTCAGACTCTGATACCAATTGTTAGAATGGATCCTAGGGTCAAGTGCTAGTGCAGAAGCATTTTTATCAATTAAATTCAAACTTTTAGACTTTAATCATCTAGTTAAAATCACAATCAAACAAGTACTAATAGCAATTGAGCAAATCAATCAATAAAGTGCAAAAATAGTAAAAAAGAGAGAATAAAGAGCAAGAGATATCAAGATAGAGTAAAAGAACACAAGAACACGCTATGTAATACGGTTCGACCTACAAACAAATTAGGCCTACATCCACGGGCCCCTCGAATCCAAAAATACCTTCCAGGATCGATTCCACTAGATCACAAGTGTTCTTACAATTGCGTTCTTATCTTTGGTTTCCTCTCAACAAGACAATCAATCTTAGGTTCTTAAATCTATGCACGAGGTTACACCGCTCTTCAAGGTACGCGTCTAATTGACAACACACTCAAGGACGGGGATGGACTACTTGACTACACAATGCAGCTCACAAAACTAAAACAACAATTAAGTATTCTCGGATCGACAATTAGACTATGAGCTATCCTATCACTCTCAAGGTGTGGATGCAAAAGAAGAAGGCTCTTGTGCTCTTTCTGGTGCTCAATTATTTGCTTGGAAACTTGGAAAGGGCTTTCTTGAATGATCTGGTTCGAATCTCCAAAGTATATATAGGTTGGACACATATTGAAGTATTGAAATTTTGGCCTGCACAGCTTGCGTTACAGAATTGAGCTAACTCGTTACAGAACTCGTGGTAACGGGTTGGTGTCTTTTCCAAAATACCCTTCAATGCTTGGCTGACTGACTTCTGGGCCCTCTTGTACAAGACCCCGTTGTGACAGATGGAGAACTCGTTATGACGGGTTAGGAACCCATTATGACGGGTCTGAGATGCGTTATAGTAACGCATGGCTCTGCCAAACTATAGGAATCCTGTGTCTTCCAGCTCTTATCATCTTCAAATGTTACAATGAATTGGTAATGCATTGTGACGGGTAGGAAACTCGTTGTGACAAATTCTCCATGCTTTATGGTAAGCATGGCTCTGCCAAGCCTCTGTTTTTCCCATGGTTGCTTGCTCTTGAAATCAAAGTGATCGTCTTGACTTGTACATGCATGTTTGAGCATTTGCATCATCATTATGTACATGTATAAATGTGCAACTCACCAAAACTCAATTGTGTAAGGTTAGTATTGTTTTGTTTTGCAAATTGTCAAACCAAAGAAGAGTTTAATCTAACAAGTTGATAATTCCACGATTGCTTGAGAATTTCCTCAAATGAACGTAGGTGCGCATAGACCTCTTTCAGTGATAATTTAACTCTGGTTTCTTGTGTTGTCTCCAATGAGCTCACAACTGATTCTCACTTGGGTATCTTAACCATAATCCTCATCAATTTACCTATAATTCTCTTATTTAAAAGTAAGTCACCTAACTGAAAATATTCATTTTGTAATTGTGCAAGTCTAGCATATATCTCTTCTACATTTCACCATCCTCAATTTGAAAGTTTTCAAATTGGTATCTACACCCATACGTTCGGTACACTTTATTTGGTCATTACCTTCATAGCGCATTATGAGCGCATCTCACATATCCTTTGCTACGGTAGAAGTACCAAAGCTATATTCTCATGAATAGAGCTAGGCAAAGTATTGGCCGCTGATAGGCCATTTTGCTAATAGCCCAATTATCGAAGCCCACAAGAAACCCAGATTATCTGAAGGCCCAGAAAAGCCTATAATCAATACCTGAATCAACTTACGAATATAAAATGAGCCTCCTGAAATAGACTTCACCATAACTTGTCCCAAAATAGCTGCTCTGACCCAAAAATAGCTCCCGAATTGGACCGTCCCTTACCATAACGGTTATGACACATCTCCACTATGTCACGTCCTAATAACCACCCACGACCAGTACCAATAGCCAACCGACAATATCAAGCTATATATACGTCTCATCACACTATAGAGGGCATCAAGTCTCAAGCACCACAGAATACATAAAAGACTCACCACACAGATAAAGACAGTTAAACACGTCGTTTAACTGTCCTCCACCTACACCAGCCTAAAACCACCTACGAGCTATCTCCCAGATAGGTCGTATCAGCCGCATTGTCATCCTGCAATTTGGCCTCATTACAATCAAAAGTAAGGATACTACCATCATTCTCATATTTGGATACCCAACCCTTTTCAGCTACTTCCCACAATTCAAGAAGGTTAAAGTAGTTCACCATACACCCCTCTTCTAAAAATGGAAGTTCTTGCAATTAAGGCAAACAATCGGTGGTTCTTTGATAAATTTCAATGGTGCAATTTCATATTTATTACAAGAATCGATTCTTACTAGGTAACCTGTCTCCGATACCACTTATTAGAAAATAAAGACTACAACTATGACTTAAATGCGAAAGTTCAAGATTATCAAGATTAGACACAATTCAACAATTGTAAAAAAAAAAACTCAGAAAATTGCAAGAAAGTAATAAAGAAAGATAGAGAGAGTAAGAGAAATATGACACTCGATGTAACATGGTTCGGCTGAAATCTTTTCAAAGCCTACGTCCACGAAACTTCCCGATTCTACACCGAGATCGATACACTATCACAAAAGTTTTTTACAAAGATGAATTCTAATTCCCTTACAAAACAAATGGACAACTAAGAATCTCGATTCAATTAAGGGATGAAATAATAATCCACAAATTGATTAAAACAACTATCCACAAAGGAATAAAAAAAGGATGAGTCCGACACTATCTTTCCACAAGATATTGACACTTGGAACCCAATTATTCAAGTCAAAACTATCTCTCAATTGTTTTCTAAAATAGATGATTAAATGATGGTTGGAAAAGTTAGAATGAAGCTTTGATCTCTCCGAGATTACAAGAATGAGTGTAGCTAGTTTTTTTGGAGAGAGAAGAAAGAGATCAACTTCTTAAATAACTGTACAAAATAGAGGCGGTCTAATTTCACACATATTGATATATCGATAGGGCATATCGATATATCGATACATAAATTGATATGACAATCAACATATCGATTTATTGTGACGGTCCTCTCAGAAAGTTCTCTCTTGACTTAGCAAAAAACATGTATGCTAAACAGGAATATCGATATGATACATCGATATATCGATAGGTCAGTCAATACGAAATCGATGCATCGATATGGATCTTAAACCTGAGACGGTCCTTTTTGAGTTTTTGTACTTAGTCATCTAACTGGCTGCTCCATATATCGATATGCAACATTGATATGCATTGTTTTGACTTGTTTCGACTTGATTCCAAAATAGAAATCCCTGAAAATAAAAACCTAAAAATAGAAAAATCTATCCTATGCTTTCAAGGACTAAGTCCAAGTGCTTCAAGGACTCTAAGATGCTTCACCATGCATCACTTTGTAATGCATTGCTTTGCCTTGCACGTGTTGTGTATCTACATACATAATCTCAACAAATATACCTTTGATTGCATTTGTTTTGAAAACTATCAAACAAAAAAGGTTGCTTAGTATAACATATATCACCATAAATACTAATATTGTGAGAAACATTTGCGAGTAACATTGTTTTAATGCTTTATCTTATAATTATATTCACTTAGCATCAGTACTAGTTATTTCGCTAAGTTTGTTATGAATCAAAATTAATTTGGTTACGTTACTATTGTAGATAAATAAACTTGATACACTATTATTATGACAATGAACGATTATAATATCATCATCATCATTATTAATATTTTTTATTTTAATATATTATGTAGTAATTAAGCTTTTGCTTATTTTCTGTAAAAAAAATAAGATATAGTAAAATCGCACGTCTACAAATAATTTTATCGACTAATCAAACGTGACCATTATTTTCAGAAAACATTACATAATATTGTGGCGTACCCAAGGTCCCAAGTAAATACATGATTAATTGAATAAAAAAAAACATGATTAATTAATTAATAATAATGGAACAGCAGCAACGACCCCTCCTATAAAACCTTTTAAAAAGAAGCTCCGGATTTCACAAGCAATCATAAAATCCTGGCGCCTCCATTCCTCAGGCAGTCGGAATCAATCAAAGAGAAGTGGGACTATGGGAGCAGCAGCCTTGTTGGCACCTCGCCGTGTCCGCTTCCCGTCCCCTCTTGGGCCCCACCCCTCCATCCATCCCTTCTACGTCTCCATCTCCCATTGGCTCTTTCCCTCTTAAGTCTCCTCTCTGGACCCCACTACAAAATGGTCCCCACCTCTCCACATAGCGCCACGTGTTCCGGGACCAGTCCGTGAGATCACGTCCCTCCTTCCTTCGCGCTCTTTTTTCACTCTCCTGATCTCCTCTCCCTCTCTCTCTCTCTCTCTCTCTCTCTGCCTATTACAGTTTACCACTCACTGATTACTAGCGATCGAATCAGAAAGAAAAGCGAGCGTGTATTTATCACCATCCCAACTAACGCATCCGGATATTGATATGTTCAAACCGGCGCTTTGATTAAATTAATCCTCTCGATTACGTAACAAAACATAATTAGTATTATTTAATTTATTTTTTCAAGCTTTAACAACTAACACCAACTAATAGTCTCTCTCACCTCCTCTCCCTCTCCCCCCCCTTAATGAACCTGGCTTTTCCCCTTACCTCTCTGTCTTCTCCTATCCCTTTAATTTCTAGCCTCATCGCAAGGTTTATATTGATTTTTTCTCCATACCATAAACTACAAAATTTCACAAACAGGAGAAGAGGAAGAGGGGAATAAAACAGAAACAGGTCTCTCTAATGGCGTTTCATGGCCATCTGTCTCATGACATGGGCATGGCGTCACAGTATGGCGAGCAACACCTGGGAGAAGAGCAAGCGGTGCTCAGATCCGCCATGGAACAGCTGGGGCCCGATGGTAAGCCTCAGGGACCCGCGTGGTTAAACACCGCCATGCTTAGGCATGGGGACGGGAGCTTCCTTCATCTCCAGACGGCAGCCGACTCCTCTCCAGTTGCAGGTACGACTGGAGAAGGAGGGGCGCCGCAGTGGTTTTCCAGGCCGGGAATTCTCCAGCAGAGCGGCAGTGGAGGGGAGTCTATGATTGGAGGAGACGGGGGAACTGGAGGGGATTCGGCAGAGGGAACTGGAGGCGCTACTGGAGAAGTAGCATGGGAGAACGCGAGGCAAAAGGCTGAGATACTGTCGCATCCCTTGTACGAGCAGCTTCTCTCGGCTCATGTGGCATGCCTCAGGATTGCAACACCAGTCGATCAGTTGCCTAGGATTGACGCGCAATTGGCGCAGTCTCAGCATGTCGTTGCTAAGTACTCTGCCCTTGGCGCTGGGACTGGAGGCGGCCAGTTGCCCGGAGATGACCGTGAGCTTGACCAGTTCATGGTGAGTTCCCACTCCTCTAAATAGCTTCGTCTTCCTTTCTGTTTTTATTCCTTCCGTTTTGGAGGTTTCTAGCTGTCGTCTGCCGATTGATGCAAACGATTTCTTTTGAAAATTGAACTACCTACAGTCGGTTGTCGTAGTAAGCCCTACTTAAATTAAGTAAAGCTATCATAGGCTTCTTAGTTGCCCCTTTTTAATAAGTTTGTTCATGATTTATTGATTTTATGATTATACATGTTAAAACTATAAGTCCATGTAATGCTCCTCTCCTTCTCTTTCTCATCATCTTCTCTTTTAGCTACCTTCCTTCGTAGTTGAAACGAATTTCAACTGGTTCTGAATTTAGTTCAGCAAAATTCCTCTCATATCTTTTTTCAAATGGATTTAAAACTGCCGCTTTCATTATTTTGGTCTTTTGGGTCGAACTAGCATAAGTTTTGCGGGAATATCTATATTAGTGTTTTCATGGAAGAAGGTTTATTCAAATAGGAGAATAAAATATCAAATAAATTTTCAAAAACCTGTAGTTATTTTATGGAGTCTCTGTTCTCTATTTGTTCTTCTTTGTTAATAATTGGTATAAAATCCCTTTATAGAAGTTCATACTTTCAGTTCTGCTTGCTTTCTCTTCTGAATTTCTGAGAAATTAAGAAATTCCTGGGGATGTCTCTATTGTTTCCTTTGTTTCATCCTTACCAGTAAAAGCAGAGTTTGATGGAAATTAAGTTTCTATCTGGTTCTATCGTGTGTTATTCTTTTAGTTGGCGGAATCTATTTTACTCCCTGGATGATACTCTAAGACAAGTTTTTGGCTTGGCTTATTATAAAATAAAAGCATTTATTACCAAGGGGAAAGGGCACAACTTTTTCCATGGCGTGGCAGAGTTTAATGCTGGTTTGTTTTCTTCTGAAGGATAGTGACAATTCTGATGACAATTTTTTATTCTCTCATTAATTGGAAGTTTCTTTTTATTTTTGCAATTGAATCGACCAGTTGTACAACATTCACTAAAATTTAATAGAAGTAATTTTGTCATTACTAAAATTATGGTCTCAATGTCTTATTTTTCCTGCCATACAATATTTGTATATTTATGGTATTAAAAGATTACAACATGATATTTGCAAGGACTATAGTTGCCTTCTGTTTCCTGTTTTAAGGCACAAACAACTATTGATATTTTGGCATGTACCGGATATATTTTAGTGATCGTCTTGCCTATAATCATTTGTGGCACACTGTTATGATTATCATCAAATATTTACTTCGTGTGATTATCATTTTCTTTTGGTGTAGACACATTATGTTTTGCTACTCTGTTCATTCAAAGATCAACTACAGCAACATGTACGTGTTCATGCAATGGAGGCAGTGATGGCTTGCTGGGAGCTTGAACAATCCTTACAAAGTCTGACAGGTGGGACCACTATGTTTTGTTTACCTAATTTTGTAACCTATAGCTTGCATCGTACTTCCAGTGGTTCTGTTTCTTTCAATTTTTCACTGCTAGTGGACATTTGCTAAATGAGATTATTGGTTGAAACATCTGAGACTCGATGTACTTGCTTTAAAGAAGCATTTAATAACTTGTCATATGTCCTTGTTAAAGAAGAACTGAAGCATCTCCATTAAATTTCAATGTTGTTACCTGAAACATGGTAAAATCTTTTGGAAGGTCACTATAGTAACCGTATAAGCCATGGATAACGGAACGAAATCTGCCGCTCGCCAAATCCCTGTTCATCCTCTGCTTGCCTCGATTTGGACCGTCCAAAACTCATCGAACGACTCTAATATATCAAAGCACCTACTCCTAAATCAAATCACATCCGTCCGTTTAAAATGGACGGTCGGATCGAGGCGAGTAGCAGATTCAGACCTATGGATAACATAGGACTAGTCTGCAAATCCAACTGTATTTTAGTATTAGACTAGTTGAGACTAGGTAGATATGAATAAAGAATGTTCCTATTTTACTAGCTTAAATGGTAAATACAGTACAGATAAAAAGTTTGCTCTTTTTCACATAATGTATGTTATATGGACCTAGTTGACAGTTCACCTGGTATAGGCTTGAATTTAGATTGAACATATCATACATTTATTCTTCTGATCCTTAGCGACACTTGCTTACAACATGTTGTAGGCAATGATACAATACCTGTACTTACCATATAACTGTGATTGTTTCCCTTCCCGGTCATAGTACGATCATAGGATATCCATACAACAGCAGGACCATGTCATTACCGATGCTGGTTCTCTGTTTGCTGTTAGATGCTTATCCCAATCTCGATATAAATATGCATCAGTGTTACATAAGTTCATACTATTCTTATACTCGACGTGGAAAACAAGATTGTATTGTCTAAATTCAGCCACCCATTTATTCATGTCTAATGCTGTGATATTTTTCATTTGATTGAATTGTTTTTACCTTAGGCGTCTCTCCTGGGGAAGGTTCAGGGGCAACAATGTCTGATGATGATGATGACCAAGCAGATAGTGAAGCGAACATGTATGATCCAGGTCTCGATGGGTCTGATACCCTCGGGTTTGGCCCATTAGTTCCAACTGAAAGTGAGAGATCTCTTATGGAACGGGTGCGGCAAGAGCTCAAGCACGAATTGAAACAGGTAAGTTGCATTGGGTCTAGTTTGTCTTTTTGTGCACATCAAACATAGAGCTAGATTATAAGGATTTTTAGATCAAAAAGAAATTGGCACCTAACACTTGTAGTATAAAAGAAGTCTGTAACTAATATGACCCCTACCAGCATGTTGAAAAAAGAAAGTGAAAACAGGCTGCTTGGCCTTGCATACAATAATTCCAACAACATTTTGATCCACTTGCTCTCATGACATGTCCAATCAAAATTATTTTCTCATATAAATTGAAAATTATCACTTTATTGATTCTTTTTTCCTGGTGTTCATCTAGAAATATAAATCACAGTTCTTATTTGATGGGAAGAAAACTGCAATACCAAATATGG